>JAQQAF010000005.1:19849047-20295777 GCA_029747655.1 Ensete ventricosum
TATGTATGGGTATCATACTGATCTGATAGATTACTGAAATCAATATCAAGTTGAGATTTAAATTCTTGTAAATAACACCGTTTCACTTCAAAATATAATAGAGAAGGATTTGCTAATACCATTGAAAACAAGGTGACTCACTTGTGGTCAACAAACAGATTTGTGCTACTGCTACCCACTGTGATTATTTTACCAAAAATAACAAGTTTAATGTTCCGACTACACCTGATTAATCTATTGGTTCAGTAAGCATTGGATATTATTAATATATTTTTCCAACTCAAATGTATTAATTTGTCGGACAAGTATTAAAAATGACCCTTTATTGGAGCTCAACAAAACATTCAATTCAAGGGGTCAATTCCCTCTTGAATAATTGCTAGCCCTATGAAGTCTACTAAAGTTAGCTAGTGAACCAGCTGATCTATTTCTTTTAATATTCCACAAACTTATCCAAACAACTGTAGATGCTGTTGATTAAATTCATAATTTACCAATAGTTCTCTCGTTGTGCACAATGAATTCAATTTCATGCATCAAACCTATACTGGTGTAGGCTTGGACTGGTATGTGTTTGGTGCTTACGTATCAAAAAATGGTATGCGGTAGTTCCATGGTACAAAAAATACTGAAAATTAAAGAACCAAAAAAGCTTAGATATAGAAGAACCAATACTTGATCTTTGTAAATAAAGCCCTAAAATAAGGTCTAAATGGAAGAAATCTAGTCTAAGGTTGGAAGAGAAGGCATGAACCCTAGCCTAGTTGCAGAAATTAGAGAAATTAGGTCCAAATTTACCTTGATTTGAAGAAAAGTCAGATCAGATCTTGGACTTAAGTCTTCTTCGTACAGCCCTTCCCTAGATGTTCTTGAATGATTTTTGAAGCAATGTAAGAGAGGTCTATAAGGGAATGAGTGAGTGGGAAAGGGTGTATAAGCGAGTAAAGAAGATGAAATCTATGAGTGAAGGAAATGGTTTAAAGCAAGGACTCTATATCGTGCCAATCAGTGGTATTGGTTTATGGGTGGACTAGTCCGTATTGGTTGGTATTGACGTACCATGTTGTCACAGACAATTCGTAGGGAAGGTGTTCGATGTAATGTCTTTGTATGTTCATGTTTTTTGGTTTTGTTCATGTCCTAGGTAGCATGTAAGGGGTTGCAGTAGACTTGACATCCCCATTTTGGTTTGAGTTTTGTGGCTGTTTTAGGCTTGCATAATATGCAGCATGTGTGCGGTCATCACATAGAGGCGAAATTGCCCAAAAATTGGGTCTCCAACTAGCCATTTTAGGTGTTTTCCATATGCATAAAGTAGTTTGAAATGCCAGCTATCTCAGCACTTTAGAGCTACCCATATGGCATATGACTAGATGGGTCTTTAGGGTAGTGTCTTGGGTTGGTTTGTCGCTTGGCTCCATAGCGGTGTCATATGGACCCTAGTGCATAGGGACTTTTGGGCGTGACGAACTGCCTAGTTCCCTTTGTTACGTGACTGTTCAGAACTTACAAAGTCCATCTTTGCATTTTGCATTGCCTATTAAGTGTTTCTTAGTGTGTTTATCTCGCTTAGATACCATTTGTCATTGACTTAGTTGCTTTTGCCTAACTCATGTGATACCCTTGTGTGTCCATCTATAAAGGGTCAGCCTCTCGTAATCTCATAGGGTCCTCTAAGAACTTGCAAAAGAGAAGGTGAGTTAGCAGAAGTGTTAAATTTGAAAGCCTATAAGCAGACATTTCAACAAAACAAAAACTTAAAAGGTAATGCAAAATACAAAGCTAGACTTTTCATGCTCTGATATCACTTTGTCACATTCTTAGTTGGGATTGCCTAAGGTGTATGGCACCCAAGCGATATTTGTCTACAGGTTTAGTTAGCCTAGACCTACGGAGATATTTTTGTAGTCTACAAAGAACTTGCATAGAGAAGAAAAGGTTAGAAAGGCGAACGTGCCAGTAATATATTAGGCACGAAAGGCTCTTGAAAATGGGCCTTCGAAACCCCGTGACCATTCAGCCTATTTTCAAGCTGGTTGCTTTATGTTGTTTGCGATCCCCGTTATCTTGCCCTTTTCGTGTGCAATGATGGTATATTATCCGCACATTCACCTTTCTAACCTTTTCTTTGTATAGGTCCTTTGTGGACTGCACGAGGTTAAGGTTTAGATTGATCCCTACAAACGAATATCATTAAGTGCTGGATGCCTTAGGCAATCCTACCTAAGGAGGTTGCACCATATGTCGATATGTTGGTACGTATCGATTTTCAAAAAAATGGTTGAAAAATGATCAAAAATTCACAAAAATATTTTTTTAGGTTTCTAATTTAAAGGTAATTTTATTGTATTTAATTAATAATAGAGTGTATATGAGACATAAATAAATGCATAAGGCATATTTGGGACTAAATGTAATACAACTAACCTAATTGGGGCTAATGCAATAGAATGACCTTAATCATGCTTAATATTTATAAATATGTATTAATATGCCTCTAATTTATGAAATGATAAATGAAACATAGAAAAAAGCTAAAATTGGAGAGAAATTCCTTAAATCCTAAGTTTGAATCCCTCTTTTATCCAAATCAATATTGTTTACCACTAGTCTCAATTAGGAACTTTGATCACAAGCGAGAGTGTGAGAAAGAGATTGAGAATGAGAGAGTGAATCAGAGTGAGTGAGAGTAAGTCAAAGAGGAGGGGGGGGGAGGGAGGGAGTGGGTGCTGGGGGAGAGGATAGGATTTAAAGCCCCAATGGTCAATTTGATCGTTAACATCAAACTTGACCTGATTTGGGTCTGACTGATATTGATCCGTATCGAATACAGTATGAGTTTCAGTTATGTCGGCCAATACATCATCCGTACTGGTGGATATTTGACCCTTGTCATGTATATCATTTAATATAGCTTGGTCCATGTAGCAGTCAGTTGGCAGACCAGCATGTACTGCCCGTTTCGTACTGGACATCAAACATTGGTTTAAAATGCCAAAAAGATCTTTGGCTGGTGTAACAGGGTTATTGAACTCTGGGCTTCATTTGTATCCTGATGGACAGCCAAACCGATAATTACCACCTGTACTAGTTCAGGTGGTATTGCAATCCATAGTTCCACATATAGACTAAGACTTCGGCATTGGACTTTACATGCACATCATGAACTCCATTTTTGAGAGCTACTCCAAGGCCCTAAGCCTTTTGTGATGGCTATTGCTTCATCGCAGATGATATGTATGTTCTACATGAATCCACATCTAGCAAACAAAGATCATTACAAGCAGAAACAATGAATCCAACACCTTCCCTTGTTGATTCCCTGAGACATCCATTTAAAGTTTGTACCAAACCACCATAGAGTAATAGAAAATATTGTTTAACAATGTTGATTTTATGTAGTTAGATGACACACTCATAAAAGAAATTATTTCTGTGCTGATGCAGTAATGTCTAACCCCTATTAAGAGATTAATTATTTAGAAAAAACTAAAACCTTGCAATTAAAGGGAGGTGGCAGAACATGAAAGACTATTTCTTGTTACTTGTTACAATATGGCTTTTAAGTAGACAACAATTGCATTTTGTTATACAATTGCTGGACCCCCTATATACATGCTGGTGCAATGTTATTTGCATTTAGTCGAAGTCTACACACCACCACATTAATAAAATAACCAAGAAAGATTGTTTGAGGAATAAAATATTACAATACTATTGAATGTCTCAATCTTAATTGGATGCCTTGTTGTTCACTGACTTAACTAGAAATTTGTTGGGAATCCTTTCCATTCTGCAATCTAGGCCATTGTTCTTCTTGCTAGAGACCATTGTACTACCTATAGCAAGTCCAAACAGACATAAGCAAACTTTCTCGTAAATATTAAAATTTCACATTCATTCAAGCGATGGGAGCTGTCAGAAGCCTTTGTTATGATAACGAGTAGATTGCAGCATGAATTGCAAATGCCATAGTCAATTGCTTCTTCAAAGTCAGGCTAATATAGGCAATCCAGTAACATATTTTTGTGGCAAGAAAGGAATGAGATGTGGAAACAGGGGTAGCGACTACTTGTTTAATATCTTTTTGTTCGGTCCAGCTAGTCCCAATGAGATGGATTGGGCTACATGCAGCCTCCTTGGGTCTTTGGTGAGATTGGTCAAGGTAAAATATCTTTGGCATGAGATTCTCTAATTGACTGGTCTTGAGGTTTTTTTGTATTTTTTTAATTGGTCTTATATATATATATATATAACTGGTGTGTTTTCTTACTCTTTTTATTAGATGTTTTGAGCAAACTATTCAAAATGAGTGTATTAGTACAAATGAGAGTAAAAAACAACACTACTAGTACCAGTAATGTATCCCTGAAATGGCAGTTCTTGGAGCAGTTTTTACATTATGGTTGTACATCTTGTTGTTGACTGTGGAATAGAACAAAACTTCTAACCACATATTAAAGATATTAGCTAAAAAAGGAAGGAAGTTAGAACTTTGAAGTATAAAAAATGCATATCTTATTGATATCTTTGATTCAAACATGATATAATGCCCTTGCTTAATAAAAGAACTTGGTGAAAAATAAGGCAGTAATTGCTTGTCATTCTTTGTGCATATATCTAGAACATAAATATACTAATAATCCTTCAAATTCTTTGAATGACAATTTACAGTCTCAGATAAAAATTAGTTCTGATTAAGAATCTAAATTATAAAACATCTTCCACAATATTTTTCTTTATAGTTATGATATAGAGCAATATTATGAAATCCTTATGTTAAAAGAAACAAAATTTTGATATTTTATCCCCACTCCTGTCCTTGCATTTTCCATAAATATCTCAAACATTTAATATTGAGACCTAGACTGCTCTTATGGCTAAACCATGCTTTGTTTGTGCAAAATCTTTCATAGTAACAAAGTGCTTAATCTACTAGAAATATAATAAAAATATAATTATCAGCATTGTATTAATCATCAGACCTTATACAATTGGAATTCTGGAAAAATTAGGGCCTGAATTCATTATAACCAGGAATTGAAGGATTATTCCAAATATTGTGGCTAAGAATGTGTTTCCTTATGCTACATCAATTAGAGAATGTATTGTAATCTTAAATGAGAATATGAAACTTGAAAATAAATTATTGAAAAATTTAAATTTATTAGTCACATGTCATTTGATGAAGCTTTTTTAGATATCTGATGTAATTGAAAATGAAATATCATGGATCTGTATTTTTATCTAATATAAAATTCATATTGCCTCAGAGAATTGGCAAAGTGTAAGTTATTTGAAAAAGAACTATCAGTGTCTCACAACATTATGACATTACTTTCTGGGGATTTTTTTCAGTTACACTAAACGTTCTTTTGTCTTTTTACTGACAAGCAGTCATATAATTATACAGGAAAACTATTAAGGCATTCATCCAAGGTTTTCTTCCTGGAATCGCGCTGAAGATATTTCTTATATTGCTCCCAACAATATTGATGCTTATGTCAAAGTTTGAAGGATTTACATCCTTATCAGTTTTGGAGAGGAGATCTGCATCTAAATATTACCTCTTCTTACTTGTTAATGTATTTCTAGGGAGCATAATCACTGGAACAGCATTCCAACAACAGAGTATGTCTTGCAATTTATCCTGATTTCTGAAAGTAATTATGCAGAATAATTATTTCAGAGTTTTAACCAATTCACTTCTTTACAAATTGTTGATACCAAAATCTGGGCATGGATGTGCATAATGGTTGATGAATTCATTGGCTCAGAAATTCATACATCTATGTTGACACCATGTTTTATGCATGAATCTTGATCCATGTTTTTATCAATATCAGCTAAACATCAAATTTTTGTGGAACAAGATTTTAAATACTGGTCCTATATTGATTTTGATTACATGTTAGTCTGGCACAATTAGAGATACCAAACCATATATAGGCCTATACCACTCAATATCACTGGAACAACTAATAAAAGAAGTGGTATACTGGGAAATTCTGAGCTCTTTGGTTTATTATGGATGCCTGGTTAGACCAGTCAGTATCAGTTTATATTGGTATTTATAGTATTTTGAGCCATGTTAAAAACTATCTCTACTCATTGTTGTGTGCATCTCCATAGAGATACATACAAATATATACACATATACTTGTAAACATGTATCAGCATTCAATGAAATATTTCTTACTATTTTTATCTGTAAACCTAATGAAATAAACTGATTGCCTGGTACAATTTTGAACCTGTGCTGACAGTTATTTGCTGTTAGATGTGGAATGAATTCTTAAATATTAATTAAATAGCTAAATGTTCTCTTAGTAAAATAGTAAAGCAAGTATAAAAGGTGAATTATAAATGTAAGATTCAAATCATGAGTTTTTCTCAACTAAATCCTTTCACGAGTCATAAAGGAGTGTGATTGAATGAAAGAAGTTGTAGTTATGTATGATCAGATGCACAACAGTTCTATTGATTTCTAAATAAATTATTACAAGGTTCAACCTAAAATTATGTATTAGATGGTAAATTTGATGTGGAGATTGGGAAAAAAAGAACACATAAAATAGGTAGTGTACTTCAAACCTAGTTCCAAAGTTTATGGTTTACTGACTGTACCTATCCTATTGTGTACTTGTATTTTAGTGTGCCAACATACTGGCTGGTTCCAATATCTTAAGTAATTTTTAGTGTCTTTTTCATTGATGTACTAAGGAAAACAATGTTATACCAATCAATTTGAATTATTCCAGTGCAATTTCGGCATGGTGCTGATGCCAACAATTAAACTTTGTTGCAAATTGCGATGATGGAAAGAAAGACGTCCATCAAGTCATTTAATAAATATATATGGGATGAGAGATATAGTAATAATAACTTTTGCAGTTTATTAACATTTCATATAGATTTGCCTCGAAAAGGGAGAAGAGAATATTTGATATACTGTAGAAGTGTCTTTGAACAAATTAAGTATAACTAAGAAAAAAAACAAATTAGTTGCTGTCAGTTTTACTTGTGATGTTGTTTTCAAGAGTAACCAATGGTAGGAAACAATCCTTGTGGACAACATGACATTGTTTGGATATGCATTATTTTCATTTTTATACCTATTGTGGGTGGGAGGTTTTAGGAGAGGGGAAGAGTTCTTGTATTTATGTCATTTGACACTGCCAAGCTGAAGGGTTGATGGGATATTTTCACACATCCACAAACTCTCTCATCCTTTTCCCTCTTCATCTTGTTTTTTTCCCTTTGTCATCATTCACACAATTGTGTTAAGTGTTCACATGACAGCAAGTTAATATATACCTCCTATTTGATACTGCCTGTTATTTGTCTATCCTCAAAAGATTAAAATAATCCCCTTGCTGGAACCTCCCAAAGTATTGGTTATATGGTCGCATGTGAGCATACAATAATATTTTATTTTTAACTCTTGGACTTTCAACTTTCAAGTACTCTTAAGTTCAACCTCCCGTCACGAGTTATTCTCCTCTTTTGTACTAGGTTATGATACTCCCTTAGTTCTTTCAGACAGTTGTCTTCTGGTTGTGTTTCGGGCTTTCGGCTCTTAATTCACCATTACTTCAAGCTTTATGGCATCTTAGGGTTTTCCACATTTGAAATGTACTAAATTGCCAATATTTTGTTTACTCATTTACTCCTCAAATCAACATTTAGTTTGTTACTTACTCATCCATTATAATGTTTATTTGATTATGTAACAATGATTAAATTTATAGTATTTCTGGTCCATTAATCTTGGCTTCATCTTAGCATAAATTATCGGTTTTTATTCATTTCCACTTTTATTGTATCTATTTTATGCCCTTATACTTCTAGAAATTTCTCATTATACATTTCTGCTTTTGAAAAATTAATGATTGTCTTCTTGTCTTCTTGTGGTAATACTTTAATCTTTTGAGGGCATACCACCACTTATAGGTCCATCTAGGCTATAACAGTACTTGTTAAAGTGCTTGTGCATAGGCCATAATGCAATACTAAATTCAAAAGCACAACACAAGTACTTGTCAATCTTGTCAGTACTTATAAGTACTTGTCAATCTTTGTAAGAAAAATAATTCACAAGTACATACCACCCTGAAGATTAACAAGCATGCAACAAAGATGAATGCCAGTTTTCATGCGAGCATATAAAATAAATTCACACACCTCATAACAATGCATGGTGTGGCATCATAGTAGCAGTACCAGATTAATGACCTGCTGGAAAAGGATTACATAACAACTCACCTTGGGTGAAACACAACATAAACATTTTTACATAATTGGTTCTATTCTTTATAACCATGTAGTATACTAATTGTCTTGCATTTTATTTATTATTCTTTTGTGCTAGAAATTAACATCAAATGAGATCTCTTATAGTTAACATGACTAGTTGATTTTACAAGGTTGAATCTTTCCATATGTAACATTTATCTATATCTAACTTGTATAATTAATTTCATCAATTTAGTAAGTTATGTAATAAAGTCTTCATAATTTGAAATTTGTCCTGTAATGTAGAATTCCAAAGACAATTGGTGTATCCATTCCCCAGAAAGCAACATTCTTTATCACTTACGTCATGGTTGATGGTTGGGCTGGAATTGCTGGAGAGATCTTAAGATTGAAGCCTTTAATAATCTACCATCTGAAGAATTGTTTCTTGGTGAAGACTGAAAAAGACAGGGAAAACTCAATGGATCCTGGAAGCATTGATTTTGCCTCATCGGAACCTCAAATACAGCTCTACTTTCTGCTTGGTCTTGTATATGCAGTGGTCACGCCATTCTTACTCCTTTTCGTAGTAATCTTCTTTGCCTTAGCTTATGCTGTATTTCGTCATCAGGTAAGCAACTCAGGAATTTAATGATCTTGAACATTCAGAGTTGCCATATATTTCATAAAAAGATTGTCTTGTGTTAATCAAGGTTTGCCTTACGGGTGGTAAGGCCCTGTACCGAGCGGTACATACTGGATCGTAAGTTGATCGATACGTGGACCGCCCGCCACCGGGCGGTACCACCAGGAAACGATTGTTTCCGCCTGTTACCACGCGAAATCGATCGGTAACGGTCGATTTCGATCATCGCCGACCGATTTCGAGCGAAATCAGCCGAGGGAGGGAGAAAGAAGAAGAGGGAGAAGAAGAGGGAGAAGAAGAGGGAGAAGAAGAAGAGAACCTGGATTTCTTCTCGCGTCGCGCGATCCATCGCCCGGTCTCCCCGCGTGGCGAGAACGAACAAGGCGACATCGCCTTTTCTTTTTTCTACTTATTTTTATATTATATTTATATTTAATATTATATTATAGTATATTATATCATAATATAATATTATATTATATTATATTATACCGAGTAGTATGCACTGTGCATATCATTCGGTACCCCCTATGTGTACCGTTCGGTACCGGGGTACCATACCATATCGAGTAGAGCTCAGTACGCCGATACGGACCGGTTTGACAATCCTTGGTGTTAATACATTTTCCTATATGATTTAATCCTTGGTATTATGTGGAGCAAGGTTTGCAATTTCGACCTGTACCGCCCGGTACAGGCGGTACATATCGGTCCGTCAGGTTGCCGGTACGCGGACCGCCCGCTATCGGGCGGTTCCGCCCAAAATCGACCGTCGACGGCCGATTGAGGGAGAAATCGACCGTCGGTGGTCAATTGAGGGAGATAAAGGGAAGAAGAAAAAGAAGAAAAAAAGAAAAGAGGAGTACCTATTTCCCCGCGCCATCCTCGCTGGCGCGCCGTCGTTGCCCGCGGGTCGCCAACGCCCGCGCACCGTTGCCGCCCACGGGTCGCGAGCACTTTTTCTCCCGCGCGAGGAGATGGAACGTCTCCCCGCGCGGGGAGAAAGGTCGAGGCAAAGTCGCTCCTTTTCTTTTTATATTAATATTTTAATATATTTAATATTATATTATAAAATATTTATATTATATTTTAATATAGCGGGCGGTATGCACTGAACATACCGCTCGGTACTGGTACAAGCCCATCTATGCAAGTACAGTTTCTTACCCTTCTATGCAGTTACAATAGTATAAGCCCATCCAGGCTATGATAGTAGTTATTTGTTGTGGTTAACCCATCTAAATGAGGTACTTATTTACTAAACACCTGATATTGGGAATAACAAGTTAATCTTAAGAGAATGAGCTTTATGTTGGAAAAGGAGAAAATGTGGTTAAATGGTAGTTTGTTATCCATGAATTATAACTGCTTGCATAAATGCTTCTTGCTGGCTATTTAGGGCCATTTCATCTGTTAATTGTGATCCGGAAGTTGGCCTTTGGCAAGGTTCAGAACTCATCTGGCATGTCTTCTGCTCTATTTTCTTCTATATCCCTATTGCTTGTCTCATTGCTGAAAGAGAGAATCTTTGCGTTGTCCCCTTGTTATTGCAAATATGAATGAGAACTAAGGTTTCATGATTATCATCACATTGTGGAAGTAAGATCTAGTTGATCAAATAAATTAATCCTTCTCAATCCCTTCTATGTTACTACTATCTTCTTCTTGAATATCTTTTGATGGGAGAAATGACAGGTATGATGCAGTGAAATACTACTTGGTGGTGTGTGAATAGTTTCCTGTTAAGTCGTGATATTGTGTAACATCTAGTTGTTCCTATCTTATGGACTCGTCATACCAAGCAATATGGACTCATATTTACTAGTATGACTAAGGACCAATATCATATAGGTTGGTACTATTCATAATAAATTTTTTTCAAAATTTTTTTCTACTGATACTGGGTGATACATGTTGTTAGTATGTTGATAACAGGCTGATTTAACCAGTTACTGAAAGCAACATCAAACCAAGATTTAAATCCTTTCTTGGAAATGTCAGTGTCTAAATAGCCTAAAGAACAGATGACTTTTTCAAGGTCCTTGGGAGGCATCCATGATTTCCTTTTCCTATATATTTTTATAGATCAAGGGAAGCATCTTTTATAGGTTGCTTAATCAAAAAACTGAATTCTCTCTTTTAATAAAAATAGAAATGAAGAAATTGCCAGAGAATTGCACAAACATAATAACTGAAGATCTCAAATATTTGTTCATGAACTCCAAAGAAACATATACATACAAAGTCTATTAAATTTCCTTGAATTTTGCAATCAAGTTCATTAGTATGAATACTGGTCCTAAAAGGCAAGACTGAGAGTTTATTAGTTTTATGAAGCAGTTGACTTCTCTTTTCCTCATGCTTTCTGTTATATTGTCATCTATTTCTAAATAGAGAATAGTACGTTGTGGCAAATGACTTCTATGCCTGTGGAGATAAATAGCTAGGGAAGTAAACTTAGTGAACGAGACAGTCATTGAAACAAAAAGGAATTAATACATAGAGTCTCCAAATTAGGTTTCCAAACTACCACGTGTCTGTGCTAGCTTATTTGAAGTGGCCTACTGCAGAATGATAATGTGCATATTATTCACTTCTTTGTCCATCAGATAACTTGTACTCTCTTGTGCTAGCTTATTTCAGGTGGATAATAGCTAAAATTACTTGTGGAATAATAATTTATATTATATGCTTACTTCCTTGTCCATCAAATAATTTGCATATAATAAAGGATAATGACAACATACTGCTGGAATGCTCAATTCATGTTTGTCACTTCTCTGTCCATCAAATAACTTGCAGCTAAAAAATCTAGTTTTTTTTGCTGATCTAGTTTTTCTCATGATTCAGATTATTAATGTATACAATCAAGAATATGAGAGTGCAGCAGCGTTTTGGCCAGATGTCCATGGTCGTATCATCACTGCTCTGATTATGTCCCAGCTGCTTCTACTTGGACTTCTAAGTACAAAGCATGCTGCAAACTCGGCGCCTTTGCTACTTGTTCTTCCTGTATTGACCATATGGTTTCATAGGTTTTGCAAGAACCGTTATGAACCTGCATTTGTTAAATATCCACTTCAGGTAATGTTTTATTAAAGATGAATTAGAAACATTAACAAAAAGACTAAATATATGAATTCTATTTCAATTTTTTATGATTTTATTTGAAATTGTAAGTCGACATTATTATTAATTTTATATTTATTTTATTTAAATGATAGACTTGCCTTTATGATTGCTTGTCAGATTTTGTTTCACATGACTCACATAGGATATTGCACTGTATTTTCTATTGTTTTCGTCAGTAATCAGATTTAATTCTACGGTCAACTTAAAGCATAATGTGTGCTTGAAATGTTGGTAGTTCCTCATAATCCAGTAAATAAAGAAAACATGGAAGATTTTCCAAAATATTCTGCATGTCTATTGTGGCAGCAAAAAAAGTTGATCAGATGCTTTCTCTGTTACCTATTGAACGGTCTGTAGTAGGTTTCCCCTTTTTTTCTATTTCTATACCTAGAGTCTCAAAGTTTAAGTTTCTTCCTATAATTGTGATCAGTAATAGCTGGAGTATATCGCACATCTTCCTCAGTATATTGTGATGTTATATGTTGCTATTTTCATCATCACAATAGAGATACTACAAGGATGTAGGTCTTGTAGCTATTTGCACTTGAATTATGACAACATTGATAAATCAAATGTGAACAACTGCTGCTACTGTTATCCATCATATGATTGTTACATTGCAGCATTCATTATAACTACTATTGCTTCTCTGCAGAACTAAATCAAATAGGTAATCAGCCCCAGAAAATGGCTCATCATATTAGTGCTCAAATCATGTCTTATATTGTCATGCATCTTCGATTGCCTTTGTCAGCAGAGGCCGAATCTGAATAGTAGCATAGTCTGCGTTCATTACTGGGAGCTAGTTGATATTATTGTATGATTCCTCAACATTAACTTGCTTAGATATTCTTTCCGTTTAGTATGATGCTGCTAGAGGTGATTTCAAATGAGAAGATACATATCTGTTGAGTATGATTTTTCTCGATAAAATTTTCAACTTATGCATTTTCACTCGCAGGAAGCAATGATGAAAGACACATTAGAGTGTGCCAGGGAACCTAACCTGGACTTGAGAGCATATCTCCTGAATGCATATTTACACCCACTATTCAAAGATGGATGACGATGATAGCTTTTCGGGTGGTGGGGAGCAAGAGTATGAAAATAAACTCGTACCCACGAAGCACCAGTCCCGGAGGAACACACCAGTGCCCAGTAAATACAACGGTTCATCATCACCTTCTCTTCCTGACATTGTCAAAGGACAGTTCTAATGTAGCATGCATGGTCATGTGCTCGGTGATGTGAATTCCCCTGTAAATTAGGTACCATAAGGAGTGGGATGTCCGGTGTTGTTAAATCCATCTTGTCCTTCACTGAGACACGAGATGTGTGATGTATTTAGAAGCCATCAGCAAGTGCTGAAGATAGATCCATGCGAACTCGTGTCATGTTGTAATCCAGCGCACTTAGTTTCTGTAGCAAAATTAACAGTCAATTTTTTTCGAGATATTTAAAAATGTGCAGAGGCTAAATTATTCCAAGATTCCATTAGATCTTTCTTATTCCTTATTCTTATTTGCATGTTTTCCAAATTGATTGATTCTATGGAGTTCGTGGAAGCATAAAATGTTATAAGTTAGAAAAATTTTTAAACTTAAGGTAACTAGGCTAAAAATTTTGATAGGGCACATAATTTATAAGTAAGAGTAGAGGGTTTAAAATAAATAATTTATAGAGTTTTTTTCCATCAAAGTTATTTCCTAAGAATTTTTATCTTATTTGGACTTCTTTTTCATTGGTTGATAACTTTCATCATAATACAATCGATCTATAATATATCTTATCAATTAGATAGGGCACATAATTTAATGTTCTCCGACTTGCCCATTAATTAGTAAGATATAAAAAAAATTAAATCAAAATAAATAAAATAATTTTTTTTTAAAATTTATTTTATCTAATTGGATTCTGAATATTTTGAAAAGTATTTTATACATGATCATGAATTTTAAAATAAGCTAATAAATCTAATAAGCATAATAATACTACATTAAATCAAACTACCAATGTGAGTCATAACGGTTGTATATTATCAATATCATATTTTATTTTATAGTGTTAGGACCATATTGACACTATCGAAAATGCATTTTGACTTGAAAAATAAGTATTGTAAGCAAATAAATCAGTAAGCAATAAGAATGAAAAACACAAGAAAAAGAGCACATCGGATTCATAGTGGTTCGATCGTCGTGACTTACGTCCACTCCCGGCTCCTCCGTCGAGGCCACCGGCTTTCACTAATGATCTTATTTCAATGAGCGAAGATCAACTATTATTACAACTCTTTTCTCATTTTCACAAGTTTAGGAGAGAACCTTTACAAGTCTCACACTTCCCTTAGAATGAAACATAAACTTCAAGAGAAGGGGAACTCTCAACACTTAGAGCTTTACAACACTTTTATTCATAATTTTTGCTCTCTTTTCTTATGTGAGCCCAGTAGGGATGAGTGAGATATTTATAGGCCATAAATGACTTAAAAAATTAAGCTAAAATTAAATTTTTTTAGATTTTTAGGGTACTGGTAGTACCATCGCCATTAATTGGCGATACTATCACCTGTCAGAGCCTAGGAGATCGGGCTCTAGCAGTATTACCGCTAGCTCGAGTGGTACCATCGCATGTTAGCACTAAATGTTGGTGGTACCATCGCCTAATTTGGGTGATACCACCGCTTGACACAACCTAGAAGACTGTGTCTTCTGGCAGTGCCACCACCTGACCCAACTTTGGGTCACTGAATGTGTCTCATTATGGGCTCAAATCAGCCCCAATTAAGGCTGCCCATTAATTGAATTAGCATGATGACATCCAAAACTAACTCAATTCAACCTAAACTATTTCGATTAAGACCTAAACTATTACAAGCATGAATACTATATTGTCCTACATTTCATTGGTTCATTTGGCGTTTCGTTCGAACCTTCGACATATCGTTCTCTCCTTCGGTATATTGCCCGATCCATCGACATGTTGACCTCCTGCAACATCTGATCTTGGTGCAATGTCTGATTCTTTTGGCTCGATGTCCAATCTTTGACTTTCGCTCAACATCTGATTCTTCTACTTTAATTATTTTACCTTTTCATGATTGAAGTTGCATCACTTTTCTCAAACATTGATTATATCATAACTTCATTAATTGATTTCATGATGAAAATCAGAGATTCAACAATCTCTCCATTTTTTATGATGATAACCAATTGATGATAGAGTTTTAACTAAACTCCTCCTATCTATATGTCATATCGAAATAAAGCAAACTTAAATTCAAAAAGATTGATAACCTTTGAATTCAAGTTGAAATAATGACTTTCACATCATAGCATGCATCATAAAATCCTGAGTATTGCATGCATAATTTCAAATCATCATAATTTCATACCATGCATAATTTAAATTTTATATCATCATAACTTCTCCCCCTTTGTCATCAACAAAAAGTAAAAAGTACAACTAGCAAGTTTTTGAATCATGCAAGCTAGCAATTTTTTTAAATATGAAAGTTAGCAATTTTTGCTTCTATTAAGATATGCAAGCTAGCACTTCTTTTTCTCCCCCTTTGTCATTATCAAAACAAGAAAGAGAAGGGAATGATTCAATAGTACAAAAATTTATATCAATATCATAATATGAAAAATGAAAGAGTAAGTCGTGAATATCAAAAAATGATGAATCATTTTGACAAATCTCTTTTTTGTAAATAGCAAGAAGAACGAATATAGAAAACAATCTTGATTCAAAAGAAAAGTTCAAGTTATAAAATTGAGAAATCAAGATAATGATTCAAAAAATATATATGAAAAGAGTTCATGCATTAGGAAGATTCAATATGCCTATCTCTCTTCTAATGAAATCAAATTATTTCTCATTCAAAGGTTTATAAAAATATTTGCTAATTGATATTTTGTGTCAATAAAATCTAAAGATATATCATGATTATTAACATGATCCATAATAAAATGATATCTAATATCAATATGTTTAGAAAGTGTTGAATGCGATTATTTGTTAAACAAATAGCACTCGAATTATCATATTTTATAGGAATGTTTTCAAGTAAAGTCCATAGTCTTCTAAAAATATTTTTCATCCAAATAACTTATGCACAATATGCACTAGTTGTTATATATTCAGGCTCGATTGTAGATAATGCAACAAAATTTTATTTCTTGGAAGACTAAGAAACATGTGCATGACCTAGGAGTTGACATGTTCTATATGTGCTTTTTCTATCTATTATACATCTAGCAAAGTTAGCATTGGTATAAGCAATCAATTCAATATTTTTAGATTTTGGATATCATAATCCTAAGTTAGGAGTTCATTTTTAATATCTAAAAATCCTTTTAATTGCTTTAAAGTGAGATTATTTAAGATTAGATTGAAATCTAGCACAAAGTCCGATACTAAACATAATTTCAGGTCTAGTTGCTATGAGGTATAGTAAACTACCTATCACACCCCTATAAGTCTTTTGATCAAAACATTCTCCATCATGGTCCATATCTAATTTTGTAGAAGTGCTCATTAGTGTGTTAATAGCCTTAGCACTATCTATATTAAATCATTTTAATAGGTCTAAAGCATATTTAGATTGACTAATAAAATGATAGGAACCCCTAGAGTTCTATCGTGGAAAAGGGGGGATAAACGATCACTTCGAGGGGATCGGGCCTCCTTGATCACTTTGAGGGGATCGACCTCCTTGATCTCTATAGGGAATCAACCCTCCTAGGACTTTGGCCTATTGGCTAAAATAATACTTTATTCATTGATTGATTAAAAATAAATAATTATAACCCTATTTATAAAGTTCTACTAAGAGTCCCTTTGGACTTGAACTGTTCCACCTAGAGTTTTCTAGAACTTGGACTCCTAATTAAATAATAAAAATTAAATAAACTCCTAGCTGACTCAATCTAACTTATAAATGACTCGATTGGATCGACCAATATGACTTAATCATGAAATAACTTATCAGGGTACTATCAGACCCGCCCCCTCTTCAAATCAACCTTGTCCTCAAGGTCGAGCAGCAACAAATTCTGAAAGCACTTCAATATTTACTATGTATTATAACCCTTTAATCAATTATGTTGGGTGTCCACTTGATGTAAGTAATGGGTTAGCCTTTTGGTGTAGTAGTCATTGTAGTCTTTTGAAGAACCCTTTCAAACCGATGGCTAGTTGCAGTACCACATCTTCCTTTGAGGATCACCACTTTGAAGTTTTCTAGGGGCATCAAAAAGAAATCCACAAGTAGTTATGTGCCCAGTATAATCAGCTTTATTTTTGAATACTTGTTAGTATAAGTTAGGATTCGTTCACCAGCAACTTTGAATTTGTCACATCTTTCATAATCAAACTCCACATAGTCAGTTTTCGGTTCCTCCTTAATTGGGTCAATCATCAGAAGCTGCCCTTAATTGCATCAGTGTTCCTTACTCTACTTTTCATTACAATGCGAGGACAAATACTTTGTTGATCTTTCCTTGGGTTCTTCTTGGATCAACTTTTGGATATTCGGGTTTTCGTTGGGAATAGATAGAGTGCGCGACTTGCTAATCATCTGTGGGTTGTCATTTCTGTTTCAGCAATACTCCCTGCTAATTTTTTCCTCAAGCATACATGCAAAAAAGATTGCAACTATCATAGTGCGGGATTGGTGAGCTTTGACTTCACACTGAATGTCTAAATTAAGTCATTCGATAAATGTTCCTACCAATTATCGTGTAGGCCAATCTTTAACTTGATTTGATAGTCATTCAAATCTGCTATGATATTCTTACACTATGAAAGTTTGACGGATTGTGGCGAACTTCTTATCAACATTCTCAAACTCATATGGTCCAAAGCGATCATGAAGTCCTCTCTTAAATTGCTTCCATGAAGGAATCCCGTAACAGGTTTCGTACTAGTTGTACCATTAGATTGCATCACCATCAAGTTGATTTGAAGCTACTTCCACCTTGAATTCTTTTGGGGTTCTGTGGAAGTGAAAGAACTTTTCAGCTCGTGAGATCCAACTGGTTGGATCTCCATCTTCCCATCTAGGGAACTCCACCCTCATGCGTGGGTATATTGTGTCCTACCTTGATTATATTTTTCAAATCAGCTCTCTTTGAGTTTGGAACTTTCCTCATGTTGAGATTTCTTGGGGCTATCCAATAGACTTCTTCTGAATTCGCTGAAGAATTCTTACAATCTTTCTTCCATTCGGGCTTTGAAGGCTTCAAATTTTATTTCCATTGAACCATCAGTAGTCATCGCATAAGATTATAGATCAGCAATGTTCAATTTTTATTTCAAATATTGGGTTAAGGATGTCAACACCATCCTACTCAGTGTTTACTATTGTGATGCTAGTTGGTGGTAGCTCTGTGAATGTTAAAAATCATTGCACGGATGCTGACGAGATGAAAGATGGCATCATCGAGGTGATGGTTACAAGTGCCCTG
Organism: Ensete ventricosum; assembly: GCA_029747655.1. Lineage (NCBI taxonomy): Eukaryota > Viridiplantae > Streptophyta > Magnoliopsida > Zingiberales > Musaceae > Ensete > Ensete ventricosum. Next base: position 19,867,531 of record JAQQAF010000005.1, read on the forward strand.
CAAGCCAATCACGTGAGTGATGGCACGTGTGACACGCTGCATAATTTTTTTACTTATGATTAATATTGATATATTCTCACATTATATTATTTATTACATATATATTGTGATGTCCTTAGTTCTATGTAATGAGAATCGGATCGTGATGAGATCACGATAATGAGATCAATTCACCTTTAAACATAGATCCTAAATAATCTCGATCATAGGTTACTCGAGAGGGACATTGAGATAACCAGATAGATTACCCATATATATGATGGAGGCGGCTGGTCTCATAGCCACTTGTGTGGAGACACTAAGGATATAGTACAAGTGCTCATTGGAGAATGAGTTCATTGATTTATCCGCTTATGGAATGCTGTATGGCTAATGATACCTAATGTCAAACAGCGATTCCATAGTCCCAGTTGTGTATCTGATCCTTAGACTTGAGACACCAAGGATGCCTTGTATAAGTACTCCTTTCTTTGACGCCAGACTTACAGGTTTGAAAAGTTCCAGATCTGGTACAGTTGGTTATCGGGATCGGTAGCCAATCTTACGAAGGCAATTGAGTGTCAATAGAGGATCATCCGCTCTCGGTAGCATGAGAGGAATATCACATATGTGCTTGCTCAGACAAATCCCTGGCCAGGATCATTCGGATTGAGAGAGAAGGAGTTCTCCGGTAGAATCCAATTAGAGCAAGATAAACTGATTCTGTATGTGACCTGGTAGTACCATGTCCAATATACGATCTTTGGGATATTAGTTGGATAAGGGATTATAGATACATGGTAACTGTGGATAGACAGGTCCGATGGATTCGATCCCCCAGTACCATCTGGGGACTATGGCGTAGTGGCCTAGTACGTCCATAGTCGATGAGTCGATTGAATTATTATGGGGATAATAATTCACTATATCAGAAGGAGTTCTGATGGAAGTGACTCACGACCAGCTCGGTGTCGGGCCTAGACGGTCACACACATATGGTGGATCTTTCAGCGAATAGAGGATTGGATGAAGATCCAATTAGCCCCTATTATCATTAGATGAGACCCTATACTAATGGGCTCCTTACTTAAGGTCCAATTAGAGGCATAAGGAGATTATTGGATAAAGATCCGATAATGTAAGGTTAGTGGGTTATTGGATGAAGATCCAATACCCACTGAGGCAGGAGCCCTAGGGTTTTTTGGTGGCTTTCTATAAATAAGAGGGGTGACTCATGGTTGATAGGCTGCAGCTTTAGCCACCACCTCCTATTCTCCTCCCTCTCTCTGCGTAAAAGTTACAAGATCAGATTGGAGGAGTTTCGCTAGAGATCCATCGTGTGGATACCGCTACAGAGATCAGATTAACCTCTTTCATCTTCTCTATCCAGATCTGCAATACTGGGATATACGATCTCCCTAGGTAAAATCAATCTCTCACACATCGTAGTTTTTTTATTTTTATGATTTTTCTCGCAATCCTAATCTTTTGCACGACGATTTGATCTACGTGGGAAACCAATTTTTATTTTGATTTCCGCTGTGCATGTGATGCTCCTGCTGAGGTTTTCCAACAGTGGTATCAAAGCCAAGGTTTTCATGCGAAAGATTGGTTTTAAACTACGTGTGATGAGATTGAATCGCGTAGAATCATTCTACACGTTCTTACTGTATTTTCACAGCGAAGGCAGCGAGGAGGAGGGGCGGCCAACCACGGCCAACACCCATGCAGGGCTAGCCACCCACGGCCAGGCCGCGGCTAAGGCCCCCTACAAGGGGGCGACCGGCTACGGCTAGGGCCAGCCCGAAAGGGAGGCCAACGGTGACCGCAAGGGGCGGCGCCTGTGGGCAGAAGCGCCGCCCACAAGGGTAGCAGTCGCTCGCGTGCACGGCCGGCTGAGGCCAGCCCGTAGGTGCGGCATCCGTCTGTGGGCACAGTCGCCTACAGTGTGGCGTCCGCAAAGGGGGCCGGTTGTAGGGCGCCCGTAAGGGGCTACTGCCCGTGGCCAGCCCTGCCGTTAACAAGGGCGGCTACCAGCGGGCAAGGGCAGTCGCCGCCTGTGCAGGGGCAGTGGCGGCGACGGCGGCGGCGACGGCGGCGCAGAGGGGGTAAGAGGGGTTAGGGCATCCTTTAGAGAAAAGGATGATCCTGCCCCTATGAATTAGGACAATTCAGAGGATTGTCCTCATGTACATAATTCTCATAATACCCTCAATAATTCTAGAAATTTCGAGGACTGTCCTCTCATCCAAAATTTTGAAAATACCCTTGATAATTCTAAAAATTTTGAGCATGTCCTGATTTCTAAAAAAATAATTAATTAAATAGTTTAATTAATTATTATATATATCTAGTAATCCTACATATGATGTGATGTATGATGTGGATGGATGATCATGAGCCATGTGTTGTGATGTATGTAATTATGATTATTATTATTATTGGGGCCTGCGAGCCTGCATTTTTTTCGTTTATTGTTGGGCCTGCGTGCCTATGATTATTTGTAATTACATGGAGAGGTACAGTGAGAGCGTGGAGGTTACAGCGGGACCCACGATGCCATGGCGGGAGATCACGACGCATGGTGATGCGACGATCTGACGGAACCGATGATGATGAGATCAACAATTACAAGGCATGGAGATGCACCAATGCACACATAGATCCTATTGTGAGTGATTAGGCCCATTGACTTGGGCTTAATTATATTAGGTGACGGCTCATGATCATCCGATGTGGCTTGCATATGTGATGTGTTATACACCTACTAGATATATGTATATATATATATATATATATTTGAATGCGATGTAGATATATATTAAATATGTATGTGTGTGACACGACATATTATGAGATCGATACAAAAAATCCCTCCTAAGATAATATTAAGTCGGTAAGCGTGAGGCAATAAGATTGACCCACGTGGCCTTGTTTTAGGAAGAAATTGAATCATGACATAGGTTGAGTTGGTCGAGTCCCTCGAGGCTCATATATCTACATGATCGAGACCTTGCCTACGACATAGAGATATCACCGGTGACCTGAGGACATGGTATGCTTGGTCGAGTCCCTCGAGGGCATATCATCGAATCAGACTCATCTTGTAACGTTGGTGATGACTTAACTGAACGTCATGGTTGGTCGAGTCCCTCGAGACTATGATGATTCAGAGGCCGAACATGACGGGAATCACAAGGAGTTGTGATTGGCAAGAGTTGCCTACCTTTTAAGCTTAGTGTAATTGGTCGAGTCCCTCGAGGTTGCACTAAGACGTCAATTGGATCCTGATCCCCACTAGGAGTCTGTCGGAGACTTTCGTCTCACGTGTCGAGGGTGTCGCTTGATTCGTTAGAAAAATAGTGAGAGTACATTAAGATAGAAGTCCATATCTTAATTAGTATTTTTTATAAAATCTGCATGTTATTTAATTTACGCTATATCTTGCTTGTTGCTTACAAAACCCCTACGTGGCATACTTGATGCTAACCGCCTCATTGGTCCAAAAGCTCCGTATTTTGAGAATTGTTCTCATGAAAGATAAAATCGTATATATCCTTAACAAGATTGTGCCCACGCTGGAGGAAAGGATAAGCGAGGATGAGATCGCTCGCTTTATGAAGTATATAGATAATCCTAGAGGATAAAAAGTGTGTTGATCTTATACTTCAGTCCCTACCGGATTCCTTTTCACAGTTCATTATTAACTTTAATATGAACAAGTTTGAGGTGACTCTCCCTGAACTCCTCAATATGTTGAGGGAAGCTGAGAGTACAATCAAGAAGGAGAAGCCAGTTCTCTACATTGGTGAGACTAAAAAAAAAAGAAAGGCCAGCAAGACCCTTAAGAAGGGCAAGGGCAAAGAAAGACCAGGTAAGGCAAATGTTACCAAGAGAGACCTGACAAAGGATAAAGGATAGTGCTTCCACTGCGGCCTAGACGGGCATTGAAAGCGGAATTGTAAGGACTCCTATGTAGATAAGACAAAAAAAAAGCTTAGAGAAGTTTCAGGCATATTCATGATCAGTCTTCACTTGTTAGATTTTTATGATAATACATGGGTATTGGATACCGAGAGTGTTTATCATATCTGTAATTCATTGCAGGTTCTGGCAAGACCTAGGAGATTGGCTAGAGGCGAAATGGACCTCAAGATGGGTAATGGAGTAAGAGTTGTTGCAGTTGCTGTTGGAGAGGTCACCCTATATCTGCTTGGTGGAGCTATTATTGTATTAGATGTATGCTATTTTGTTCCCTCTATTATCAAAAATTTTATTACTATCTCTTGTTTGACAACTAGTGGATATAAATTAGTTTTTGAGAATAATAGTTGTTCAATAATTATGGATGATGAGATCATCACTAGAGGGACCCTTATAAATGACTTATATGTGTTAGACACTTCTCCACATATCATGAATATGAATATGTCTAAGAGGAAAAGAGATGAGATGAATAATGCATACCTATGGCATTGTAGGCTATGTCATATACATGAGGGAAGGATTCAAAAGTTGCTGAAAGATTGATACCTAGATCCATTTGACTTTGAGACATATGCAACTTACGAACCTTGTCTTTGTGGGAAGACGACCAAATCTCCTTTTAATGGAACTAGAGAGAGAGCCACCGAGTTATTGGAACTCATACATAGTGATGTATGTGGTCCTATGTCGACTCAGGCTATAGGTGGTTACTTATACTTCATTACATTCATTGATTATTTCTCTAGGTATGAACACATGTACTTAATGAAGTACAAATCTGAGCCTTTTTTAGAAATTTAGGGAATATAAGAATGAGGTAGAGAACCAAATTGGAAAGAGTATTAAGACTCTTCGATCAGATGAAGGAGAAGAGTACTTGAGTACGGAGTTCACATATTTTCTCAGGGATAATGGGATTCTATCCCAGTGGACACCTCCTTATACACCTCAGCTCAATGGTGTATTAGAAAGGAGGAATCTCATGTTGTTAAACATGGTGTAGTCCATGATGAGTTTTACTGACCTACCCGTCTCATTATGGGGGTATGCCCTAGAGACTGTTGCTTACCTTCTGAATAGAGTTCCATCAAGGTCGGTAATATCTATACCATATGAGATATAGAAAGGAAAGAAGCTCAATCTTAAGATTGTTAAGATTTGGGGTTGTCCTGCCCACGTTAGAAGACACAACCCCGATAAGTTAGAATCAAGGACAGAATGGTGCACATTCGTGGGATACCCAAAGGAAACTTGTGGGTATTTTTTCTATCATCCCGAGGACCGAAAGGTCTTTGTTGCCAAGAGAGTTATGTTCCTTGAGAAGGAACACAATCTTGGTGGAAACAGTAGGAGTGAGATAAAATTGAGCGAGGTTGGAGAACCAAGCTTAAGCACCATTCCAAAGCCCGAGTCTGTTCAGATACCTAACACACAAATTCTAATTTTACGTAGGTCTAGTAGAGTATCTCACCCTCCTGAAAGATATGTGGGACATATTAGTGGAGAGGACTTTCAGGATGTTGATCCTCAGACCTACGAGGAGGCTATTATGAGTATAGACTCCGGGAAGTGGCAAGAAGCCATGAATTCTGAGATGGATTCCATGTACTCTAACAAGGTTTGGAACCTTGTGGATGCACCTGAGAGTATTGTACCCATCGGATGCAAATGGATCTTCAAGAAGAAGATCGGAGTGGATGGAAAGGTAGAGAGACCTATAAAATAAGGTTGGTAGCTAAAGGATATCGTCAAAGACAAGGAGTTGACTATGACGAAACCTTTTCACCTGTAGCAATGCGTAAGTCCATTAGAATTATTTTGGCCATTGCAGCACACTATGACTATGACATCTGGCAGATGGATGTCAAAATGGTATTCCTCAATGGCAACCTCGAGGAGGAGGTGTATATGATACAGTTAAAGGGATTCGTATCCAAAGAGAGTCCATATAAAGTGTGTAGGTGACTTAGATCCATTTATGGATTGAAACAAGCTTCCCGAAGTTGGAACATAGGATTTGATGAGGTGATCAGATCTTATGACTTCGTTAAGAACGAAGATGAGCCTTGTGTGTACAGGAAGGTAAGTAGAAGCACTATCACCTTTTTGATGCTATATGTGGATGACATCCTCGCTGGTTACAGGTGCCCTACAAGCCAATCACGTGAGTGATGGCACATGTGACACACTACATAATCTTTTTGCTGATGACTAATATTTGCATATTCTCACATTATATTATTTGTTGCATATATATTATGATGTCCTTGGTTCTGTGCAATGAGAATCATATCGTGATGAGATCACGATAATGAGATTGATTCACTTTTAAACACAGATCCTAAATAATCCCGATCATAGGTTATTCGAGAGGGACATTGAGATAACCGGACAGATCGGTGTACTATATACCCGTCCATATAATGGAGGTGGCTGGTCTCATAGCCACTTGTGTAGAGACACTAAGGATATAGTACAGGTGCGCATTGGAGAATGAGTTCACTGATTGATCCGCCTATCGAATGTTGTATGGTTAATGAAACCTAATGTCAGACAGCGATTCTATAGTTCTAGTTGTGTATCTGGTCCTTCGACTTGAGACACCAAGGATGTCTTGTATGAGTACTCCTTTCTTTGACGCCAGACTTATAGGTTTGGAAAGTTCTAGATCTGGTACAACTGGTTATTGAGATTGATAGCCAACCTTATGAAGGCAATTGAGTGTCAATAGATGATCATCCACTCTCGGTATCATGGGAGGAATATTCCATATGTGCTTGCTCAAATAAATCCCTGACCAGGGTCATTCGGATTGAGAGAAAAAGAGTTCTCCGGGAGAATATGATTAGAGCGAGACTATGGTAGATTCCGTATGTGACCTGATAGTACCATATCAAATATACGGTCTCTGGGATATTAGTTGGATGAGGGATTATAGATACACGGTAACTATGCATAAATAGGTCCGATGTATTTGATCCCCTCTGTATCGTTTGGGGACCATGGCGTAGTGGCCTAGTATGTCCATAGTCGATGAGTCGAGTGAATTATTATGGGGATAATAATTGACTATATCAGAAGGAGTTTTGATGGGAGTGACTCACGGCCAGCTCGGTATCGGGCCTAGAGGGTCACACACATATGATGGATGCTTCAGCGAATAGAGGATTGAATGGAGATCCAATTAGCCCATATTCTCATTAGATGAGACTCTATGCTGATGGGCTCCTTACTTAAGGCCCAATTAGAGGCCTAAGGAAATTATTGGATAGAGATCCAATAATACAAGGTTAGTGGGTTATTGGATGAAGATCCATTACCCACTAAGGCAGGAGCCCTAGGGTTTTTTGGTAGCTCTCTATAAATTGGAGGGGAGACTCATGGTTGATAGGCTGCAGCCATAGCCACCACCTCCTATTCTCCTCCCTCCCTCTGTGTAAGAGTTGCGAGATCAGATTGGAGGAGTTCCGTTGCAGAGATCCATCGTGTGGATACCACTAGATAGGAGGACGCTTGACTTTCTTCATCTTCTCCATCTGGATCTGGAATACAGGGATATACGATCTCCCTAGGTAAAATCAATCTCTTACACATCATAGTTTTATCAGTTTTTTATGTTTTTCTCATGACCCTAATCTTTTGCACGATGATTTGATCTACGTGGGAAACCGATTTTATGTTTTAATTTTTGCTGTGCATGTGATGCACCCGCTGAGGTTTCCCAACAATGGTATCAGAGCTAAGGTTTTTATGTGAAAGATTGATTTTAAACTGCGTGTGATGAGATTGTAACGTGTAGAATCGTTCTACGTATTTTTGCTATGTTTTCGCAGCAAAGGCAACGAGGAGGAGGGGAGGCCAGCCACAGCCAGCCCGTAGGGGTAGAAGCCTGTAGGGGTGGCACCTGCGGGCAGAAGTGCCGCCCGTGGGCATGGCCGGTTGCGTCCAGCCCGCAGGGGCGACATCTATCCACGGGCACAATCACTTGCAGCGTGGCACCCGCAAAGGGGGCCGACTGTAGGCCGCCCGCAAGGGGCTGCCGCCCACGGTGAGCCCTACCGCCAACAGGGGTGGCGGCCCCTTGGTAGGGTGGCTGCCAGCGGGCAAGGGCAGTCGTCGCCTATGCAGGGGCAATGGCGGAGGCGGTGGCGCAGAGGGGAAAGAGGGGTTAGGGCATCCTTTGGAGAAAAGGATGATCTTGCCCCTATAAATTCAAAAAAATTTGAGGACTGTCCTCGTGTACATAATTCACATAATGCCCTAAATAATTCTAGAAATTTCATGGACTGTCCTCTCATCTAGAATACCGAAAACACCCTCAATAATTTTGGAAATTCCAAGGACTATCCTCTCATCCAGAATTACGAAAATGCCTTTGATAATTTTAAAAATTCTAAGCACGTCCTGATTTCCAGAAAATTAATTAATTAAATAATTTAATTATTTATTATATATATCTAGTAATCCTACATATGATGTATGATGTGGATGGATGATCATGAGCCATGTGTTGTGATATGTGTAATTATGATTATTATTATTATTGGGGCCTGCGAGCCTCCGTTTTTCTCGTTTATTGTCGGGCCTGCGTGCTTGTGATTATTTGTAATTACATGAAGAGGCACGATGGGAGCGTGGAGGTGACAGTGGGACCAATGATGCCGTGGCAGGAGATTATGATGCATGGTGATGCGACGATCTGACAGAACCGATGATGACGAGATCAACAATCACAGGGCATGGAGATGCGTCGATGCACACATAAATCCTATTGTGAGTGATTAGGCCCATTGGCTCGGGTTTAATCATATTAGGTGATGGCTCATGATCATCCGGTGTGGCTTGCATGTGTGATGTGTTATACACCTACTAGATATATGTATATATATATATATTTACATGCGATGTGGATATATATTAAATATGTATGTGTGTGACACGACATATTAGGAGACCGATAGAAAATAAAAACCCCTCTTATGATAATATTAAGTCGATAAGCATGAGGCAATAAAATTGACCCATGTGGCCTTCCAACGTTATAGGAAGAAATTGAATCCCGACATAGGTTGAGTTGGTCGAGTCACTCTAGGCTCACCGATCTACATGATCGAGTTCTTGCCTACGACATATATATGTCACCGGTGACCTGAGGACATGATATGACTTGGTCGAGCAGTCGAGAGCATATCCATCGAATCAGACTCATCTTGTAACGATGGTGATGACTTAACTGAACTTCATGGTTGGTTGAGCAGTCGAGACCATGATGATTCAGAGGTCGAACATGATGGGAATCACAAGGAGTTTTGATTGACAAGAGTTGTCTACCTTTTGGACTTAGTGTAGTTGGTCGAGTCCCTCCAGATTGCACTAAGATGCCAATTGGATCCCGATCCCCACTAGGAGTCTATCGGAGACTTTCGTCTCACGTGTCGAGGGTGTCGCGTGATTCGCTAGGAAAATAGTGGGAGTATATTAAGATAGAAGTCTATATCTTAATTAGTATTTGCTGTAAAATTTGCATGTTATTTATTTTCACTATATCTTGTTTGTCGCTTGCAAAACCCCTATGTGACATATTTAATGTCAACCGCCTCATTGGTCCAAAGGCTCCGTAATTTAAGAATTATTCTCACAAAAGAGAAAATCGTATATGTCCTTAATATAATTGTGCCCACGCTGGAGGAAAGGACAAGCGAGGATGAGATCACTAGCTTTGTGAAGTATAAAGATAGTCAACCTACATCTGCTTGTGGAGCTATTATTGCATTAGATGCATACTATTTTGTTCCCTCTATTATCAAAAATATTATTTCTATCTCTTGTTTGACAACTAGTGGATATAAATTAGTTTTTGAGAATAATAGTTGTTTAATAATTATGGATGATGAGATCATCACTAGAGGGACCATTATAAATAGCTTATATATGTTAGACACTTCTCCACATATCATGAATATAAATATGTCTAAAAGAAAAAGAGATGAGGTGAATAATGCATACTTATGACATTGTAGGCTAGGTCATATACATGAGAGAAGGATTAAAAAATTATTGAAAGATGGATACTTAGATCCATTTGACTATAAGACATATGCCACTTGCAAACCTTGCCATCGTGGGAAGATGACCAACTCTCCTTTTAGTAGAACTGAAGAGAGAGCTACCGAGTTATTGGAACTCATACATAGTAATGTATATGTAAGTGGTTACTCATACTTCATTACATTCACTGATGATTTCTCTAGGTATGGACACGTGTACTTAATGAAGTACAAATCTGAGGCCTTCGAGAAATTCAAGAAATATAAGAATGAGGTAGAGAACCAAATTGGAAAGAGTATTAAGACTCTTCGATCAAATTGAGGAGGAGAGTGCTTGAGTACGGAGTTCACCCATTTCCTCAGGGACAATGAGATTTTATCCCAGTGGACACCTCCTTATACACCTCAGCTCAATGGTGTATTATAAAGGAGGAATCACACGCTGTTAAACATGGTGCGGTGCATGATGAGTTTCGCTGACCTACCCGTCTCATTCTGGGGGCACGCCCTAGAGACTGCACTTACCTTCTGAAGAGAGTTCCATCAAAGTCGGTAATGTCTACACTATATGAGATATAGAAAGGAAAGAAGCCCAATCTTAAGATTGTTAAGATTTGGGGCTGTTCTGCCCACGTTAGAAGACACAACCCCAATAAGTTGGAATCAAGGACAGAATGGTTCATATTTGTGGGATACCCAAAGGAAACTTGTGGGTTTTTCTATCATCCCGAGGATCGAAAGGTCTTTGTTTCCTAGAGAGCTGTGTTCCTTGAGAAGGAACACATTCTTGGTGGAAATAGTTGGAGTGAGATAGAATTGAGCAAGGTTGGAGAACCTAGCTTAAGCACCATTCTAGAGCCCGAGTCTGTTCAGATACCTAACACACAAATTTTAATTTTACGTAGGTCTAGTATAGTATCTCACCCTCCTGAAAGATATGTGGGACATAACATTGGATATGACTCTTAGGATGTTGATCCTCAGACCTATGAGGTGGCAAGAAGTGGATTCTGAGATGGATTCCATGTACTCTAACAAGGTTTAGAATCTTGTTGATGCACTTGAGAGTATTGTACCCATCGACCGCAAATGGATCTTCAAGAAGAAGATCAGAGTGGATAGAAAGGTAGAGACCTATAAAACATGGCTAGTAGCTAAAGGATATTATCAAAGACAAGGAGTTGACTATGACGAAACCTTTTCGCCTGTAGCCATGCTTAAGTCCATTAGAATTATTTTGGCCATTGCAGCACACTATGACTGAGATCTGGCATGGATGTCAAAATGACATTCCTCGGTGGCAACCTCTAGGAGGAGGTGTATATGATACAGCTAGAGGGATTCGTATCCAAAGAGAGTTCAGATGAAGTGTGCAGGTTGCTTAGATCCATTTATGGATTGAAGCAAGCTTCCTAAAGTTGGAACATAAGATTTGATGAGGTGATCATATCTTATGACTTCGTTAAGAATGAAAATGAGCCTTGTGTGTACAGGAAGGTAAGTGGAAGTGCTATCACCTTTTTGGTGCTATATGTGGATGACATCATAATAATTGAGAATAATGTAGCAATGCTCTCCACAGTAATGTCTTGACTATCTAGAAACTTCTCCATGAAATACTTAGGGGAAACATCCTATATTTTGGAGATCCGGATCTATAGAGATAGATCCAAAAGGATGCTTGGCTTGTCCCAGTCTAGATACATATACTCCATTGTCAAAAAGTTTGGCATGGAGAATTCCAAGAGAGGTCTTATACTGATGAGACATGGAATATCACTTTCTAGGAGTATGTCCCCAAAGACTCCTAAAGAAAGGACAGACATGGATAAGATACCTTATGCCTTAGTGATAGGGTCTATCATGTATGCGATGCTATATATCAGGCCTAATATAGCACATGCTCTGAGTGTCATGGACAGGTATCAGGCAGATCCTAGTTTAGAACATTGGAAGGCAGTAAAGTGTATCCTTAAGTACTTGAGAAGCACTAAGGATCTTTTACTGATATATAGAGAAGGTAGCCTCCAGGTTGAGGGCAACATGAACTCGAGTTTTTAGTCTGACATTGATGATAGCAAGTCGAATTCAGGGTTTATTTTCACCCTTAATAGAGGAGCAATAAGCTGGAAGAGTTTCATGCAAGATACTACTGCTGACTCGACCAGAGAGGAAGAATACATTGTTGCAGCAGAAGCAGCAAAGGAAGGGGTGTGGATGAAGAAGTTCATCAAGGATTTGAGAGTCATACCAAGCAGCGTGGAGCCAACTCGCGTATATTATGACAGCGACAGTGCGATAACTCTAACAAGGGAACCCAAGTCTCATTAGAATTATTTTGAGGAGGTTCCACCTGATTAGAGTGATCATGACCCGAAAAGATATAGCAATGGAAAGAGTTCCATCCGAAGATAACATAGCAGATCCACTGACGAAGCCGCTAGCTTAGATTATATTTAAGCATCACAGGGGTCTGATGGGGATCAGACATAAAGGTGATTAGCTTTTAGTTTGATGTTGACTCAAGCTTTTATGCAATGAGAATCAGATCGTGATGAGATCAAGATAATGAGATTGATTCACCTTTAAACACAGATCCTAAATAATCTTGATCATAGGTTACTCAAGAGGGACATTGAGATAACCGGACAGATTAGTATACTATATACCCGTCCATATGATGGAGGTGGCTGGTCTCATAGCCGCTTGTGTGGAGACACTTTGGATATAGTACAGGTGCTCATTGTAGAATGAGTTCACTGATTGATCCGCTTATAAAATACTATATGGTTAATGATACCTAATGTTAGACAGTGATTTCATAGTCCCAGTTGTGTATCTGGTCCTTAGACTTGAGACACCAAGGATGCCTTATATGAGTACTTCTTTCTTTGACGTAAGACTTATAGGTTTGGAAAGTTTCATATATGATACAATTGGTTATCGGGATCGTTAGCCAACCTTACGAAGGCAATTGAGTGTCAATAGATGATCATCCACTCTCAGTATCATGAGAGGAATATCCCATATGTGCTTGCTAAGATAAATCCCTGACCAGGGTCATTCAGATTTTGAGAGAAAGAGTTCTCTGATAGAATCTGATTAGAGTGAGATTATGATGGATTCTGTATGTGACCTGACAGTACCATGTCCAATATACGGTCTCTGGGATATTAGTTGGATGAGGGATTATAGATATATGGTAACTATAGACAGATAGGTCCAATAGATTTGATACCCCCTATACTGTCTGGAGACTATGGCGTAGTGGTCTAGTACGTCCATAGTTGATGAGTCGAGTGAATTATTATGGGGATAATAATTCACTATATCAGAAGCAGTTCTGACGGGAGTGACTCACGGCCAGCTCGGTATCGGGCCTAGAGGGTCACACACATTCAGTGAATAAAGGATTGGATAAAGATCCAATTAGCCCATATTCTCATTAGATGATACTCTATGCTGATGGGCTCCTTACTTAAGGCCCAATTAGAGACCTAAGGAGATTATTGGATAGAGATTCAATAATACAAGGTTAGTGGGTTATTGGATAGAGATCCAATACCCACTAAGGCAGGAGCCCTAGGATTTTTTGGTGGCTCTCTATAAATAGGAGGGGAGACTCATGGTTGATAGGCTGCAACTTTAGCTACCACCTCCTATTCTCTTCCCTCCCTCTGAGCAAGAGTTTCGAGATCAGATTGGAGGAGTTTCGCTACAGAGATCCATCTTGTGGATACCGCTAGAGAGGAGGACGCTTGACCTCCTTCATCTTCTCTGTCCGGATTTGGAATACATGGATATATGATCTCCCTAGGTAAAATCAATCTCTTACACATCACAGTTTTATCAATTTTTGTGTTTTTCTCGCGACCCCAATCTTTTGCACGACGATTTGATCTGCGTGGGAAATCAGTTTTATGTTTTGATTTCCGCTGCGCATGTGATGCACTCGCTGAGGTTTCCCAACAATCCTAATCATTGGGAGTGATGTAGGAATGCTCTCCACAGTAAAGGCTTGGCTATCCAAAAACTTCTCCTTGAAAGACTTTGGGGAAGCATCCTATATTTTGGGGATCCGAATCTATAGAGATAGATCCAAAAGGATGCTTGGCTTGTCCCAATCTAGGTACATAGACTTCATTGTCAAAATGTTTAGCATGGAAAATTTTAAGAAATATCTTATATCGATAAGACATGAAATATCACTTTCTAGGATTATGTTCCCAATGACTCCTGAAGAAAGGGCATATATGAATAAGATACCTTATGCCTCAGCGATAGAGTCTATCATGTATGTGATGCTATGTACTAGGCCTGATATAGTATAAGCTCTGAGTGTCACGAGCAGGTATCAGGCAGATCCAGGTTTAGAACACTGAAGGCAGTAAAGTGTATCCTTAAGTACTTGAGAAGGACTAAGGATCTTTTACTGGTATATGGAGGAGGTAGCCTCCAAGTTGAGGGCTACACGGATATAAATTTTTAATCTGACATTGATGATAGCAAGTCAAATTCAGGATATATTTTCACTATGAATGGAGGAACAGTAAGTTGGAAGAGTTCCAAGTAATATACTACTGCTGACTCAATCACAGAGGCAGAATACATTGCTATAGCAGAAACAACAAAGGAAAGGGTATGGATGAAGAAGTTCATCAAAAAATTTGGGAGTCATACCAAGCAGCGTGGAGCTGACTCCTATATATTGTGACAGTGACGGAACGATAACTCTAGCAAGGAACCCAGGTCTCATCAGAATTGTTCTGAGGAGGTTTCATCTGATTAGAGTGATCATGACCCGAAAAGATATAGCAATGGAAAGAGTTTCATCCGAAGATAACATTGCAGATCCACTGACGAAGCCGCTGGCTCAGATTGTATTTGAGCATCACATGGGTCTGATGGGGATCAGACATATAGGTGATTGGCTTTTGTTCAAGTGAGAGATTGCTGGTTACAAGTGCCCTACAAGCCAATCACATGAGTGATGGCACGTGTGACACGTTACGTAATCTTTTTGCTTATGATTAATATTGACATATTCTCACATTATATTATTTATTGCATATATATTGTGATGTCCTTGGTTCAGTGCAATGTGAATCGGATCGTGATAAAATCACGATAATGAGATCGATTCACCTTTAAACACAGATCTTAAATAATCCCGATCATAGGTTACTCAAGAGGGACATTGAGATAACCTGACAGATCGGTGTACTATATACCCATCCATATGATGGAGGCGATTGGTCTCATAGCCACTTGTGTGGAGACACTAAGGATATAGTACAAGTGCTCATTGGAGAATGAGTTCATTGATTTATCCGCTTATGAAATGCTGTATGGCTAATGATACCTAATGTCAAATAGCGATTCCATAGTCCCTGTTGTGTATCTGATCCTTAGACTTGAGACACCAAGGATGCCTTGTATAAGTACTCCTTTCTTTGACGCCAGACTTACATGTTTGAAAAGTTTCAGATCTGGTACAGTTGGTTATCGGGATCGGTAGCCAATCTTATGAAGGTAATTGAGTGTCAATAGAGGATCATCCGCTCTCGGTAGCATGAGAGGAATATCACATATGTGCTTGCTCAGACAAATCCCTGGCCAGGATCATTCGGATTGAGAGAGAAGGAGTTCTCCGATAGAATCCAATTAGAGCAAGACAAACTGATTCCGTATGTGACCTGGTAGTACCATGTCCAATATACGGTCTTTGAGATATTAGTTGGATAAGGGATTATAGATACATGGTAACTGTGGATAGATAGGTCTGACGGATTCGATCCCCCAGTACCATCTGGGGACTATGGCGTAATATCCTAGTACGTCCATAGTCGATGAGTCGATTGAATTATTATGGGGATAATAATTCACTATATCATAAGGAGTTCTGATGGGAGTGACTCACGGCCAGCTCGGTGTCGGGCCTAGACGGTCACACACATATGGTGGATGCTTCCGCGAATAGAGGATTGGATGAAGATCCAATTAGCCCCTATTCTTATTAGATGAGATCCTATTCTGATGGGCTCCTTGCTTAAGGCCCAATTAGAGGCCTAAGGAGATTATTGGATAGAGATCCAATAATGCAAGGTTAGTGGGTTATTGGATGGAGATCCAATACCCACTAAGGCAGGAGCCCTAGGGTTTTTTGGTGGCTCTCTATAAATAGGAGGGGAGACTCATGGTTGATAGGCTGCAGCTTTAGCCACCGCCTCCTATTCTCCTCCCTCCCTCTGCGCAAGAGCTGCGAGATCAAATTGGAGGAGTTTCATTGTAGAGATCCATCGTATGGATACCGCTAGAGAGGAGGATGCTTGACCTCCTTCATCTTCTCCATATGGATCTAGAATACAGGGATATACGATTTTCCTAGGTAAAATCAATCTCTTGCACATCTAGAGCCCAATCTTTTGCACTATGATTTGATCTGTGTGGGAAACTAATTTTTATTTTGATTTCTGCTGCGCATGTGATGCTCCCGCTGAGGTTTCCCAACACGAGGACTGCGATCACTGGGTTAGATGTGATCTACTAGTTGCCGATCTTTATTGGGATTGATTGTTGCTGTGTTGGTAGCCAGGAAGGGCGGTGGTGCAATGATGCTACAAGGATGAGATCGTCGAGGTTGCGATAGTGAAAGGTGGAGGGTAGCGATCTATGGGAAGAAATTGTTGCTGCGACTTGCGGGGAGGCAATGTTGATCACTACAGCAAATCAGGGGGTAGCACTAGTGCAGCTGACGGAGGAGGAAGATGATAACGGTGGACATAGGCAAAGGGCAGCATTGGTGCGACCGGCGAAGGAGGAAGATGGTAGCGACTGAGGACTGAAAGTTGCCCTATTTTGGTCACTACAAGGATGGACAATTGCTGCCCTATTTCTGTTGCTGTGTGGCTAAGGACATGGCTGCACGGCTGGTGGCGTAGCAAAGGGCTGAGGATGCCGTGGCGAGGATTGTGATTGCTACTGTGCTGATGGGAACAACTAATGCACGGTAGAGTGTTGAGACGCAGACCCTGCCAAGATGATGTCGTAGTGGTTGTTAGCGATGGCAGAAGGTGCGTTGCTGGAAGGGGACGCTGGCAGCATCATCTCCAACAGAAGCAGTGCGAAAATAAGGATGGTAACGAGCACAGTGCTGGCGACGAGTAGGGTATCGGGGGGGGACAACATCGATGACACTGCTATTGACGATTATAAAATAGGGAGGTAGTGGTGGCGATGGTGGCTAGACAACAACCTTCTTCACAGGTAGAGGTTGGGAGATGGCAGTGGCAATGGCAGAGGGAATAGGCAGGATGAGAGAGGTAGAGGAGGCAGCGACGGTGGTGGCGTGTGTGGAGCAGCAAGATCGCGTGGCTGTAGAAGTTGCAGTGGATGCCGAGCGATCGGTGTGGGGAGTTGTAGCAGGAAGAGAAGGAAGAGGGTAGTGGTGAGGGTCCGACGAGCATCATGGTGTCGCTAGGGCCCGTGGTTAGCAACTGCGGGAAACAACGATAGCAGGGTCGTGTGATTGCGACATAGGACTGGAGATGGTAGCGCCGGCAAAAGAAGAAGGGGGGTTGGAGCAGGTAGTAGTAGCGAGGGTTGCGATAGGGGAGGGTCGGTTGGGAGCGATGAGGGGGTGGTCAAGCGGCCGCAGATGAAGGATGCGAGAAGTGACGACGACTAGGATCATCGACAAGGTGGTCCACTGGTCGAGAACAATGGCGATAGCCCAGGATGTTTCTACTGGCTTTGATCTTTCCCTGTTCCTTTCTTTTTTTTCTTTTTTCTTTTTCTATTTTTTTATGATTTCTACAATGAAGCTGATGAGAAATTGTAGTGAACAAGGTTGCTAAGATGACGATGACACGAGGCGGGCTACTGCTGCGACAACGGGTTTATGTGAGGTGATTGCAAGATTTGGGCAGAGTTATGGCAAAGATTGATAGTAAAATCATAGCGGGAACACCGAAGATCACTACTCTGATACCAATAAATAAGAATTCCTAGGGTTTTATCATGGAAAAGGGGAGATAAACAATCACTTCGAGGGTATCTGGCCTCCTTGATCACTTCAAGGGAATCGTCCTCCTTGATCTCTATAAGGGATCAGCCCTCCTAGAGTTTTAGCCTATTGGCTAAAATAATACTTTCTTTATTGATTGATTAAAAAGAAATAGTTACAACCATATTTATAGAGTACTACTAAAAGTCCCTCTGGACTTGGACTCTTCCACCTAGAGTTTTTTAGAACTTGGACTCTTAATTAAATACTAAAAATTAAATAAACTCTTAGCCAACTCAACTAAACTCATAACTGACTAGATTGGACCGACCAACATGACTCAATCATGAAATAGATGTGGACCCGACCCTATTAGGGTCCTATAAAAGTTCCATCTCTTAGTTGCTTAATTTGCAATCATAATAAAAATATTAATTCACCCATTAAACTCATTTTGAAATCTTGGCTCATACTTTTGACAAATGACTTGCATAAAGATTCATTTGTAGAACAAAAATAATATCATCAACATAAATTTGAATAACAAGAAAATTATTTTTAAAATATTAATAAATAATATGGTATCGCCCTTGCATTTTGGGAAATTATTTTGAATAATGAAAGAATTAAGCCTTTTATACCAAGCCTTAGGGGCTTGCTTCAATCTATAGAGAGCCTTAGATGACTTAAAAACATGGTTAAAAAAAAGAACATTCTCAAATCTAATTTGTTGCTCAGCATAAACTTCTTTTGAAATAAAGTCATTAAGAAAAATACTTTTACCATCAATTTAAAATAACTTAAAATTATTACTACATGCATAGGCAAAGAGTATGCTTATGGCTTTAAGTCTTGCCACAGGAGCGAAAGTTTCTTCATAGTCGATACCTTCTTCTTGGTTGAAACCTTTGGCCACTGATCTAGTCTTGTTTTGAACTATAATACCAAGTTTATCTTACTTATTCCTAAAGACCCATTTAGTGTCAATTATAAGATGGTCACTAGGTCTAAGAACAAGCATCCAAATCTTATTTCTCTCAAATTGATTTAATTCTTCATACATTGTAAAACCCCATGGGTCATCTTTAAGAGCATCGTCAATGGATTTAGGGTCAATTTGAGATAAAAAAAACTCGCATTCACATAAATGTTTTTAAAAGAGGAACGAGTTTGAGCACCTTTAGATGTATCTCGGATGATTAGCTCCTTGGATGTGTATCTACATACTTTCATTCCATGGGTAAGGATTCTTTGGAAGCAGATGCATCCAAGTTGCTTGAGAGAGGAGAATTCTCATTCAAATTCAACATATTAAATTCAAAATTATCGTCAATTTTTTTTAAATTCGGGAAACTCATTAAAAATAACATGGATGGATTCCTCAATAACTAAAGTTTTTTTATTAAAGATATGATAAGCATTAGAAATAGAGGAATATTTAAGAAATATGCCTTCATCGGATTTTACATCAAATTTTCGTAAGACATCTTTTTCATTTAAATTAAAACATTTACAACTACAAACTTTAAAATATAAAATTTTGGGTCTTTTATTATTCTACAATTCATAAGGAGTTTTAGAAAGTAGGGGTCTTATGAGAACCCTGTTCATGACATAACATGTCATGTTAACGGCTTCGGCCCAAAAGTATTTGGGTAAGCCATGTTCATTAAGCATGATTCTTACCATCTCTTATAAACTCCTATTATTTCTCTCAACAACTCCATTTTATTGTGGCTTCCTTAGAGTAAAGAAATTATGGTCATACCTATTTGATTCACAAAAATCTTAAAAATCATGGTTTTGAAATTCACCACCATGATCACTACGAATAAACGAAATAATAAAACCCTTTCATTTTGAACTAGTTTATAAAATTTCAAAAAATATTTAAAGCAATCACTTTTACATGCCAAGAAGTATGTCCAAGTATATCTACTATGGTTATCTATAATTACAAAAACATATTTATTATCTCTTAGACTTATGATGCAATTGGTCCAAATAAATCTATATGAATTAGTTGGAAATGTCTAGAGATACTTACTTGATTTTTAGATTTAAAGCTACTCTTTATTTGTTTATCTAGTTGGCATACATCATAAACTTTATCTTGACAAATTTAATTCTAGGCATACCTCTTACTAGTTCATTAGTTGTAATTTGTAAAATTAGTTTTATACTTGCATGACGTAATCTCCTATGCCAAAGCCATGCGTCATCGTTTAAAGCTAAAAAACAAGTTTCATCATAAAAGTAATTTAGATCAATAGTGTACACATTATTGCCTCTTAAGGCAATCATAGATTTATTTTTGTATGGTATCTCTATAATGCAAGCATTATATTTAAATATGATATTATATCCCTTATCACATAATTGACTATTGCTCCGTAGGTTATGTTTTAAACCATCTACTAATAAAACATCTTCAATAAAAAAGTTTGACTTGTTACCTATATTTCATTTGTCAATAATCTTTCCTTTGTTGTTGTCTCGGAAGGTGACATATCCTTCGTCTTAGCTAGTGAGCTTAAAGAAATATGTTGGATCTTCGGTCATATGCCTTGAGCATCCACTATCAAGATACCATCTCTTGCTCATAGCTTTTGATTGTAGATATATCTATAAGAAAGTAGGGTTGCTTTAGGTACTCATTTAGTTTTGGGTCCCTCAGGAAAAGATCTACCTATTTTGACTAATGGTATTATGTTATTTATGGTTCCTTTAGGAACCCAAACTAATTTATATGAGCTATATTATTTAAATAAATATTTATAAGCATAATATCCACATCTACCATAAAAATTATATTTATTTTCAGGGGAAACATGTAATATGAGTCCTTTAACAAATATAGTTTGAGTATTACTACTCACACATCCGATTCCTTCTTTTCTATTTGTTGGGAAACCTAACCAACACTATGTACATGACCTTTGTTAGCAAGGATCATGTTTAATGATTTATTTTTAATTTTAAAATTTTCTAATATTTATTGTAGAACCATATTTTCCTTTTTGACTAAGTCTAACTCTTCACATCAAGTACAAGAGATTAATATGTAATTATTATACTCATTTTTTAATTTTTTAAATGTACTAGAAAGTGAATCCTAATCAATTTTAACAATTTATATTTCATACCAGCTAATTTAAACTCATTATATAAATTATGAAAAGTATCGATAATTCACTATAAGGTAAAGAAGATTCGTTTGAGTCACATACCTCATTACCGAAAGTTATTAATGCGTAGTTTGTCACTTTATCTTTGTTGGTTTGTTATTCATCTTAAGATGCACTTGATTCATCTCAAGTTACCTTGAGTGCTTTCTTTTTCTTTGGTAGCTTTTTCTTCAGTTGGGGACAATCACTTTTGAATTGTCTAGGCTTCTTACATTCATAGCAGTTGATTGTGTCCTTTTTTAGTTTGTTTTTGTTCTTAGTGTCTTATTTTGCAAGATTTGTTTTGTTTCTTTTTATAAATTTTTTTAATTTTCTTATGAGGAGAGCCAATTCATTATCATCACTTGAGCTTTCACTCAAGTGGTCTTCTTTTGTTCTTAGTGCAAAGATCCTTTCTGTTCTTTAGAAGGTTATTCTCCTGTTCGTCATGTGTCATATAAGTTATCTCATATGCCATTAATGACATGATAAGTTCTTCAAGCAGAAAATAGTTTAAGTCCTTTGCTTCTTGAATTACAGTTACTTTTGGATCTCAACTTTATGGAAGGGATCTTAGAATTTTATTAATAAGTTCAAGATTAGTAAAACTTTTACCAAGTGCTTTCAAGACATTGACAACATCCATAAAACGGGTGTATATGTCACCAATATTTTCACTTGTCTTCATTCAAAATAATTCATAATTATGTACCAAAAAATTAATCTTAGACTCTTTAACTCTACTTATGCCTTCATGTGTGACTTCGAGTGTATGTCAAATATCATATGTAATTTCGAATATAAAAACATGATTGAATTCATTCTTATCTAAATCATAAAATAAAGCATCCATAGCTTTCGCATTTAAAGAAAATGACTTTTTCTCTAGATCATTCCATTCATTCATTGATCAAGAGAATATTTGAAAACCACATTCAATAATATTCCATAAATAAAAATCCATAGAAATCAGAAAAATCCTCATTCATGTTTTCCAATACATATAGTATGTTCCATTGAACATAGGAGGATGAGTGATAGAATGACCCTCTTGATTATTGGAAAAAGCCATTTAGTCTCTATTGGGTGTTAAACCAATTGAGAAAAACTTAGCTTTGATACCAACTATTAGGACCGTATCAACACTAAGAGGGGCGGGGGGTTGAATTAGTGCTTTCATAAAATTACATCGATTTAAAAAATTATTCAATGAAAGTGTATCATAAATGCATTTTGACTTAGAAAGTGACTAAAGTATTGTGAGCAACTAAATCATTAAGCAATAAGAATGACAAGCACAAGGAAAAGAGTACACCAGATTTATAGTGGTTTGGTCGTCATGACCTACGTCCACTCCTGATTCCTCCTCTGTCAAAGCTATTAACTTTCACTAATGATATTCTTTTAATGGGTGAAGATCAGCTATCCTTACAATTGTCTTCTCCTTTTCATAGGTTTAGGAGAAAACTTTTACAAGTCACACACCTCTCTTAGAATGAAACCTAAACTTCAAGAGGAGAGGAACTCTCAACACTTAGAGCTTTACAACACTTTCAATCATAATTTTTTCTCACTTTTTTTGTGTGAATCCAACAAGGATGAGTGAGGTATTTATATGCCCCAAATGACTTAAAAAATGGAGTCAAAATTTAATTTTTTTAGGTTTTTAGGTACTAGTGGTACCATTGCCATTAATGGGTGGTACTACTGTTTGTCAGAGCCAAGGAGATCGAGCTCTAATAATACTATCGCTAGCCTAGGCAGTACCACTACCTGCTAGTGGTACCACTGTCCAATCTGGATAGTACCACCACTTAACACAACCTAGAACACTCTGTCTTCTAGTAGTACCACCGCCAGGTCTAGTGGTGCCACCACTTGACCTAACTTTGGATCATTGATGGGCCTTCCAATGGGCCCAAATCAGCTCCAATTAAGGCCTAATGTGCCCTTAATTGAGTTAGTATGGTTACACCTAAAACTAACTCAATTTTAACCTAAACTACCAGGATCAAGACACAAAACCATTACAAGCATGAATTCTATGTTGTCCTACATGTCATTGGTTCATTTAGCACTTCGTTCGAACCTTTGGTGTATCGTGCCACCCTTTGGTGTATTGCCCGATCTATTGGTATATTGACCTCCCGCAACATCCAATCTTGGTGCAATATCCGATTCTTCCAACCTGATGCCCAATCTCTGACTCCAACCCAACATCTATTTCTTCTATTTTAATTATTTTGTTTTTTTATTATCGAAGTTAGTCCTACATCGCTTTTCTCAAATGTTGATTAGATCATAACTTCATTAATTAATTTTGTTATCAAAATCCAATATTCAATAGTTAGTCTTTCCTAATATAGTCCACAATGACCCATATAATTTGTCTTATCAAGATAATTCTATTATTACAATCAACTATAATATACATAAACATAAATGTAAATAGGATAGTAGAAATAAATAACTTTAAATAAGCAAGAAAAATATAATAATAATATCTACCTAAACATGTATCACTATATCCTTTATGTCTTTGCTCACAAGTCTCATTCTAAAAAAATATTTTTTAAATATTTTAGATAGTACAGCTTTAGTAAATGGATCAACAATCATCATGGTAGTACTCAGGTGCTCAATTAACACTTATTGTTTCTGAATTATTTCTCTAACCACCAAGTACTTTATCTCAATGTACTTGGAACCACCATAATACTTACTATTCTTAAAGAAGAAAACTATTATGGTGTTATCACAAAATATCTTCATCGGCTTGACAATTGAGTCGACTACACCAAGTCTTGAGATAAAATTTTACAACCATAAACTTGATTTGTGGCCTTAAAGAATGCCATAAATTTAGCTTTTGTTGTTGACGATGTTATAAATTCAGTAATCACTTTACACTTTTTTAAGAAATTACTCCTCCAGCTAACATGAATATAAATCCAAAGTGGACTTCCTACTATCGAGGCAATTTGTAAGAGTAGCATTTGAATATCATGTCACTTCAAGCTGATCTCATCTCCTATATGTGATCATATAATCTTTTGTCCCCTATAGATATCTCATTACTTTTTTTGTAGCTTTTCAATATTCTATTCCTAGATTGCTCTGATATTTACCCAGCATTACAACTATAAAATTGATACTTAGTCTTGTACAAGTTTGAGTATATAATAGACTTTCAACTACGCATGCATAAGGAAATATCCTTCATTTGATTCCTTTCTAATCATTTTTGAGGCACTGGATTTGACTAAATTTTTTATCTCTAATAATAGGTATATCATTGGTTGAACAAAGTTGCATATTAAATCTCTCTAAAAACTTAGTTAATATATTCTTTTTAAGTCAATCTTAGTAATTCTTAAGATTTATCCTTGAATATCTCAATATTAATAACATATGCTACCTTATTCATATCAATCATCTTAAAATTCTTATAGAGAAATATCTTGGTTTCATACAATAAACCAAAATCACTACTAGCGGCAAAATATTATCCATAAATAAAACTAATATAATAAACTTACTCCCACTAACCTTTAAATATATACATTGATCAATAGTATTTTCCTTAAATCTAAATGAAGTAATGGAATCATGAAACTTTATATACTATTGTCTAGAAGCTTGTTTAAATATATACATTGTTTAAGGTCATAAATATATCCTTGAAGGCTTGGCCGTGGCTGGCCACCCCTCCTCGCTGCCTTCGCTACGAAAATGCAGCAAGAATGCATAGAACGATTCTACGCGATACAATCTCATCACACGCAGTTTAAAATCAATCTTTCGCACGAAAACCTTGGCTCTGATACCACAGTTGGGAAACCTTAGCGGATGCATCACATGCGCAGTGAAAATTAAAACAAAATACTAGTTTCCCAAGCAGATCAAATCATCGTGCAAAATATTGGGGTCATGAGAAAAATATAAAAATTGATAAAACTGCGATGTGTGAGAGATTGATTTTACCTAGGGAGATCATATATTCCTGTATTGCAAATCTGAATGGAGAAGATGAAGGAGGTCAAGCGTCCTCCTCTCTAGCGGTATCCACATGATGGATCTCTACAGTGAAACTCCTTCAATCTGATCTCACAACTCTTGCATAGAGGGAGGGAGGAGAATAGGAGGTGGTGGCTAAAGATGCAGCCTATCAACCATGAGTCTCCCCTCTTATTTATATAGAGCCATCAAAAACCATAGGGCTCCTGCCTTAGTGGGTATTGGATCTCCATCCAATAACCCACTAACCTTGCATTATTGGATCTCTATCCAATAATCTCTTTAGGCCTCTAATTGAGCTTTAATCAAGGAGTACATCAGCATAGAGTCTCATCTAATGAGAATATGGGCTAATTGAATCTCCATCTAATCATCTATTCGCTGAAGCATCCACCATATGTGTGTGACCCTCTAGGCCCAATATCGAGCTGGTCGTGAGTTTCGCCGAATTCGGATTAAGCCGATCTCCGAGCCCAATAAAATTCCAACAAGGTGAAAGTTCAGAGAGGCCTCTCAAAAAGAAAGAATGAGCCACTGATATGAGACAACCACGCATAAGAGTGGACTTCCCTTGATGGGAAGAAGGAGACCCGACGGGATGGATTAAGCGCGTCGAACGTTACTTCCATAATCACCAAACACCGGAGGATTCCATGGTGGATACCACTATCATCCACCTTGAATGAGATTATATACGATGGTACAATTGGTTTGAATATAACTATGGGGCTCTAATGTGGATACAATTCATGTATGCACTACTGAACCGCTTTGGGCCAACCAAGTATGAGAATATCAACGACTAACTTGCCAAGATCCGACAAACCTCCATGATCCAAGAA
Organism: Ensete ventricosum; assembly: GCA_029747655.1. Classification (NCBI taxonomy): domain Eukaryota; kingdom Viridiplantae; phylum Streptophyta; class Magnoliopsida; order Zingiberales; family Musaceae; genus Ensete; species Ensete ventricosum. Next base: position 19,893,575 of record JAQQAF010000005.1, read on the forward strand.
TATTAGACTAAGTTTGAGGAATTATCTTACCTTGCTCGTGATTGGTCTGATAAATAATTATTAGGGACATTCAGCGAAGGACTCAAGTTGAAAACTAAAGGAGAGGTTAAAGCGCGACAGCCCTGCACTATGAAGGCTGCAATCTCTTTCGCCCGAATACAAGAAGAACAGCTCAACCAAGATGCTCACAAGATGAGAACCACTCTTAGACCCATGGCATATGAACCTCCTTCTACTTCCAGCCATCCTTTGTTGCCAAAAAATTGACAAGAGAACAACTATGCGACTAATCGACAAAGGGTCTTTGTTGGCATTGCGACGAACCATGGGGCCGTAATCATCACTGCAAAAAGGGCAGCCTCTTACTGATTGAACCTCTGGAAGACATGGAGGATTTCTTTCACCTTCCTCTTAATGATTATGAGGTTGTGCTCGACATCAAATGGCTGACTACACTATGTGATGTTCCTTGGAATTTTTATAAATTTATTATAAAATTTTTCGGCCATGAGAAACAAGAGATCCTATGCAGGAAACGTGGGAGTGACGTAACGATGACTTGCACGTAGCAAACGGAGAAAGTTTTGAAATAAAAAAAATAATAGCTTCTTGATGCAACTTCAGCAGCACTCTATGGGGGAGCCAACAAAATTTGAAGACCCAAACATACTCTAATTGTTTGCTGAATTTTTAGATATTTTCATCGAACCACTTAGCCTACTTTATAACCGCCGGCATGACCATCGAATTTTGATTCTCCCAGGAAAAATAGTAGCAAACTCTCAGCCATATCATTATCCTCACCTCCAAAAAGATAAAATAGAGAAGACTGAAGATGATATGCTTGAAATAAAGATCATTTAGCTAAGTTGTAGCCCCTACTCTTCGCCGGTGCTAGCTTTACCCGACTTCGACAAAGTGTTTATTATTGATGCATCAGGAGCTAGAAATTATGTTATCCACATGCAAGATGGCCGACCCTTAGCTTACATCAGCAAAGCCCTCACTCCAAATCACCTGAAGCTACCAATCAACAACGAGGGAATGCTAACCTTTGTTGAATTTGTGGCTTGGTATGATATAGGACAACAGCACGAAGAGGAGATGAAAGTAAAATTACAGCTTCTGCTCCCTCCAAACTCAGATCGAGCTCACCTTATCATGGATTTTACTAGAAGGTAGCTACCGTCACAAAGGAAGGCCTAACTATCATTAAAGAATAACCACACGCTAGCCCACACAAGAAAGAAACAGTCGCTTGACAAACGCTAGAGTAGAAGGGAGTTTGTTATTAAAGATCGAGTCTTGCTCCATATCAGTCTCTAGCATTAGGAATTTATGAAGACTCGAGCCTCATGGAAGTAGTCTCCAAGTTTCTTTGGACCCTACAAAATTGAAGATCACATTGGAGCCGTAATTTGTGGATCGGACTTGCGCAATAATTTAAAATTATAACTCATCATCTAGGAATCTCATCGCAAATAAAAGTTTATAGAGGATAACTCAGCCCCGATTTATCCACCCGACACCCAAGTCGATAAGGAGACCCAAGTTCAGCTGATGATTGCATGGGATCATGGAATCGTGACACATCACTGTCTAGTCACTACTGCTGATGCTAGACCCTAAGAGCAGGATGTGCCTAGTATAGGGCCACGAAGGTCCCTCGTGAGGAATTGCATATCACAACCCAGAGAAATGGAGCTCAACCTTGAGGACAAGACTGATTTGTAGAGGGCGAGTCTATTAGGACTCTAGCTAGGGGAGTCCTAATTTAGTTTCATTGAAGAGGGCAAACATGTAAATCATAAGAGCATTCATGTAAATCCTATCTAGTCGACCCCTATTAAAGAGGTGAGGAGGCCGACTAGGTTAGGTTTAGTTTGGAGAAAGATATTTTGAGGGAAGAATAAGATACATGTCACCCTAATTAACCATCCCTTATCCTAATTAAAGAGGGGTTGGTTGAGGAGGGGTTAAGTTAGAATTGGATTAAGATTAGTTTGGAGGTTGCTACTTAGAGTTGCATTAGGAGTTATTAGAAGTAGGAGTCTTGAAGTAGGAATCAAATTAGGAGTTAAGGTTTAGAAGACCTATAAATAGCCTTGTAATAAGCCTCTTTTCATCATCAATAGATCAATTATGTTTTAGCCATAGTGCAAAAAATTAATAAGGGAGGAACCCCTATAAAGTTCCAAGGAGGTCGATCCCCTATAGAGATCACCCCAAGCTTAGAATCCGTAAGGGTTCTAATAGGTTTAAGATTTTATCTATATGTAGTGATCATGAGGTGAGTTTCAAAACCATGATTTTTAAAAATTTTATAAGTCAAATGGATATAACCATAATTTCTCTACTCCAAGAAATCCTCAATAAAATAGAGTAGTTGAAATAAAAAAATAGAAGCTTACAAGAAATGGCTAAAACCATGTTAAACGAACAAAGCTTACCCAAATATTTTTGAGTCGAAGCCGTTAACATGACATGCTATGTCATGAATAGGATTCCAGTAAGATCATTACTCTCTAAAACTCCTTATAAATTATGGAATAATAAAACCCAAAATTTCAAATTTCAGAGTTTTTGGTTGTAAATGCTTTATCTTAAACGAAAAAGATACCTTATGAAAGTTCGATGCAAAATCCGATGAAGGCATTTTTCTTGGTTATTCCTCAAGTTCAAAAGATTATCGTGTTTTTAATAAAAGAATATTAGTCATTGAGAAATCTATACATATCATTTTTAACGAGGTGTCCAAATTAAATAGAGTTGATTTTCATGATGATTTTGATTTTGGCACTTTAAATTTGAATAAAAATTCTCCACTCAAAAGCAACTTGGATGAATCTACTTCCAAATCCTTACCCAAGTAATAGAAGTATGTAAATGCTTATCCTAAGGAGTTTATAATTGGAGATACATTAAAAGGGGTTCAAACTCATTCGTCTGCTAAAAATTGTTATGTTAATGCCATATTTTTATCTCAAATCAACCAAAATGTATTGATGAAACCCTAAAAGATAATTATTGGGTTGTTGTAATGCATGTCGAGTTGAATCAGTTTGAGAGAAATGAAGTGTGGAAACTTATTCCTAAACTAGTGACAATTTAGTGATTGGTACTAAATGGGACTTGAGAAACAAGCAAGATGAAAATGGTATTGTGGTTTAAAATAAGGCTATATTAGTGGCCAAAGGTTTCAACCAAGAGGGAGGAATCGATTATGAAGAAACCTTCACTCTTGTGGCAAGACTTGAAGCCATAAGGATGTTCCTTGTCTTTGCTTCTTTTAAAAAGTTTAAGTTATTTCAAATAGATGTAAAAAATGCTTTTCTTAATGGTTTCATTTCTGAAGAAGTTTATATTAAACAGCCACATGGTTTTAAAAATGATCTTTTTTCGAATCAGGTTTTGAAATTATCGAAGGCTATTTATAGTTTGAAACAAACCCTTAAGGCTTGGTATGAGAGACTTAGCGCTTTTCTTATTCAAAATAATTTTTTGAAAGACAAGGTTGATACCATATTATTTATTAAGTATTTTAAAAATAATTTTCTTATTATTCAAATTTATGTGGATGATATTAGTTTTTATTCTTCTAATGAATCCTTATGTGAATCTTTGCTAAAAGTATGAGCCAAGAGTTTGAAATGAGCTTAATAAGTGAATTATCTTTTTTCTTAGGACTTCAAATTAAGCAATTAACTGATGATATTTTTATAGTTCAAACTACATATACCTTAGATTTATTAAAATAATTTGACATGGATAATGCTGAGGCTATAAATACATCCATGTGCACTTCTGTAAAATTAGATTTGGATAATGGAGAAAGTTTTGATAGAAAAACCTATAGAGTAAGGTAGTTTGTTACACTTAATTGCTACTAGACTAGATATAATGTTTAGCATTAGATTGTATGCAAGATTTCAGTCCATCCTAAATAATCCCATTATAAGGCAATTAAACGAATAATTAGATATTGAAAAGGAACTTCTAGTCTAGGATTATGGTATCCTAAATCTAAAAATTCTGATTTAATTGCTTATTTTGATGCTAACTTTGGAGGTAGTAGAATATATCAAAAGAGTACATCTACAACATGTTAATTCCTAGGACACACACTTATTTTTTGGTCTTCCAAGAAAAAAAATTTGGTTGCATTATCTACAACCAAAACTAAGTACAAAGCAGTAGATGCACATTGTGCATAAGTTATTTGGATAAAAAATACTTTAGAAGATTATGTAATTCATTTGAAAAATATTCTTATTAAATGCGATAATACTACTGCAATATGTTTAACAAAAAATCTCATTCAATACTCAAGAACTAAACATATTGATATTAGGCACCATTTTACTAGAGATCACATCAATAATCATGATATATCTTTAGAATTTATTAATATAAAATATTAATTAGCTGATATTTTCATAAAATCATTAAATGAGGAATAGTTTGATTTCATTAGGAGAGAATTAGGCATGTTAAATTTTTTAAATACATGAGTTACAATTATATTTTTTGAATTTCTTAGTTTTTGCAAATTGAGCTCTCTTCCAATGATTTCACATCTTTTCTTCCTCTTGAAATTCACAAAAGAAGAAATTTCATTTTGGATTTTTGGGTATATTTGATTTTTTTCAATTCCTCCTTTCTTCGTCATCTTCTTCTTTTATTTTTTACAAATGGGGAGAAAGAAATTTGATGTAGTACTTGTGATTTGACTCTTTATGTGATGAATAAATTACTCTCCTTTTCTTCTTATTTTACAAAGGGAGAGAAATAATATGTTGTTGGAAAATGATGTATGTTTATAATAAATGTTTAAATATGTGTTGAACATTTTTCCTTTTTGTTGATGACAAAGGGGGAGAAATGGTATGTTGATGACGTTTGGTTTGAAATTATTATCGTATGATAACAAAATGATAAGTGTTCTGTTTGAAATTTTTATCATGTGATACCAAAATGATGAATATTTATTTTATCATGTATGGTATTATGATGATGAATGGTTAAAACTTTCAATGTTTTAGTTTCATGCATACAATGCTCAAAATATGACTTATTGTTAGTATCATGCATGTAGTAATGTTAAAATATTTTTAAAATTTTGCATGTTATGATTTAAAACTATGAGGATGCATAATGTATTAATTGACATACTATATTGAATTCAAAGGTGATTGTTTCTTTTGAATTCAAGTTCGCCCTATTTCAAATATGGGCAGTTAAGGTTAACTTCATCATCAATTGGTTGTCATCATAAAAAAGTAGGAGAATGTTGATCTAATAAGGTTGTTAGAGTTGATTGATGCAGGATTAACTACGATAGAGAGAATATTACAATTAGAGGTTTGGCCAAAGTCAAGTCCAAGCATCAGGCCGGAGTGAGGATGATACGGTTGGGAACTCACCTGGAGTGCGTCAGGAGCTTACCGAGGGTATCGGGAGCTTGCCAAGATGGCGCTAGGGAGTTCACCGGAAGAAGACTAAGACTCGCTGGAAGATTGTCGGGGGTAGCCGAAAAGCCTACTGGGAGTTGGGAAGGTCTTCAAGGACTCAAGCCAGAAATAAGAGAAAAAGTTAAAGTGTGACAGTCTCGCACCTTGATGGCCGCAACCTCCTTCCCCTGAATCTAAGAGGAGCAGCTCAATCAAGACACTCGAAGGATTAGGACCACTCCTAGACAAAGCAACATTTAAACCTTCAGTACCCCCTACTCCCAGCCATCCTTTGCTACCAAAGAAATTAACGAGAGACGAACTTCACGACGGGTCGGCGAAGGGCCTTTACTAGCATTGTGACGAACCGTGAAGCCGTGACCATCGCTGCAAAAAGGGACACCTTCTACTGATTGAACCCATTGAAGATATAGAGGAGGAGGTCCAGGAACATAAGGAGGAGGCCATGGAAGAATAACAGCAGCCGACTGATTGTATGATGTATGCTCTTGCCAGCTACGCGAACAGCAGATGATGAAAGTGGGAGGACTAATAATTTCATGAATAGCAAGGTTGCTGCTCGGATGGCCCTACATATCAAGGATTGCAACGGGTTTGATATTAAGGTCACCAACGATCAAATTGTGAAGTGCTCGCAGGTGAAATTATTTCTATAAGGCCAAAGGATCATTGCAGATTTTTTCCTCTTCCCTCTCGATGATTATGAGTCCATGCTCGACATCGAATGGTTGACTATGTTAGGTGATATTTCCTAGAATTTTTTTAAATTTATCATGAAATTTTTCAGCAATAGGAAACAAAAGATCTTACGCGGGAAACGCGGGAGCAACGTGACGACGGTTTCAATACAACTAATGCAGAAAGTCTTGCATAAAGTGAACAGTGGCTTCCTAATGCAACTCCAGCAACAACATATAAGGGAGCTGACAAAAATTAAAAACCCAAACTTTCTCCAATTGCTTACAGAATTTTCAGATGTCTTTGTTGAACTGCATAACCTACCTCCTACAAGACGGCATGACCATCGAATACCAATTCTCCTTGGCAAACCAGTAGCAAAAAATTAGCAATATCATTATTCTTGCCTCTAGAAAGCTGAAATAGAGAGGATTGAAAATGAGATGCTTGAAACAGGGGTCATTCGGCCAAGTTGCAGCCCCAACTCTTCGTCGATGCTAGCTTTACCCGACTCCGACAAAGTGTTTATAATTGATGCATAGGGAGGTAGAATTTGTATCATCCTTGTTGGGAAACCTCAGCGGGTGCATCACATGCACAACGAAGATAAAAACAAAAAAATCAGTTTCCTACGCAAATCAAATCGTCATACAAAATATTGGGGTTGCGAGGAAATCATAAAAACCAAAAAATTATGATATGCGAGAGATTGATTTTACCTAGAGAGATCATATATCCCTGTATTCCAGATCCGGATGGAGAAGATGTAGGAGGTCAAGCGTCCTCCTCTCTAGCGGTATCCACACGATGGATCTCTGCAGCGAAACTCCTCCAATCTGATCTTGCAACTCTTGCTCAGAGGGAGGGAGGAGAATATGAGGTGGTAGCTAAAGCTGTAGCCTATTAACCATGAGTCTCCCCTCCTCGTTACAGAGAGCCACCAAAAACCCTAGGGCTCCCTCCTTAGTGGGTATTGGATCTCCATCCAATAACCCACTAATATTATATTATTGGATCTCTATCCAATAATCTCCTTAAGCCTATAATTGGGCCTTCATCAAGGAGCCCATCAACATAGGATCTCATCTAATGAGAATAAGGGCTAATTGGATCTTCATCCAATCCTCTATTCGCTGAAGCATTCACTATATGTGTGTGGCCCTCTAGGCCCGATACCGAGCTAGCAGTGAGTCACTCCCATCAAAACTCCATCTGATATAGTGAATTATTATCCCCATAATAATTCACTCGACTAATCGACTATGGACGTACTAGGCCACTACGCCATAGTCCCCAAACGATACAGGGGGGATCAAATCCATCGGACATGTCTGTCCATAGTTATCATGTATCTATAATCCCTCATCCAAATAATATCTCAGATACCGTATATTGGACATGGTACTATCAGGTCACATACAAAATCAGTTTGTCTTGCTCTATTCGGATTCTATCGAAGAATTTCTTCTCTCTCAATCCGAATGACCCTGCCTAGGGATTTGTTTGAGTATACACATATGGGATATTCCTCTCATGATACCGAGAGTGGATGATCCTCTATTGACACTCAATTATCTTCGTAAGGTTTGCTACCAATCCGGATAACCAGTTGTACCAGATCTGGAACTTTCTAAACCTGTAAGTCTGGCGTCAAAGAAAGGAGTACTCATACAAGACATCCTTGGTGTCTCAATTCTAAGGACCATATACACAACTAGGACTATGGAATCGCTGACTGACATTAGGTATCATTAACTATACAACATTCCATAAGCGGATCAATCAGTGAACTCATTCTCTAATGAGCACCTGTAGTATATCCTTAGTGTCTCCACACAAGTGGCTATGAGACCAGTCGCCTCCATCATATGGACGGGTATATAGTACACTGATCTATCCGGTTATCTCAATGTTTCTCTTGAGTAACCTATGACCGGAATTATTTAGGATCTGTGTTTAAAGGTGAATCGATCTCATTATTATGATCTCATGACGATCCGATTTCCATTGCACAGAACCAATGACATCACAATATATTTGTAACAAATAATATAATATGAGAATATATCAATATTAATCATAAGCAAAAAGATCACACAGCATGTCAAACGTGTCATCACTCATGTGATTGGCTTGCAGGGCACTGTAACCAGCAATCTCCCACTTGACCAAAAGCCAATCACCTATGTGTCTGATCCCCATCAGACCCTTGTGATGCTCAAATATAATCTGAGCTAGTGGCTTCGGTAGTGGATCTGCAATGTTATCTTCGGATGGACCTATTTCTGTTGTTATATCTTTTTGGGTCATGGTCGCTTTAATCAGATGGAACCTCCTCAGAATAATTCTGTTGAGACCTGAGTTCCTTTGTTAGAATTATCACCCTGTCGCTGTCACAATATATGGGAGTCAACTCCACGCTACTTGGTATGACTCCCAAATCCTTGATGAACTTCTTCATCCACACCCCTTCGTCTTGCTGTTTCTACTACAGCAATGTATTCCGCCTCTGTGGTCGAGTTAGTATTAGTATCTTGCTTGGAACTCTTCCAGCTTACTACTCCTCCATTCAGGGTGAAAACATACCCTGAATTTGACTTTTTGTCATCAATGTTGGACCAAAAACTCGAGTCCGTGTAGCCCTCAACCTGGAGGCTACCTCCTCCATATACTAGTAAAAGATCCTTAGTCATTCTCAAGTACTTAAGGGTATACTTTACTGTCTTCCAGTGTTCTAAACCTGGATCTGCCTAATACCTGCTCATGACACTCAGAGCATATGCTATATCAGGCCTAGTACATAGCATCACATACATTATAGACCCTATCGCTGAGGCATAAGGTATTTTATTCATGTATGCCCTTTCTTTAGGAGTCCTTGGGGACATACTCCTAGAAAGTGATATTCTATGTCTCATCGGTATGAGACCTCTCTTAGAATTTTTCATGCCAAACCTTTTGACAATGGAGTCTATGTACCTAGATTGGGATAAGCCAAGCATCTTTTTGGATCTATCTCTATAGATCTGAATCCCCAAAATATAGGATGTTTCCCCTAAGTCTTTCATGGAGAAGTTTCTAGATAGCTAAGCCTTTATTATGGAGAGCATTCCTACATCATTCCCGATGATTAGGATATCATCCACATATAGCACCAAGAAGGTGATAGTGCTTCCACTTTCCTTCTTGTACACACAAGGCTCATCTTCGTTCTTAATGAAGTTATAAGATCTGATCACCTCATCAAATGTTATGTTCCAACTTCGGGAAGCTTGCTTCAATCCATAAATGGATCTAAGCAACCTGCACACTTTTTTCTGGACTCTCTTTGGATATGAATCCCTCTGGTTGTATCATATACACCTCTTCCTCGAGGTTGCTATTGAGGAATGTCGTTTTGACATCCATCTTCTAAATCTCATAGTCATACGTGCTGCAATGGCCAAAATAATTCTAATGGACTTAAGGATGGTTACAGGTGAAAAGGTTTCATCATAGTCAACTCCTTGTCTTTGACGATATCCTTTAGCTACCAGCCTTGCTTTATAGGTCTCAACCTTTTCATCCACTCTGACCTTCTTCTTGAAGATCCATTTGCAGTCGATGGGTACAATACCCTCAAGTGCATCCACAAGGTTCCAAACCTTGTTAGAGTACACAGAATCCATCTCAGAATTTATGGCTTCTTGCCACTTCCCGGAGTCTATACTCATAATAGCCTCCTCGTAGATCTGAGGATCAACATCTGATAGGACCCAGCAGGGTTGAGTCCTAATCTCCCTAGAAGTAGTCAATAAAACCCTACTAGATTGTAATAAAGTTACTCCTATCTTATAAAGGAGTATGACTAGGGTTTAGATTAGCCCTTAGGGCTTAGTGGCCGTCGCCCCCTTACTAGGTTGATTGGCTAGAGTTTCCCCCTTCTTAGGTCAGCTATAGAGCCAACCTAGTCACCCCTGTTCCTATTAAGGCAGGTTGGCCATAGGAGGGGCAAAGGGATAATTTTACTTAGGCAAGCACTCTCTTAGGCTAGGGTTTTGATCCTTATATAATGATGTAGTCGTCCCCTCTCTTGAATCGAGCAATTATCAATTTTATTTCAGCCTTGTGCTGAATCTAGGAGGGAGGAACCCCTACAGCGTTCCAAGGGTTGATCCCCCTTAAGGATCAAAATCTATAGGGCTCCTTTTAGGGTCTTACCATCTGGTATCAAAGCCATCCTACTGCCCTGTAGCCATCTCAGCCGCCTCCACCTTCCCAAGCAATTCCTATAATTGCTACGACACGCGCCTCCACCTTCCACCCTAGCGGTAGATCAAATCAATCTGCCGTTGTCCCCTGCGTTTGATCTGAAAATCTGATATTTTTTTATCATCCACACCTCTTTGATACTGCAAGATTCTTTACTTTACACATTATAGATTTTTTCCAAATTTTATCCACTGTAAAATTCGTTCGTCGCAAACGTTATCTTCGTTGCAAAGATAAAATGCTACAGAAATTTTCAGCTTATTGTTGCTTATTGAAACTAAATTTTTAATCATCCTTTTTGGCTGAAACTTTTATACAATTTCATAGATCATCTTAGCTTTCATCTAAGACTGATCTCGTGAAAAAACTCCTTCTAGATCTGGACTTATAGCGCTGCGATTCTTTATTGCACAGTACTAAAATTTTACAATACAGAATCTGCCTTGCGTCTATTGGCCTCTTGAAACCAAACTTTTGTTCATCCTTTTTGGCCAAAATTTTTACACAATTCTCAAGATCAAGTTGACTTTCATCTGGATTTGATTTCATGAAAAAAATCCTTCTGGAACTGGTTTTCTTGTGCAATCTTTGACTATCACGTAGTTCTGGAATTTTACGATGAAGGAATCTGCCTTTCATCTTTTGCTCTATTTCCCTACTGTTATGTTGCCAAAATTTCGTCAAACTTTTTACTGATATTAATAACATCTGAACCAAGGGTTTCTGTATAATTTTCTTGAACTTTCCTCTGAAATTTATGTCGAGAAGTCATCGTTTCTCCGACGTAAAACTGGTTCAGCAGGACAGCACATCGCAGCACTTTTTTTCGCCGAATTCTATCAGATTTGAGTGCTGTTTTTTGTGAGATTTCGGACTCTCTTTTCCTCATCTCCAAACCTTACCATCCTCACCAAAAACCATTCCAAATTACCCTAAACCGAATCCAAACAGCCCCTAAATCAGCCACCCAAATCAGCCTACTTCCTTATTGATCCACTTACCTTTTTAGCCAACTTTTCGTACCGAGACACCTACCTTTGCTGCTATCTATCCCAAATCTAAAATCTATTTTCCTAACCTTCATCTACTACTATCATAGCCCTAAAACTACACTAATTCGCAGCCTAAACTCCACAAAACTGCAGCCCCAAATCTGCCCTAAACCGTAGCCTACTTCCATCTAAACCTATTCACCTTCCAACCGGCCACCCCCTTCTCCAAAATTCCTATGCCACTAACCTGATAATAGAAAAAAGATCTCAATATTATAGATCTTGAGGCATATACTATGGCATCAGAGAAGGCTATCGATGCAAACCTTGAAGCCTTGGAAACCACATGGAAGAGAAGATGCGATGATCCCTTTTCTCCGAATTCAGCATTGGCCGACCGTCAAGCCCGAGAAAATCACAACACCGAGAAACTTCAGATCGGCGAGATGATCCTCAAGAACATGATCACATCATCTCTGATCTCAATAATCCATGCATGAAGGTTGACTTCCCTAGATGGGAAGGAGTCCCGATTGGGTGGATCTTGTGCGCAGAGCGCTATTTTCGGTTCTACCGAACCGCCGACGCCACATGAGTGGAGATTGCTTCCATCCACCTCAAGGGAGATGCTATTCAGTGGTTTAATTGGTTTAAGCACACCCATGAAGGACTCTCTTGGCAGCGATTCAAGGAAGGACTACTAAACCGTTTCGGACCAACCGATTTCAACAACATCGACGGACAATTGGCAAAGATTCGTCAAACCTCTATAAAATAAGAATACCAAACAAGGTTTGAGCATTTATCTAACCAAACTGAGAATTAGTCTGAGAAACAACTTTTAGGTACTTTTATCGAGGACCTAAAGCCGGAGATCCGAGGAGAAGTAAAGGCGCGACTACCGTACACTCTTAGGGTGGCGATTTCCTTCGCACGTATCCAGGAAGAACAATTGAACCACGAGGTACGAAGGACAAGGGTCGCTCCCCGACCAATCATGACAAGGCCTACTGCCCCCTCTACTGCCATCCAAACCCCCACACCAAAAAAGTTGACAAGAGATGAGCTTCGTGAACGATCGGCCAAGGGGTTGTGTTGGCATCGTGATGAACCGTGGAGCCGTGAATATCACTGCAAAAAGGGTGACTCCTCATGATTGAACCAACGGAGGATGAGGATAATAAAATATCTGAAGAAGCCCTTGAACCTAAAGAAGAAGTCATGGAGGAAGAGTCCCAACCGGCCGACTACGTAGTGCACGCATTGGCTGGCTATTCTAACCCGCAGATGATGAAAGTTGGAGGACTTCTAAAATAGCAACCCATCACGGTTCTCATCGACACGAGCATCACCAATAACTTCCTCAACAGTAAGGTTGTTGCATGTTTGTCGCTTCAAATCGAAGGTTGCAACAAGTTTGACGTAAAGGTTGCCGAAGGCCGAATCTTTAATTGCGACCAACGGTGCCCGCGAGTGAAACTACTCCTCCAAGACCAAGAAATGGTAGCTGATTTCTTCCTCCTACCCATCGATGATTATGAAGCCATACTCAGGATTGAATGACTCACAACACTAGGTGATATCTCCTGGAATTTTTCTAAATTAATCATAAAATTTTATTGCAAAGGGAGACAGGTCATGTTACGAGGCAAGCGCGGGAGCCAAATTTCTACCATTTCGTCGCAACAAATGGAGAAAGTTTTGCACAAAGCATATGGTAGATTCTTGTTGCATATTCAGCAGCCATCTATTAGGAAGAACTTACAAAACTCAGATCCTAAGCTTGCCCTTTTCCTGAATGAATTCGTGGATGTTTTCTTGGAGCCGCGCGGGCTGCCCCCCTAACCTGCCGCATGACCACTGTATTCCTATTTTGCCAGGCAAACCTCTAGCAAATTTGTGACCGTATCACTATCCTCACTTGCAGAAAGATGAGATCGAGAACATTGTTAAAGATATGCTTGACACCGGGGTGATTCGACTGAGCTGCAGCCCTTACTCCTCACCGGTGTTGCTAGTGCGCAAGAAAGATGATACGTGGCGGATGTGTGTTGACTACCGGGCTCTAAACCCCATCACCGTCAAGGATAAATATCATATCCCATTCGTAGATGAACTCTTGGACGAATTAAAAGGAGTCCGAGTCCTCACTAAATTGGATCTCCGATCCGGATACCATCAGATTCGGGTATGCACTGAAGATATTCTGAAAACTGCATTCCGCACGTATAACGGCTACTACGAGTTTCTGGTAATGCCTTTCAAACTTACGAATGCTCCTAATTTCCAAAGCCTGATGAATGACATCTTTCAGAGTTTTCTACGCAAGTTTGTATTGGTATTCTTTGATGATATTCTCATTTATAACCCTACGCTTGATATATATTTTTAGCACTTATGAACTATTCAAACCATTCTTCGGGAGAATACTCTTTATATTAAACAGTCAAAGTGCAGCTTCTTACAGCATAAATTGGAGTATCTTGGGCACATTATATTAGAGGATGGAGTGGCGATGGACCTGACAAAGATCGAGGCAATGCAAGGATGGCCGAGACCTACAAACGTACAATCATTACGCGGTTTCCTTGGACTCACGGGCTACTACCAAAAATTTATGAAAGATTATGGCAAGATCAGTGCCCCGCTCACATCCTTATTGAGGAATAACTCTTGCTTGTGGTCGGATAAAGCCTCCGCAGCCTTAGAACGACTCAAGGCAGACATGACAATGACGTCGGTCCTAGCGCTGCCCAATTTCGGCCGTACTTTAGTCATTGAGGTCGATGCGTCAGGAGTTAAAATTTGGGCTATTCTTATGCAAGATGATCGACTCCTAATTTACACCGAGGCTTCCCCCTTACTTCATACGAGGTTTTTACAGGAGATACTAATTACTACCAAATTCAAAATATGGTTGGATACAGGTCCATGGCACGAAAGAGGAGTTAAACTAGAAGAATTGCAATCCATGCTCATGCCAGATTGAGCTCTCATTATCCTGAACCATACCAGAGGGCAACCACCATTCCAGAAGAAAGATTGGCTATCACTAAAGACTAACCATGTGGCGGCCCATGCAAGGAAGAAACTTCCCTCTGACAAACGCCGGAGCAGAAGAAAGTTTCCTGAGAAAGATCAAGTCCCCCTTCATCTCCAGCTCCACCAGTATGAAATTCAAGCGTCAAGAAAGTGGTCTCCCTATTTCTTTGGGCCTTGCAAAATTGGGGATCATACTGGGGCCCCAACCTGGAGATCAGATCCGTGCACAAGATCAAAAGTACAGTTGATCCTCCAAGTATCCCACCTCAAATGAAAATTTATAGATGACGACTCAGCTTAAGTTCTTCCAACTGACACCCAAGCTGATGAGGAGCTGAAGACCCGGTTCCTTGAGTTCATGTAACTTCAGCCTTGAGGACAAGGCTGATTTTAAGAGGGCGGATTTAATAGGACTCCAGTAGGGTTGACTCCTAATCTCCCTAGAAGTAGTCAATAAAACTCTGCTAGATTCTAATAAAGTCACTCCTATCTTATAAAGGAGTATGGCTAGGGTTTAGATTAGCCCTTAGGGCTTAGTGGTCATCGCCCCCTTACTAGGTTGATTGGCCAGAGTTTCCCCCTGCTTAGGTCAGCTATAGAGCCAACCTAGTCACCCCTTGTTCCTGTTAAGGCAGGTTGGCTATAGGAGGGGCCAAGGGATAATTTTACTTAGGCAAGCACCCCCTTAGGCTAGGATTTTGATCCCTATATAATGATGTAGTTGTCCCCTCTCTTGAATCGAGCAATTATCAATTTTATTTCAGCCTTGTGCCGAATCTCGGAGGGAGGAACCCCTACAGCGTTCCAAGGGTTGATCCCCCTTAAGGATCAAAATCTATAGGGCTCCTTTTGGGGAATTACTAATATCATGAGAGTCATCTCCACTGATATGTCCCACATATCTTTTAAGAGGGTGAGATACTATATTAGACCTACGTAAAGTTGGAACTTGTGTGTTAGGTACCTGAACAAACTCGAGCACTAGAATGGTGCTTAAGCTAGGTTCTCCAACCTCGCTTAATTCTATCTCATTCCCACTGTTTCCATAAAGAATGTGTTCCTTCTCAAGAAACATAGCTCTCTTGGCAACAAAGATATTTCGATCTTCGAGATGATAGAAATAATATCCACAAGTTTCCTTTGGTTATCCCACGAATATATACCATTCTATCCTTTATTCCAACTTATCGGAGTTGTATCTTCTAATGTGGGCAGGACAACCCTAAATCTTACCCACCTTAAGATCCGACTTCTTTCCTTTCCATATCTCATATGATGTAGACACTACCAACATTGATGGAACTCTGTTCAGAATGTAAGCTGCGGTCTCTAGGGCGTACCCCCAGAATGAGACAGGTAGATCAACGAAACTCATAATGGACCGCACCATGTCTAACAGCGTGTGATTCCTCCTTTCTGATACACCATTGAACTGAGGTGTATAAGGAGGTGTCCACTGGGATAGAATCCCATTGTCCTTGAGGAAATGAGTGAACTCTGTACTCAAGTACTCTCCTCCTCAATCTGATCGAAGATTTTTAATACTCTTTCAAATTTAGTTCTCTACCTCATTCTTATATTCACTGAATTTTTCAAAGGCCTCATATTTGTACTTCATTAAGTACACATGTCCATACTTAGAGAAATCATCAGTGAATGTAATGAAGTATGAGTAATCACCTATAGCTTGAGTCGACATGGGACCATATACATCACTTTGTATGGGTTCCAATAACTCAGTGTCTCTCTCTAGTTTCACTAAAAGGAGAGTTGGTCATCTTCCCATGAAGGTAAGGTTCGCAAGTTGCATATGACTCATAGTCAAATGGATCTAAATATCTATATTTCAACAACTTTTGAATCCTTCCATCATGTATATGACCTAGCCTACAATGCCATAGGTATGCATTGTTCACCTCATCTCTTTGCCTTTTAGACATTTATATTCATGATGTATGGAGAATTGTATAACATATGTAAGCCATTTATCAATGTCCCTCTAGTGATGATCTCATCATCCATAATTATTGAACAACTATTATTCTCAAAATTAATTTATATCCACTAATTGTCAAACAAGAGATGAAAATAATATTTTTGATAATAAAGAGAATAAAATAGCATGCATCCAATGCAATGATAGCTCAACCAGGCAGATATAAGGTGACCTCCCCAACGGCAACTGCAACAACTCTTGCTCCATTGCCCATCTTGAGGTCTATCTTACCTTTGGCCAATCTCCTAGGTCTTGCCAGAACTTGCAACGAATTACAGATATGATAAACACTCCCGGTATCCA
The DNA here is from genome assembly GCA_029747655.1 of Ensete ventricosum. Classification (NCBI taxonomy): domain Eukaryota; kingdom Viridiplantae; phylum Streptophyta; class Magnoliopsida; order Zingiberales; family Musaceae; genus Ensete; species Ensete ventricosum. Next base: position 19,910,308 of record JAQQAF010000005.1, read on the forward strand.
ATACCCATGTGTTATCATGAAAATCTGACAAGTGAAGACTGATCATGAATATACCTGAAGCTTCTCTAAGTTTCTGTTTCACATTCTCTATAAGGTAGTCCTTACAGTTCCTCTACCAATACCCATCTTGGCCGTAGTGGAAGCACTGTCCTTTGTCCTTTGCTGGGTCTTTTTAGGCAACCTTTGTCTTACCTGGTCTTTCTTTGCCCTTGCCCTTCTAAAGGGTCTTATTGGTCTTCCTTTTTCTTTTGGGTCTCACTAATGTAGAGAATTGGCTTCTCCTTCTTGATGGCACTCTCAGGTTCCCTCAACATATTGAGGAGCTCAGGGAGAGTCACCTCAAACTTGTTCATATTAAAGTTAATATTGAACGGTGAAAAGGAATCCGGTAGAGACTGAAGTATAAGATCAACACACAGGTTATCCTCTAGGACTATCTATATACTTCACAAAGCGAGCAATCTCATCCTTGCCTATCCTTTCCTCCAACGTGGGCATAATCATGTTAAGGACATATATGATTTTATCTTCCGTGAGAACAATTCTCAAAATGTGGAGCTTTTGGACCAATGAGGCGGTTGGCATCAAGTATGCCACGTAGGGGTTTTGCAAGCGACAAGCAAGATATAACATAAATTAAATAATATACAAATTTTACAGAAAATACTAATTAAGATATGGACTTCTATCTTAATGTACTCTCACTATTTTCCTAGCGAATCACGTTACCCTCGACACGTAAAATGAAAATCTCCGGCAGACTCCTAGTGAGGATCGGGATCCAATTGGCGTCTTAGTGCAATCTCGAGGGACTCGACCAACTACAATAAGCCCAAAAGTAGGCAACTCTTGCCAATCACAACTCCTTGTGATTCCCGTCACGTTCGGCCTCCGAATCATCATGGTCTCGAGGGACTCGACCAACCATGATATTCAATTAAGTCATCACCATCATTACAAGATGAGTCTAATTTGATAATATGCCCTCTAGGTACTCGACCAAATATACCATGTCCTCAGGTCACCGGTGACATCTCTATGTCATAGGCAAGAACTCGATCACGTAGATAGGTGAGCCTCGAGGGACTCGACCAACTCAACCTATGTCATGATTCAATTTCTTCCTATAATGATGGAAGGCCACATGGATCAATCTTATTGCCTCACGCTTACCGACTTAATATTATCGTAGGAGGGGTTTCTTGTTTTGTATCGGTCTCCTAATATATCGTGTCACACACATACATATTTAATATATATCTATATCACATGCAAATACATATATACATATATCTAGTAGGTGTATAACACATCACATATGCAAGCCACACCAGATGATCATGAGCCATCACCTAATTTGATTAAGCCTGAGCCAATGGGCCTAATCACTCACAATAGGATCTATATGTGCATTGGCGCATCTCCATGCCCTGTGATTATTGATCTCGTCATCATTGGTTCTGTCAGATCATCGCATCACCATGCGTCGTGATCTCCCACCACGACATCGTGAGTCCCACTGCAACCACCACGCTCCCACTACGCCTCTCCATGTAATTCCAAATAATCACAAGCATGCAAGCCCAACAATAAACAAGAAAAAAAAATATAGGGTCGTAGGCCCCAATAATAATAATAATCATAATTACACACATCACAACACATGGCTCATGATAATCCATCCACATGTACATCACATCATATGTAGGATTACTAGTTTAATTAATTAAACTATATAATAATTAATTAAACTATTTAAATAATCATAATTACACACATCACAACACATGGCTCAGAGTTTCCAGAATTATTGAGGGTATTTTTAGAATTCTGTACATGGGGACAGAGCTAGAATTTCTCAAATTCTGAGGGGCATAATCATCTTTTTTTCAAAAAGATGCCCTAGCTCTCCTTCAGCCTCACTACGCCGCCGTCGTCGCTGCCCTTGCACAGGCGACGGCTGCCCCTTGCAGGTAGCAAGGCCATGGCTAGTCGCCGCTACAGGGGCCTTGGTCGTGGCCAACCGCCTCTGCATGCAGACAGCATGCATGTGGCCGCCCCTCCCCCGTAGGCAGCGCCTACTTTCACTGCCAATCGCTGCAACAAGTGCATATAACAGTTATACACGATTCAATCTCATCACACGCAGTTTAAAACTAATTTTTCACACGGAAACCTTGGCTCTAATACCACTGTTGGGAAACCTCAGAGGGTGCATCACATGCGCAGCAAAAATAAAAATAAAAAAACCAATTTCCCATGTAGATCAAATCATCATGCAAAAGATTGGGGTCGCGAGAAAATCAAAAAAATTGAAAAATCACGATATGCGAGAGATTGATTTTACCTAGGGAGATCGTATATCCTTGTATTTTAGATCCGGATGGAGAAGATAAAGGAAGTCAAGCGTCCTCCTCTCTAGCGGTATCCACACGATGGATCTCTACAGTGAAACTCCTCCATTCTGATCTTGCAACTCTTGCTCAGAGGGAGGGAGGAGAATAGGAGGTGGTGGCTAAAGCTATAGCCTATCAACCATGAGTCTCCCCTTCTATGTATAGAGAGCCACCAAAAACCGTAGGGCTCCTTCCTTAGTGGGTATTAAATCTCCATCCAATAACTCACTAACATTGCATTATTGGATCTCTATCCAATAATCTCCTTAGGTCTATAATTGGGCCTTAATCAAGGAACCCATCAACATAGGGTCTCATCTAATGAGAATAGGGGCTAATTGGATCTTCATCCAATCCTCTATTTGCTGAAGCATCCACCATATGTGTATGACCCTCTAGGCCCGATACCGAGCTTGCCGTGAGTCACTCCCATCAGAACTCCTTCTGATAGAGTGAATTATTATCCCCATAATAATTCACTCGACTCATCGACTATGGACGTACTAGGCCACTACGTCATAGTCCTCAAACGGTATAGGGGGGATCAAATCCATCGGACATGTCTGTACATAGTTACCATGTATCTATAATCCCTCATCCAAATAATATCCTAGAGACCGTATATTGGATATGGTACTGTCAGGTCACATACAGAATCAGTTTGTCCTGCTCTATTCGGATTCTACCAGAGAACTCCTCTCTCAATCCGAATGATCCTGGCTAGGGATTTGTCTGAGCAAGCACATATGGGATATTCCTCTCCTGATATCGAGAGTGGATGATCCTCTATTGACACTCAATTGCCTTCATAAGGTTGGCTACCAATCCCGATAACTAGTTGTACCAGATCTAGAACTTTCCAAACCTATAAGTCTGGCGTCAAAGAAATGAGTACACATACAAGGCATCCTTGTTGTCTCAAGTTTAAGGACCAGATACACAACTGGGACTATGGAATCATTGTCTAATATTATGTATCATTAACTATACAGCATTCCATAAGCGGATCAATCAGTAAACTCATTCTCTAATAAGCATCTGTACTATATCCTTAGTGTCTCCACACAAGTGGTTATGAGACCAGCCACCTCCATCATATGGACGAGTATATAGTACACCGATCTATCCGGTTATCTCAATGTCCCTCTTGAGTAACCTATAACCGAGATTATTTAGGATCTGTGTTTAAAGGTGAATCGATCTCATTATCGTGATCTCACCACGATCCGATTCCCATTACACAGAACCAATGACATCACAATATATATGTAACAAATAATATAATGTGAGAATATGCCAATATTAATCATAAGTAAAAAGATCACACAGCGTGTCATACATGCCATCACTCACGTGATTGGCTTGCAGGGCACCTATAACCAATAGTCCTCATGCAAAATGATCGACCCCTATCCTACATTAGTAAAGCTCTCTCTCCATATCATCTTGAGCTATCAATCTACAATGAAGAAATGCTAACCTTTGCTGAATTTGTGGCTTGGCATAATACAGGACAACGACACAAAGGGGAGAAGAAAATAAGTCCTGAAAAATTACAGCTTCTACTCCCTCCAAACTCCGATCAGGCTCACATTGTCATGGACTCTACTAGAGGGCAACCACCATCTCAGAGGAAGTCTGGCTATTAAAGAACAACCACACGCCAGCCCACGCTAAAAAGAAACAACTGCCAGACAAACAGGGAGTAGAAGGAAGTTTGCTATTGCAGATCGAGGCTTCCTTCATCTTCAACCCTACTAGCAAGAATCTATGAAGACTCGAGCCTCATGGAAGTTGTCTCCTAGTTTATTTGGACCATACAAAATTAGAGATCGCATTGGAGCAATAACTTGTGGATTGAATATACGCCCCAACTCAAAATTATAACTGATCCTCCAGGAATCTTATTGCAAATAGAAATTTAGAGAGGATGACTCAACCCAGATCTATCCAGCAGACACCCAAGTCGATGAGGAGGCCCAGTTGAACTGGAGATTGCATGACATTGTAGGATCACGACACATCACTATCTAAATACGACTATCAATGAATACATACAAGACAAAGTTGAACCGTGGGATCGTGATGTGCCTACTTCAAATGCAAGGCAACCTCATGATAAGCTACAGACTCGGACCCACAGATCATGGAGCCTTAGCCTCGAAGACAAGGCTAATTTGAAGAGGGCGGGTCTGTTAAGACCCTAGTTGAGTCGGGTCCTAGTCCATTGAGTTGAGTCCTTAGATTAGGCCTTGTTGGCCAACCTAGACCTGACATTAGGATTGCTAGGAGGAGATTTGAGTCCATTGTAATAAATCAGCCCAAATCCTAGTATGGTTTGGATTCGGTTGAATTAGAGTCTGGTTAGAGTTAGAGTTGGATATGGGTCAGAGTCAACTGAGTCATGCATGTAATAAATCCTAAACTAGCCACCACCCTTATTGAAGAAGTGGTCAGCTAGGGATAAGAGAAGAGTCCTCATGAAGAGGGGGTCTTTTAACCAACTCCCTCCTCTTAGGAGAGACCAACTAGGGTTAGGAAATGAGAGATTCATTTAGCTAGGACTCTCCCTAGGGGTTGAATAAAAAATAAATTAGGAGTTTGAGACCCCTATAGTCATCGGCCACATCATTGTTAGGAGTTGGCTATGGGATAAGAGTTAGAGAGAAGAATGAGTCTTCCAAGAGTAGGAGTCCTATTATGAGTTAGGGTTTTGAGTCCCTTATAAACTCATGTAGTCACCCTTTTTTTTTATCATCAATATATCAATTTTCTTTCGACCATTATACAAAAAACCAAGGAGGAAGGAACCCCTATAGAGTTCCAAGGAGGTCGATCCCTTATAGAGATCAACCAAAGCTTAGAATCTACATGGATCTACATGGATTCTAACAGTGTCTCTTATCTTTCCTTTTGGATTTGCATATTATTACTTGAGCCTTCTTTAAGTAAGAAACTTAGTATTGTTCTATAAGATTAAATTGCTCACTTGTACTAATATTGTTCAGCACTTGCACGGTCTATACTTTAGACATAATTTTTATATTTTTCATACTTTTGTTGATATTGATACCAACATAATTTGGGGAAATAGAGGTTGATCTATAACTTATTATAACATACAGAGAGCTTTTGTATCTTTTTATATATTCTTATTCATTTGATCATTTTGATCTTCAGTAATATTGAGATCTCACAAATTATACTTAATAAAAATATTTTCTATCAAATTTCATAATTCTTATGATATAAATAAGTTCTCATTTTAATGATCCAAACTTAATAGTTTTTACCTTTGAATATAGGATTCTTGATTAAAAATGCATGTCATCTATTTTTTTTTCACCTTTTGGATTTATTGATCTTCCATTCTTTTTTCGTCCATGTACTCCTACTTGTCTTTTTTAAATCAAGCTTTGATACTACACTTAGCTTTTTTATATAACTCTACACTTAGCTTTTTTATATAACTCTAGGGAGAAAGGAAGAAGATAGTAGAGGGAACGAGGATCAATCTATAATATTTTAGATTTTTTTAAGAGTATTTATTTATATTAGTTAAAGATAAAGTATTAATTTTTAAATAATAAATAAATCAATCATAGCCCAATAATTTTTTATTTTTTTATTTTTTATTATATCTTATATCGACCATTTGAATTAATCTTGTCACATATCTGATCGCAGTTGAGTTCAGATGGATCAGCCTGGTGGTCGACGAGGAGGCTGTAGGAGCTGTTGGGGCGCCATCATTCTCGCGACCACCTCAGGCTCCGGTGCGGGTCTGCGGGGATGATGGTTCACAATGGAAGCCTGCAAGGGGATGAAGTAGATTTTGGGAAAGAAGACTACTGTTGCTATACGCAGGGATTGAGTGAGCTATATATAGTGAGTATGAATGAGGAACTGTGTAACCTTGGCGTGTTAATGTAGTGATTTAGTTTGCTCATAGGAAAGAATAAGAAGAAGAAAGAATTAAGAAATGACACCTGCATTTGTGATTCTAATACTACATTGGATTTGAATTATGCTTTTTAATGGGCGACAGAGGGTATAAGACAGCTTGCCAACTGAGGAAGAAGGTGAGAATCTACTTGGCGGCTTGAGAATCTATTTGGAGACGTGAGACATGACATACTTAAGGAGAAAGAAAAGGCTAAACGAAATCATGAAGTGCATTTCTACTTAGGATATCCATAATTATGACTTATCCATTAAAAAGAAGCATGATTTATCTTTCCAACTCAACCATAGACTATAAACAATAATGTACCCATAAGGTTTAATAGCTCCCTTTGGTCATTCCATATCCTTACCATTTCAATTCAAGTAATCTACATGGACACGAATAAAAGAAACATTCGGCTTTGTTATATGTAAGGATGCGCATAGCACTCATGGATTGGCAAATTGAAGTGGATAAAAAAAGCTACAAAATGTACTATGATTAAGTAGAAACAACAGCAAAGGTAAAATTAAGAGGCAATTGTTTTATATAAGACAAGTCACTTTGTAAGTTATTAATAGTGGAACTGAATAAAGTTAACAACACAAGTGCTATAGCTGATGAGAATTGAACATGTGTAATTTCTAACATTCTCTCATCTTAAACTTATTTAATCTAATATATCAGGTTTCTTCCTTTGCGGTTGGAATCTTTTAACTTTTGTTGTAACATGCTCTTTCTTTGTAGCTCATTTTTAGGCACTGTATTATCTTGATGGAGTTGAATTGATGCTTGGAATGAAATTGGATTTCTTTTTTTTACATTTCCTTGATTTTGATTTGAGGAATTGTTTAACACCAATGATTATCTTGTGTTCTTCAAGAGTTGTAGTGAATCTCTCATTTAGAGTTTTATGCATAGCTTTTCGCATTTTTATCTTCTTTTTAATCTTATTTAAAGATTAATGGATCATAAATTTCAATAATAAGGTCATCTTCATAATGCACCAATTCTTCTGGTTACATCATAACATAGATTCTTGATCGTTCTTGTCCTAAACCTCTTAGATCATGTGACCCAACTTGTAATCCACACTCTTCTGTTGCATGCTGATAGTGGCATATGACAGATGTTACTGGTGAAACGAGAATCATACCCATCACCATTCAATGTTATATTACAGTAGATGTCTGTGGAAGACAAATGGCTGCAAGACTTTTCCTGCTGCAATTTGTAAGGTTTTTTTGAACATCGGTAGTTTTGATCATCTGCTAGGGTTTGCCAAGAACAAGTTGTGCTAAAAGAACAATGTTTCCAACTCAGAGCACTGATTGGTTGAGTCAGTAGTTGTATTACGTGCACAAAGGTTAGAGCATAATTGTTTTGATAAAAATGTTTGATTATATCACCTGCATATGATGCAAATTTGAGACTATTTAGATGTGTTTTCAAAACGAATTAAAGTGAATGAACACACAAACTCGAAACTGAGATTGACACCAACACGAACAACACAATACCATATCCAATCCCGGTTTTTTCTTATTCTTAGGATGCTAATCACCAGACCTTATTAGTTAGAGCATGGAGGAGATCGGATCGAGACTCAGGAATTCACTTCGTCACCCTCTTCTTCTCTCGAAGGAGCAACCAATGGATCACTGAGGGTATCCTCAGATGACTCAACCTGGTGAACCTCTTGTTGAGGAACCTGCAGGAGAGGTCGCGCCGCCACCGCCGCCTCGGGTTCCATCACCTCCATAAAGTTGATGAAAGGGGGAAGCCGATCGGTGCTCCGGTACGCCGCCCAGAAGGCATGGTTGGCGGCGAGAGGCGTCATGTATATCCCACGAGCTTCCTGCAGGCGACAATGGCGAGGTCGTAGCATCCGCATGCTCGAACGCGCCGCGGGCGTTGGTACTGCAGGCCTTGGCAGGCGATGGCTCGCCATGTACGCCTCATGCTGCCGCCGCAGCTCCTCCATCTCGCGCCGGTGCGTGGTCATATGACCTCCCAAGGATTGCAGGCTTCCAAAGTGCTTCCTGCAGAAGGAGCAGACATGTGACGCAAGCCGAGGCTCAGTGCCGAGTGCCGGCGCAGCATTGGAGCTGCCATGGGGCACACCACCACCTCCATTCATGATGCAAGAGATGAAGTAGATTAAGAGAAGAAGTCGGTCGCTACGGAGGGTTTGGGTGGGTTTTATTAAGCAATGCGTACATTGTAGCTACAATGAATGATGAACTGCATCTTCTCCTTGTTGCCAATAAGAAGAGGGCTGTGAATGTAGTGATTTATTCTGCTCTTATCTTGAGGAAACAAAGTCGAGCAAGAAAAGAAAATAAGAGGAAAGAATTCAGAAACTGTACCTATTTATTAGAGTAGGAGTTGACGTATGCAAGGGAATTGTAATATGCTCTTTAATGCACGACGGAGGGTGTAAGACAGCTCGCCATCTGAGGAAGAAGGTAAGAAGAATCTTTCTGGCTTTCAACGCCTCGTAGAGGTCGAGGGCTGGGCGTTTGGCGTGGGGCAGCATGCGAATTCTCTGGTGCATAAGGAAGACTGGTGTTCGAGGAGGAAAAGGGTTAAAGAGGCCATCATGATGTGCATTAAGACTGACTCGGGATATCCATTTATCATTTAACCTTTACATGAATTCTGCAAGGTTAATTAGCTAAAAACATTTTTTTTTTCTCTTACTTAAGAATTTCGGAAGATTCTTTTTTTCTTCTATGTTATGACGTAGCTTTGGTTTGGTTAGATTACTCGAGTGTACAAATGCAAGTCGGATGCATTAAGGTAACAACAGAAGTCAAAATCACAACAAAGGTAAAATTAAGAGGCTCTTGTTTTATACAAGACAAGATTTTAATAATTAAGAACACATGTGGCCTAGCTGATGACAATGATTGATCTAATTGATTAGCTGCTTTCTATTTTTTGGTACTCAAGTTTTTTTAATTCCCTTTAAGCAAAATATACCTCACAAAGAAACTCTTCTCGAAAGCCTAATATATAATAAAATGGTTATCATTTAATATGGATCTCCTATTTTTCTTGATATACTTTTTCATATCCCAAGAACCAAACTTAAATTTGATTTTAATCCCCACAAGACTTATTAAATTTTTAAGGATGGCTTTTCAGCTGTTATTGCAATCAATCTCAACTTGAGAATTTAATCAAGTTTAATTCCTAACATTCTCTCTCCTTAAAATTATTTAATTATTTCATTTGCATTCGTTGAGATCAAATTTTCAAATATCTTGCTCTTTATAACATTATTACAATCAGCTGAGTTAGCCAAATCAAAAAGGGAGTTGCTCCTTGTTGAATTAATGGTTGGAATGGAGTTGGATTCTTCTTTTTCATTTCTTTTTGTTTTGAAGATTTGTTTAACATCAATTATATTGTTGCCTTCAAGAGTTGTATTATGCATAATTTTACCCATAGTTTTCTTTTGCCTTTTTATTTTCCTTATAAGTTTTTAAAGGTTAATAAATCATAACATTTATCTTCAATAATATCAATTCTTAAAAGTTGTAGTTGAACTCCTCAAACCATATCATACGTATCTATTCTCTACTAATCGAGACTTGACCCATCTAAATGTCATGTCAGCTCGAGGAGATTATGAAGTGCCAATGGGATATGCCACGTCAATATGAAATTTAAAATAAATATTATCTCCTTATAATGCTTTGTAACTGAAGATGGTTGTAAGACTAATACTTTATAAAGAAGTCTTTCAATAAATGTTTCATTTTGAACTAACTATAGACTAAATCTGAACAAGTGAAACTTCCTACAAGCCATTTTCATCCACAACAAATCGAAATTGATTTAACCATTGAAAGAGTTTTACTGGATATACATCTCCAGAGTCTTATACGAGAATAGATCAAAACGAGACACATAATACGAATACATGATGCATGCATTTTTGTCATCAAGAGAAATTATCCCACGACCAGTTTTGATTTTTGTATCACATCCTCTCTCAAGAAGAACTTCCTTCCCTCTTTCAGATGTGACAACATTAAAAAAATAGTCCAAGTAGGATTAATTTGACTATATTATGTTAACTATCAAATTAGATTATATCATATTAATATTAAAAGAAGGGCCGTCGAGAAAATATGATAGAAAACTGAACACAATAAACCCCATAATAACATGTTGGTCAAGAGACTAATCGTTTGACTTGCATCACAACCATCTGACTCAAGTCAAGAGCCTCTACTATTAAATTAGAATATTATATTTTAATTATCATTACTATTATCAATAGAAGTGCAGTAAAAAGTAGGTAATCTTACAATTAAAACATATTAATTTGCTAGACAAAATGATAAGATTTCTTCTATACATAATATTTTTGACACTTGTATATAATTATAACATCTAACCTAAGGAATATGTAAACATAACATGTCCAAAATTTATATACACAAAATGTCCATAAGTCATCGTCCATATCTACACTAGTATGAGCTTGCATATGCTCACTTTCTTACCGATCACTTAAATGGGGGTATAGTATCCTTGTAAAATAGGATCTATAGTGAGTAATCACTTTATAAGCATAGGCCTTTATAACTTTATTTAGATGAACATGCATCATGTCATATATATCATATTTTAAAATTATTAGCATAAGATAATTAATAATAAATATCTAATCCTGTGACTTATTTAGCAAGTATAACCCTACAACATGCAATATACAAAATAAAGAGATATACAAAAATTCAAATGCTTATATGGGAAGCATAACAAATTGATAAACTTCTATGTCCCATATCATAGCATATATATACACTCTCACACTACATGTTACCATAATATATAAATACATTTTCACATTATACATCATAATATATAGATGCACTGCATGTCATAATATATATGTGCACTCTCACATCACAACATCATTATATATATATATGTATACAAGATATTTTTGTTATAATTCATATATTTTTATATTTATAAAATATATACATTTATATTTAGCTCATGACTAGCTCATGACAATTATATTAGTTGAATATATTTTTTAAAATATATTATGTATACGATCATTTTTGTGATCACTATTTTGTAGTGAATTAAACCTATATTTACCTTATTGAATAAAAAAATGTAGATGCTAATAAAAAAACATGATTCTTAATGATCGAGTATGCTAGGACGCGATACACCTATCAAATTAGGAACATAGGGTCATGAGATATCCTAATTAAGAATCCTATATCTCGAATTATAAATATTTATAACAACTCATAGTAATAATTCATAATTTTTTTAGAAAATCTAAAATAAATTAGAATATACTCAACCTAAAAATTTATCTAAATTTCACTATCAATGTTTCAACAATTCACTCTATAATCAAAATAACTAGTTAATATCAATTAAAAAATCACATAATTCTATAAAAAAAATTTCTTTATTATTTTAGCTAACTAAATGATCTTGAATTATTATGAATTTTTATGAAAAACTACGAGACATATAAAACTAAATACACACCAAATGTCAACTTTAAATAGAATTATTTGAAGGCCAAACTACCTCCTAATTTAATTACCAATACTTATTTTGTTTCACTAAAACTAGGCTGAGATTGTATGAACTTATAAACCTAATATCTCGATATACAAAGGTTGGATTTAGTCAATTCCAAATCTCACATAACTCTAAAGAAAGTTTTTAAGATATATCAAATAGACATAGCCTAATCGCATTCATAAGGGGTCCGCTTAGGTCGAATATAACCCCTTCTTAGAAAATAGGAGATTCTAAGTATCTCATATTAGGACAATCATAACCTTATACATCAATCTCAAATTAAGTTATAGTAGAGGTCTTAAAACCATAAGATAATTATACAAAACATATCCAAAAATTAAGTATTAATTTAAAGTTTATGCTGGTTCAAGTGCCCTGCAAGCCAATTATGTGAGTGATGACACGTGTGTCATGTTGCATGATTTTTTTACTTATGATTATTATTGGTATATTCTCACATTATATTATTCATTATATATATATTGTGATGTCATTGGTTTTGTGCAATAGGAATAAGATCATAATGAGATCATGATAATGAGACCGATTCGCCTTTAAACATAGATCATAAATAATTTCGATCATAAGTTACTTGAGAGAGACATCGAGATAATTAGATAGACCGATGTATTGTATACCTGTCCATATGATAAAAGTGACTAGTCTCATAGCCACTTGTCTGGGGATACTAAGGGTACGGTATAAGTGTTTATTGGAGAATGAGTTCACTAATTGATTCGCTTACGGAATGCTAAATAGTTAATGATGCCTAACGTCAGATAATGATTTCGTAGTCCCAGTTGTGTCTTTAGTACTTAGACGTGAGACACCAAGGATGCTTTGTTTAAGTACTCCTTTCTTTGACATCAGACTTATTGGTTTGGAAAGTTCTAGATCTGGTACAGTTGGTTATTGAGATTGGTAGGCAACCCTACAATGGTAATTGAGTGTCAATAGAAGATCATCCACTTGTTGAAAATCACAAAAGAGCATCACATGCGCACCAAAATAACAAAACAAAATTAATTTCCCATAATTATCACGTCGTTGTGCAAAGATTGGTCTGTAAAAAAATCACAAAACTAAAAGCTACAATATGTGAGAGATTATTACCTAGGGAGATCGTATATCCCTAAAATTTTAGATCTAGATGGAGAGGATAAATGAGGCCAAATGTCCTCCTCTCTAGCAGTATCCACACAATGGATCGTTACAGCGATGTTTCTCCAATCACAACCTAAAAACCCGTAACTATTGTGCACCTTCTTGCAGCACTCGTTGAAGAAGATCACATATCTTCTTTACAAGTAGGGGCTAGTCAGCTGAGAAGATGAGGGATGGAGGAGAATAGGAGGGGGCGACTAAAGGTGTAGCCTATCACTATTGTGCTACCCTGCCTCCTATTTATAGAGAACAACCAAAAACCCTAATGGATCCTACCTTAGTGGGTGTTAGATGTCCATCCAATTACGCACTCCTCTTGGATTATTGGATTTATATCCAATAATCTCAATTGGCCTCTAGTTGGGCCTCATATAAGGAGCCCATCAATGTTGGGTCTCATCTAATAAGAACATGAGCTAATTGGATAACTTATATCCAATCTTCTACTCACTAAAACATCTATCATATGTGTATGATCCTATAGGCCAAATACTAAGTTGGCCTTGAGTTTCACATGTCAGAACTCCTTCTGATTTAGTAAATTATTATCGCATAAAAGTCTAACAAATAGAGATTGATTATGAATATACCTGATGCTTCTCCAAGCTTTTGATTTGACTTCTCTGCAAGGTACTCTTTATAGTTTCTATTCCAATGCTCATCTTTGCCGCAGTGAAAGCACTAGCCTTTGTCCTTGGCCAGGTCTTCCTTTGTCTTGCCCGATTTGCCCTGGCCCTTGCCCTTCTCAAGGGACTTATCAGCTTTCCTTTTCTTCTTAGTCTCACCAATATAGAGAATTGACTTTTATTTCTGATAGAACCCTAGAAGAGTCTCTATAGATTTGATTTTTAAGGGGGATCAACCCTTGGAATACTACAGGGGTTCCTCCCTCCTTGTAGTCGGCCAGATGGCTGACATAAACTGATCTATTGCTTGATAAAAAAGAGGTGGAGGCTACAACTTATATAGGGCTCAAAACCTTAGCCCAAGGGGGGTGCTACCTAAGTAAAATGACCCCCTTGCCCCTCCTATAGCTGCCCTGCTTTTATAGGGATGGGCGGCGGCTAAGTTGGCTCCATAGCTGCCTACATCTGCTAGAAACCCTAGTCAACCAGCCCAGAAAAGGGGGCGGCGGCTAGTGAGCCCTAAGGCCCCAAGTAAACCCTAGCCACACTTCTTTATAGGATAAAAGTGACTAGGTAGGGGTTTTATTAATTTCACAGAGTTTTATTGACTCTACTAAGGTGAATAGGACCCAACCCTGCTAGGGTCCTATCAAGCCTGTGTTGGGAAACCTCAGCGGGAGCATCACATGCACAGTGAAAATCAAAATAAAAAATCAATTTTCCATACAAATCAAATCGTTATGCAAAAGATTGGGATCGCGAGAAAAATGTAAAAACTGAAAAACCGCGATAAGTGAGAGATTGATTTTACCTAGGGGATCGTATATCCCTGTATTCCAGATCCGGATGGAAAGGATGAAGGAGGTCAAACATCCTCCTCTCTAGCAGTATCCACATGATGGATCTCTTCAGCAAAACTCCTCTAATCTGATCTCACAACTCTTGCGCAGAGGGAGGGAGGAGAATAGGAGGTGGTGGCTAAAGCTACAACTTATCAACCATTAGTCTCCCTTCTCATTTATAGAGATCCACAAAAAAATACTAGGGCTCCTTCCTTAGTGGGTATTAGATCTTCATCTAATTACCCACTAATCTTGCATTATTAGATCTCTATCCAATAATCTCCTTAGGTCTCTAATTGGGTCTTAATCAAGGAGCCCATTAGCATAGGATCTCATCTAATGAGAATATGGGCTAATTGGATCTCAATCTAATCCTCTATTCGCTGAAGCATCCACCATATATGTGTAACCCTCTAGGCCTGATATCGAGCTAGCCATTTGTCACTCCCATCAGAACTCCTTCTGATATAGTGAATTATTATTCCCATCGGACATGTCTGTCCATAATTACCATGTATCTATAATCCCTCATCCAACTAATATCCCAGAGATCATATATTAGACATGATATTGTCAGGTCACATACAGAATCCATCACAGTCTCGCTCTAATCGGATTCTCCGGGAGAAATCTTTCTCGCTCAATCCGAATGACTCTGGCCTGAGATTTATCTAAGCAAGCACATATGAGATATTCCTCTCATGATACTGAGAGTGGATGATCCTATATTGACACTCAATTGCCTTCGTAAGTTTGACTACTAATGCCGATAACCAATTGTACCAGATCTGAAACTTTTCAAACCTGTAAGTCTAGCATCAAAGAAAGGAGTACTCATACAAGACATCCTTGGTATCTCAAGTCTAAGGACCAGATACACAACTGAGACTATGGAATCACTATCTGACATTAGGTATCATTAACCATACAATATTCCATAAGTAGATCAATCGATTAACTCATTCTCCAATGAGCACCTATACTATATCCTTAGTGTCTCCACAAAAGTGGCTATGAGACCAACCGCCTCCATCATATGGATGGGTATATAGTACATCGATCTGTCTGGTTATCTCGATGTCCCTCTCGAGTAACCTATGACTGGGATTATTTAAGATCTATGTTTAAAGGTGAATCGATCTCATTATCGTGATCTCATCATGATCCGATTCCCATTGCACAAAATCAAGGACATCACAGTATATATGCTACAGATAATGTAATATGAGAATATACTAATATTAATCATAAGAAAAAAGATTACGTAGTGTGTCACACGTGATTGGCTTGTAGGGCACCTGTAACTAGCAATCTCCCACTTAACCTAAAGCCAATTACCTATGTGTCTGATCCCCATCAGACCCTAGTGATGCTCAAATACAATCTGAGCCAGCGACTTTGTCAGTGTATCTGTAATGTTATCTTCAGATGGAACTCTTTCCATTGCTATATATTTATGGGTTATAATCTCTCTAATCAGATGGAACCTCCTCAGAACATGCTTAGGCTTCTGATTAGACATGGGTTCCTTCGCTTGAGCGATCGCCCCATTGTTGTCACAGTATATAGGAATTGGTTCCACGCTGCTTGGTACGATTTCCAAATCTTTGCTGGACTTCTTTATCCATACCCCTTCCTTTACTGCTTCTGTTGCAGCAATGTATTCTGTCTCTATGGTCGAGTCAGCAGTAGTATCTTGCTTGGAACTCTTCCAACTTACTGCTCCTCCATTTAGGGTGAAAACATACCCTGAATTTGACTTGCCATCATCATTGTCGGACTGAAAACTCGAGTCCGTGTAGCCCTCAACCTGGAGGCTACCTCCTCCATATACTAGTAAAAGATCCTTAGTCCTTCTCAAGTACTTAATGATACACTTTACTGCCTTCTAGTGTTCTAAACCTGGATCTGCATGATACCTACTCGTGATACTGAGAGCATGTGCTATATCAGGCCTGGTACATAACATCGTATACATGATAGACCCTATCGTTGAGGCATAAGGTATCTTATCTATATCCGCCCTTTCTTCAGGAGTCTTTGGGGACATACTCCTAAAAAGTGATATTCCATGTCTCATCGGTATGAGACCTCTCTTGGAATTTTCATGCCAAACCTTTTGATAATGGAGTCTATGTACCTGGATTGGGGCAAGCCAAGCATCCTCTTGGATATATCTCTATAGATCCGGATCCCCAAAATATAGGATGCTTCCCCAAGTCTTTCATGGAGAAGTTTTTGGATAGCCAAGCCTTTACTATTTAGAGCATTTCTACATCATTCCCAATGATTAGGACGTCATCCACATATAGCACCAATAAGGTGATAGCACTTCCACTTACCTTCCTGTACACACAAGGTTCATTTTCGTTCTTAATGAAATCATAAGATCTGATTGTCTCATCAAATCTTATGTTCCAACTTTGGGAAGCTTGCTTTAGTCCATAAATGGACTTGAGCAACCTGCACACTTTATCTGGACTCTCTCTGGACATGAATCCCTCTGGTTGTATCATATACACCTCCTCCTCAAGGTAGCCATTGAGGAATGCCGTTTTGACATTTATCTGCCAAATCTCATAGTCATAGTATGCTACAATAGTCAAAAGAATTCTAATGGACTTAAGCATGGCTATAGGTGAAATTTTTTATCATAGTCAATTTCTTATTTTTGACGATATCCTTTAGCTATTAGTCTTGCCTTATAGGTCTCTATCTTTCCATCTACTCCGATCTTTTTTTTTGAAGATCCACTTGCAGCCGATGGGTACGATACCCTCAGGCACATCCATAAGGTTCCAAACCTTATTAGAGTACATGGAATCCATATCAGAATTCATGGCTTCTTGCCACTTCCTAGAGTTTATACTCATAATAGCCTCCTCATAGGTCGGAGGATCAACATCCTAAGAGTCCTCTCCACTAATTTGTCCCACGTATCTTTCAGAAGGGTGAGATACTCTGCTAGACTTACGCAAAGTTGGAATTTATATGTTAGGTACTTGAACAGACTCGGGCTCTGGAATGGTGCTTGAGTTAGGTTCTCCAACCTCGCTTAATTCTATCTCACTCCCATTATTTCCACCAAGAATGTGTTCCTTTCTTAAGGAACACAACTCTCTCAGAAACAAAGACCTTTTGATCCTCAGGATGATAGAAATAATACCCTAAAGTCTCTTTAGGGTATCCCACGAACGTGCACCGTTCTGTTCTTGATTCCAACTTGTCAGGGTTATATCTTCTAACATGGGCAGGACAGCCTCAAATCTTAACTACCTTAAGATCGGACTTCTTTCCTTTCCATATCTAATATGGTGTAGACACTACCGATTTTGATGAAACTCTGTTCAGAAGGTAAGCTGTGGTCTCTAGGGCGTATCCCTAGAATGAGACGGGTAGCTCAGCGAAACTCATCATGGATTGCACCATGTCTAATAGTGTGTGATTCCTTCTTTCTGATATACTATTGAGCTGATGTGTATAAGGAGGTGTCCACTGGAATATAATCCCATTATCCCTGAAGAAATGGGTGAACTCCATACTCAAGTATTCTCCTCATCAATCTAATCGAAGAGTCTTAATACTCTTTCTAATTTGGTTTTCAACCTCATTCTTATATTCCCTGAATTTCTCAAAGGCCTCAGATTTGTACTTCATTAAGTATACGTGTCCATACCTAGAGAAATCATCAGTGAATGTAATGAAGTATGAGTAACCACCTATAGCCTGAGTCGACATGGGACCACATACATCACTATGTATAAGTTCCAATAACTCGGTGGCTCTCTCTCCAGTTCCACTAAAAGGAGAGTTGATTATCTTCTCACAAAGGTAAGGTTTGCAAGTTGCATATGACTCATAGTCAAATGGATCTAAGTATCCATCTTTCAGTAACTTTTGAATCATTCACTCAAGTATATGACCTAGCCTACAATGTCATAGGTATGCATTATTCACCTCATCTCTTTTCCTCTTAAACATATTTATATTCATAATATGTGAAGAAATATCTAACATATATAAGCCATTTATAAGGATCCCTCTAGTGATGATCTCATCATCCATAATTATTAAACAACTATTATTCTTAAAAACCACTTTATATCCACTAATTGTCAAAAAAGAGATAGAAATAATATTTTTGATAATAGAGGAAACAAAATAGCATACATCTAAAATAATAATAGCTCCACCAGGCAGATGTAGGGTGACCTCTCCAACAACAACTCTTGCCTCATTGCCTATCTTGAGGTTCATCTCACTTCTAGCCAATCTCCTAGGTCTTGTCAGAACCTGCAACAAATTACAGATATAATAAACATTCCCGGTATCTAATATCCATGTGTTATCATGAAAATCTAACAAGTGGAGTCTGATCATGAATATACCTGAAGCTTCTCCAAGCTTCTGTTTCTCCTTATTTGTAAGGTAGTCCTTACAGTTCCTCTTCCAATGCCCATCTTGGCCATAGTGGAACCACTATCCTTTATCCTTTGCCAGGTCTTTCTTGGCAACCTTTGCCTTACCCGGTCTTCCTTTGCCCTTGCCCTTCTTAAGGGTCTTGCTGGCCTTCCTTTTCTTTTTGGTCTCACCAATATAGAGAACTGACTTCTCCTTCTTGAAGGTACTTCAACTTCCCTCAACATATTGAGGAGCTCATGGAGAGTCATCTCAATCTTGTTTATGTTAAAATTCATGATGAAGTGAGAAAATGTATCTGGTAGGGACTGAAGTATAAGATCAATGCACAGGTTATCTATCCTCTAGGACTATTCCTAGACTTGTGAGTTTCTCGATCCACTCTGTCATTTTTAGGACATAGTTCTCAACCGATGTCCCTTCTGTCATCCTACTTTGGAAGAGTCTCTTAGATATCTCATATCTTTGAGTTCTTCCCTATTTCTCAAATAGCTGGTGGAGATGAAGAAGGATAGAATCTGCATCCATGTTCTCATGTTGCCTTTGTAACTCAGGAGTCATGGAGGCCAACATGTAACATTTTGCCAACGTGGAATCATATATATACTTCACATAACGAGTGATCTCATCCTCGCTTGCCCTTTCTTCCGGCGTGGGAATAATTGTATCAACGACGTATGTGACTTTCTCCGTAGTGAGAATAATTCTCAAATTACGGAGCCGATCCAATTGACGTCTTAGTGCAACCTCGATGGACTCGATCAATTACACTAAGCCCAAAATGTAGACAACTCTTGCCAATCATAACTCCTTGTGATTCCCGTCATGTTCGGCCTTCGAATCATCATGGTCTCGACTGCTCGACCAACCATGAAGTTCAATTAAGTCATCACCATCATTACAAGATGAGTCTGATTTGATGGATATGCTCTCGGCTGCTCGACCAAGTCATACCATGTCCTCAGGTCACTGGTGACAACTATATGTCGTAGGCAAGAACTCGATCACGTAGATAGGTGAGTCTCGAGTGACTCGACCAACTTAACCTATGTCGTGATTCAATTTCTTCATATAACGATGGAAGGCCACGTGGGTTAATCTTATTACCTCACGCTTACTGACTTAATATTATCGTAGGAGGGGTTTTCATTTTGTATCGGTCTCCTAATATGTCGCATCACATACATACATATTTAATATATATCTTCATCGTATGCAAATATATATATACATATATCTAGTAGGTGCATAACACATCACATATGCAAGTCACATCAGTTGATTATGAGTCATCATCTAATATGATTAAGCCCAAGCCAATGGTCATAATCACTCATAATATGATCTATGTGTGTATCGACGCATCTCCATGCCCTGTGATTGTTGATCTCGTCATCATCGGTTCTGCCGGATTGTCGCATCACCATGCGGTGTGATCTCCCGCCACGACATCGTGGGTCCCGCTATCACCTCCATGCTCCTGTCGCGCCTCTCCATATAATTACAAATAATCACAGGCACGCAGGCCTGATAATAAACAAGAAAAATGGAGGCTCGTAGGCCCCAATAATAATAATAATCATAATTACACACATCACAACACATGGCTCATTATCATCCATCCACATCATACAACACATGCACATCACATCATTTATAGGATTACTAGATATATATAATAATTAATTAAACTATTTAATTAATTATTTTTTTTAGAAATCAGCTTAAAATTTCAAAAAATTATCAAGAGCATTTTTATAATTGTGGATGAGAGGATAGTCCTCAAAATTTTTAGAATTATTGAGGGTATTTTGATAATTTTATACAAGAGGATAATCCTTAGAATTTCCTAAATTTAGAGGGGCAAAATAATCTTTTTCTAAAAAGAATGCCCTAAACCCTTCTTGCCCCCTCTATACCACAACCATCGTCGCCCCTGCACGGGCAGTGGCTGCCCTTGCTCGCCGATAGCTTATCTGCCAAGGGGTGAGCATTACTGCCTTTGGGGTCGGCGCCGCGCCCGTGGGCGGCACCTCCATGTGCGCCGCCCCTGTGGGCGTTCCTGCGAGCGGCGACCCTTGCAGGCGACAGCTTCTGCCCGTAGGCGGCCTGCCTACGAGCACTGTGCTCGCAGGTGTCGTCGCTGTGAGCGGTTACCTCTACAGCCTGGCCGTGGGCTGCTGCCCCCCTTCAGCAGCCCCCTGCCGCAAGCTAGCTGCGGGTAATTGTCCCTTGCAAGCAGCCTTTGTCGCAAGCTAGCCATGGCCTGGCTGTGGCCGATTGCTCTTGTGGGCTGTCCAGGCCGTAGTTGGTAGCCCCTTTGCAGGGGACCTTGGTCGTGGCCAACCACCGCTACAAGGGGCTTTGGCCGTGGTTGGCCGCCCTTGTAGGGGTCCTAGCTGTGGCCAGCCACCCTTTTCCTCGCTGCCTTCGCTGTAAAAATATAGCAAGAACGCGTAGAATGATTCTATACGATTCAATCTCATCATACACAGTTTAAAACCAATCTTTCGCATGAAAACCTGGCTTTGATATCACTGTTGGGAAACCTCAGCGAGAGCATTACATGCGTAGCAAAAATCAAAACAAAAAATCAGTTTCTCAAACAGATCAAATCGTCGTACAAAAGATTGAAATCACGAGAAAAATGCAAAAATCAAAAAATCACGATACGTGAGAGATTGATTTTACCTAGTGAGGTAGTATATCCCTGTATTCCAGATCTGGATGGAGAGAATAAAGGAGGTCAAACTTCCTCCTCTCTAGCGGTATCCACACGATGGATCTCTTTAGCAAAACTCCTCCAATCGGATCTCGCAACTCTTGCGTAAAGGGAGGGGGGAGAATAGGAGGTGGTGGCTAAAGCTGCAGCCTATCAACCATGAGTCTCCCCTCCTGTTTATAGAGAGCCACCAAAAAACCATAGGGCTCCTTCCTTAGTGGGTATTGGATCTCCATCCAATTACCCACTAACCATGCATTATTGGATCTCTATCCAATAATCTCCTTAGGCCTCTAATTGGGCATTAATCAAGGAGCCCATCAGCATAGGGTCTCATCTAATGAGAATAGGGGCTAATTGGATCTCCATCCAATCCTCTATTTGCTGAAGCATCCACCATATGTGTGTGACCCTCTAGGCTCGATACCGAGTTGGCTGTGAGTCACTCTCATCAGAACTCTTTCTGATATAGTGAATTATTATCCCCATAATAATTCAATCAACTCATCGACTATGGACGTACTAGGCCACTACGCCATAGTCCCCGGATGGTGCAAGGGGATCAAATCTATCGGACCTGTCTGTCCATAGTTATCGTGTATCTATAATCCCTCATCCAACTAATATCCGAGAGACCATATATTGGACATGGTACTATTAAGTCACACACGAAATTCGTCATAGTCTCGCTCTAATCGGATTCGCCCGAAGAACTCTTTCTCTCTCAATCCGAATTACCTTGGCTAGGGATTTATCTGAGCAAGCACATATGGGATATTCCTCTCGTGATACCGAGAGTGGATGATCCTCTATTGACACTCAATTGTCTTCATGCGTTTGGCTACCAATCCTGATAACCAGTTGTACCAGATTTAGAACTTTCCATACCTGTAAGTTTGGCATCAAAGAAAGGAGTACTCATACAAGGCATCCTTGGTGTCTCAAGTCTAAGGACCAGATACACAATTGGGACTATGGAATCACTGTTTGATATTAGGTATCATTAACCATACAACATTTCATAAGCGGATCAATCAGTGAACTCATTCTACAATGAGCACCTGTACTATATCCTTAGTGTCTCCACACAAGTGGCTATGAGACCAGCTGCCTCCATCATATAGACGGGTATATAGTACACCAGTCTGTTCGATTATCTCGATGTCCCTCTCGAGTAACCTATGACCGGGATTATTTAGGATCTATGTTTAAAAGTGAATCGATCTTATTATCGTAATCTCATCATGATCTGATTCCCATTGCACAAATCCAAGAACATCACAGTATATATGCTACAGATAATATAATGTGAGAATATGTCAATATTAATTATAAGAAAAAAGATTACGCAGTGTGTCACACATGCCATCACTCACGTGATTGGCTTGCAGGGCACCTGTAACTAGCAGCCCGCCCTCTTTGAATCAACCTTGTATTCAAGGCTGAGGTTCCATGAACTCAGGGAACTAGGTCTTCAGCTCTTGCAATCCACCATTAGTAGTATTGGTGGGACTGTGATGTGTCATGATCCTGTGATCCCATGTGATCATCAGCTGAACTTGAGCCTTCTCATCAGCTTGAATGTCAGTTGGATGGATCTGAGCTGATTCATCCCTTTTAAACTTCTATTTGATGTGGGATACATGGAGGATCAACTGTATTTTTGGTTTGGTGCATAGATCTTATCTCCAGGTTAGAACTCCAATTTTACAAGGTCCAAAGTAGTAGGGGGACCACTTCCTTGAGGCTTGAATTTCGTGTTGGTGGAGTTGGAGATGAAGGGGAACTTGATCTTTCTCGACAAACTTTCTTCTATTTCGGTGTTTGTCAGCGGGAAGTTTCTTCCTTACATAGGCTGTCACATGGTTGCTTTGTAATAGTAGTCGAACCTTCTTTTGGAATGAGGGTTGCCCTCTGATAAAGTCTCCGATGATGTGAGCCTGATCCGAGTCTGAGGTGGGTAGGAATGGTGATTTTTTGGGGTCCATTTTCACTTCTTCGTGTTGTTGACCTGTATCATGTCAAACTTCAAATCCAATAGCAATTAGTATCCCTTCATAGATTAGAAGCCTCACATAAAGTATATGGAGAGTCTCGATGCATATTAGGGGTCAAGTATCTTGCATGAGGACGGTGTCGATCCCAACTCCTGATATGTCTGCTCCAATTACGAATACATTACCATGATCGGGTAGTGCTAGCACCAATGGCATCATGGCTGTGGGGGTTGTGTGGATGTCTTCCTCTTGTACCTTCTTGCGATCGTTGGATATGGATCAGAGGTCATCATCAAGGAAGACTTCTAGCATGATGGTCCGCTCCTTGGGGAAGTCGTGGAAGTAGCCCGATATCTAGAAGTATCACATTAGCAACCATGGTGAGTTCGGTGAGATATAATATTTCAGAAGTAACTTATCCC
Organism: Ensete ventricosum; assembly: GCA_029747655.1. Lineage (NCBI taxonomy): Eukaryota > Viridiplantae > Streptophyta > Magnoliopsida > Zingiberales > Musaceae > Ensete > Ensete ventricosum. The sequence goes on from JAQQAF010000005.1 coordinate 19,934,419, forward strand.
TAGGGAAAATGATATAGAGATGTGTCGTAGCGGAAAATAAGCACGGCCGAACAATCCATGTCTTTATCATCTCTTGGGCGACCCTCGTATCTTCGATCTTCGATGGCAGCAATCTGGCTGAGTATTAGCTGATGGTAATTTCAGATAGTTTAGCATAGGAGAGTCGGGCATCTTGACAAGAGGTAGTAGGCTCGGTTTGGTCGAGACTCCCAAAATTTCAACAAGTTATGGGTGAGGGTTCTTATTTTCAATCTCCTTTGGCTTCATCTTCTGAAACTCATGAATTTAAATTGAGATGTCCTTGGGCTCTTCTTTTGGTACCCTCTCTAAGTGTTGTGTTGTGGTCATAGTCGCTTGGCTCCCTCTTAACCTGTTTTCCTTTGCTGAAAAATTTCATGGTTAGCTTCAAAAATTTTTAGAAAACATCTCCAATCGTAGACAACCAATCAATGTCGAGTATTATATCAAAACCATTGAGAGGGATGAGGAAAAAATTAGCAACTATGTCTTGCTCTTGTAGGATCAGTTTTACCTGCGGCCACTTCTTATTGCACTTCAGAAATCAGCCATTAGATACCTTGACTTAGAACATGCTGTAATCTTCTTTTTGGAGTATTAAATAGGCAGCAACCTTATTGCTCATGAAGTTGTGTGTGCTCCTGGTGTCGATGAGGATAATGACGGATTGTTGCTCGAGAAACCCTTCAATCTTCAATTTTTACAGGTTTGTGTAGCCGGCTAAGGTAGGGACCGTGCGGGTGACTGATTATGGTGTATCCTTCTCCTTGGGCTCGGGATTCATATCTTTAAGTTTGTGTTCTTCAGTGGGTATAATCATCAGAGGTCTCTCCTTTTTACAATGGTGTTCTAGGCCCCACAGTTTATTACAACACCCATATAGGCCCCTTGTCGATCCGTCATGAGGGTCTTCTCTTGTTAATTTCTTCGGCTGATAGTAGGAGGAGGTGAAAGCTTTAGTGCCGTTGGTCGGGGAGCGGCCCTAGTCCTCCGGGCTTTATAGTTCAATTGCTCCTCTTGATGTTGTGTGAAGGAGATGGCTGCCTTAAGTGTGTATGGTTGTTACACTTTAACTTCTTTTCGAATCTCCGGCTTCAAGCCCTCAATAAAAGTCCTCAATATCTACTTTTTAGACTAATCATAAGTTTGATTAGATAACCTTTTAAACCTATTTTGGTACTCTTGTATGGTGGAGGTTTGATGGATCATCGCTAGTTCTTCGTCAAGGTTCATGTAATTGATTAGTGCTGAAGGTTTATATACTTTTGATTGTGATGTGGCTCTTATGCTCTGAGCATCTTGATTGAGATACTCTTCTTGAAGTTGTGTATAGGAGATCGATGTCGTCGAGGTGTAGTGCTGTCGTGTCTTAACTTTGCTTCTTATCTCTAGTGGGTTCTTTCTACAATCTGAATTTGCTCCATGTTATGATCTTCTTGGGCTCGATGATCGGTCTAATCTAATCTCCTCAAAGAAAGCACATAATTTAGCATCCATATACGTCTCGAAAGCCTCCAATTTGGCTTTGAATAAGCCCATCGATATCATGACTTAAGGAGCTCCAACCTATCAAATAACTGATTGAAGAGTGTAGCTGTAATCTTCAAGTTCAAGGCAGCAATGGCAGCAAAAGGATGAGAAAGTGCTGCTGTGATGATGCTGTAAAAATGTCAGGGCAACGACGGTGAAGTCTTCAAGTGGCTGTTGCTTTTGGTAGAGGATGATAGCCAAGGGTAGCAGTAATAGTGGAGGAAGAATGCAGCAATAGTAATGTCAGCTACGGGTCTACGGTGATGCTGCGAAGTCATCTAGGCTATAATTTTCAAGTGGCTGATATCTATTGGAGGATGGCAACTGAGGGATCTAAATCGGGAGGTAGCAGTGACGATGGAGGAAGAAGATGACAACAATGACGTCGACTGCGGCTATAGTTCGACTTCATGGCTGCAAGTGGCGTTGGTTGCAGCAAAGGTGTGGCTACAATAGGATGAAGACGGGGCAACGAAGTGCACAACTATTGCAGAGGAGGGTAGTGATGGTATGGAGTGACAGGCCACTGCTGGTCGTGTTCAATTCGTTGCTGGCCGCGATTAAGGTAGTTGGCAGTGAAAGATTATTGCGGGCTACGATGTAGATAGATTGCTGCGAAAGATAGTTGCTGGTAGCTTTTTTTTTTCTTTTTTTTTTGCCACAAGGGATTGCTGCTAGCTGCAATCAAGGAGGATGGTAGTGAGAGGTTGCTATTGGCAGCGTTGTGCAGCCAGAGATGCGTGCTGCGGTTGAAGGGCTAAGGGAGGTTGGGTGGCTGAAAGGTTGGTGGACCGAAGGCTGCGGTTTTTGTGGCTGCTTTGGGTGTGATTTAGGGTTACAGTTTAATGGAGTTTTGACCGAGATTTGGTGTGGTTTTAGTGCTGTGATAGCAGTGGATGAAGGTTAGGAAAAGGATTTTGGATTTGGGATAGATGGTAGCAAAGGTTTGATAGGGATTAGTGAGGGTATGTTGCAACAGGTGCTGGTTGTAGAAGGCTACGGTTTCAGGTTGAAAAGGTAGGTGGATCGGTAAGGAAGTTAACTGAAAAGGTAGGTGGATCGGTAAGGAAGTTGGCTAAAAAGGTAGGTGGATCGGTAAGGAAGGTTGGTTGAAAGGGTAGGTGGATCAGTAAGAAAATTGGCAGAAAAGGTAGGTGGATCAGTAAGGAAGTAGGCTACAGTTAGGGCTATTTTTGGGGCTGATTAGGATGAGAGATTTCAGAGCAAGGGTTGCTGAAAAGGTAGGTGGATCGGTAAGGAAGGTTGGCTGAAAAGGTAGGTGGATCGGTAAGGAAGTAGGCTGTGGTTAGGGCTATTTTTTTGGGGCTGATTGGGATTGGTTTTTGGCTATGATTTGATAGGTTTTTTTGGTGGTGATAGTAGGGATTGAAGATGAGAAAGAGGGAGTTCAAAAACTGAGAAAGGTAGCGGCAAAATCTGATAAAATTCAATGAAGAAAAGATGTGTATGTGCTATCCTACCGAACATAATTTACGTCGAAGAAACAACAAATTCTCGACGTAAATTCTAGAGAAAGACCTCGAGGAAATTATGGAGAATTTCAACGATGAAATCTCGGTTCGGATGTGAGTAATAGCAGTAATTTAGATCGATAAAATTTTGGTAGCATAACGGTAGAAAAATTAATGCAAGGGAAGAAGGCAGATTCTTCATCGTAAAAATTCAATAATACATCATGAAGAATTGCAGCAATATAGGAATAGTTTCTGAGATAATTTTCATGATAAATCAATCTTAGATGGAGGCTCAGTTGATCTATGAGAATATATAAAAATTTTGTTCACAAAGGATACTCAAAAGACTGGTTTCAATAAACCTCTTTATGGCTGAAATTTTCTATAGCAATTCTCCTTCGCAATGATGATCACGTTTGCGATGGAAAGAATTCACAGCGAAGCAAGATAGAAAATTTTCTTTGGAATGCAAGGATAAAGGTTTGCAGTAGTAACAAGGTGTGGGTGATGGATTTTTACCAGATCTTTAATGCAAAGCAAAGGGGGGCAACAACAGATTGATGGATATGCGGTTCGGGGATGACGGTGGAGGTGACGTCTTAAAGCAATTATAGGAATTGCTTGGAATGATGGAGGTGGCCAAGATGGTAGCAAGGGCAGCAGGAATGCTGCTTTGATACCAAATGATAGAACCCCAGAAGGAGCTCTATAGATTTGATCTTTAAGGGGGATCAACCTTTGGAAAACCATAAGGGTTCCTCCCTCCTTGTAGTCGGTTAGGTGGCAGAAATAAACTGATCTATTGCTTGATCAAAAAGAGGTGGAGGCTATAGCTTATATAAGGCTCAAAACCCTAGCCTAAGGGGGATGCTACCTAAGTAAAATGACCCCCTTGCCCCTCCTTTAGCTACCCTACCTTTATAGGGATGGGCGGTGGCTAAGTTGGCTCCATGGCTGCCTACATATGCTATAAACCATAGTCGACTAGCCCAGTAAAGGGGGCGATAGCTAGTGAGCCCTAAGGCCCCAAGTAAACCCTAACCACACTTCTTTAAAGGATAGAAGTGACTAGGTATAGGTTTTATTGCATTTCACAGAGTTTTATTAACTCTACTAAGGTGAATAGGACCCAACCCTACTAGGGTCCTATCACTTTCTTAGGTAGAAACGTGTCAAGGACATACGTGATTTTCTCCATCTTGAGAACAATTGTTAAATTACGGGGTCAATTCATGTTGTTTGGACTAGTGAGGCAGTTGGCATCAAGTATGTCACACAGGGGATTTACAAGGAACATGTTTTTAATAAACAAGATGTAGCATAAATGAATAACATGGAGATTTTACAGAAAACTAATTATGATACATACTTCTATCTTAATCTACTCCCACTAATTTTTCTGGCGAATCATACGACACCTTCCGCATATGAAACAAAAGTCTCAGACAGGCTTCTGGTGGGGACCATGATCCAATTGGTGTCTTAGTGTAATCTTGAGGGACTCGACCAATCACATTAAGCCCAAAAATATATGCAACTCTTGCCAATCACAACTCCTTGTGATTCCCGTCAAGTTCAGCCTCCAAATCATCATGGCCTTGAGGGACTCGACCAACCATGATGTTCAGTTAAGTCATCACCATCATTACAAGATGAGTCTGATTTGATGATATACCCTCGAGGGACTCAACTAAGCATACCATGTCCTCAGGTCACCGGTGACATTTCTATATCATAGGCAAGATCTCAAATCATGTAAATAAGTGAGCCTCGAGGGACTCGACCAACTCAACCTATATCATGATTCAATTTCTTCCTATAATGATGATAGGTCATGTGGGTCAATCTTATTACCTCACGCTTTCCAACTTAATATTATCGTAGGAGGGGTTTTTCTTTTATTTTTGTCTCCTAATATGTCGTGTCACACACATACATATTTAATATATATCTATATTATATGTATATATATATGTATATATATGTATATATATATGTATATAATATATATATATATGCATGCCTCACCGAATGTTAACTAATGTGATTAGCCCGAGCCAATAGGCCCAATCACTCACAATAGGATCTATGTGTATATCAACGCATCTCCATGCCCTGTGATCATCTATCTCGTCATCACCGGTTCCGTCGGATCCTCGATGCATCACCATGTGTCGCGATCGCCCATCACGACATCGTGGGTCCCGTTGACCCCTCCATGCTCCCATCGCACTTTTTTATATAATTACATCATAATCACAAGTACGTAGGCCCGACAATAGATGAGAAAAATGAAGGCTCGCAAGCCCCAATAATAATAATGATAATCACATATACACACATCACAACACATAGTCCATGATCATCCATCCACATCATATATCACATGTAAACACATCATCATGAAGGACTACTAGATAAATAATAATTAATTATTTTTTTGAATTCAGGATATGCCAGGAATTTTTAAAATTATTAAGGGTATTTTTAAAATTCTAGATAGAAGGATAAAACAAGGAATTTCATAAATTATGAAGGGCAGAATTATCCTTTTGCTAGGAAAAACCCTAACCCTTCTGCCCCTTTCCAGCAGGCTATCGTTGCTTCCCCTACCAGCGGGCGACCCCCTTTGCCATCGGGCAGCCACCCCTGTGAGTGAGCGCCACCCTTGTAGACAGTCCCCACCATGCAACCTTCGTGGCTGAGCGCTTTAAGAATACGCAGAATAGATATACACAATTCATACCGATCACACGTAGTTTAAAAAGTTAATCTTTTGCATGAGCAACTTAATTCTGATACCACTGTTGGGAAACCATGAAAGAGCATCACATGTGCAGGGGAAGAACAAAACAAAATCGGTTTCCCACAGTTATCACATCGTCATGCAAAGAATGATGCGCAAAAACATCGTAAAGCTGAAAACTATGATACGTGAGAGATTGGTTACCTAGCGAAATCATATATCCCTAAAATTTAAGATTCAGATGGAGAGTATGAAGGAGGTTAAATGTCCTCCTCTCTAGCAGTGTCCACACGATGGATCATTGAAGCGATGCTCCACTAATCGCAGCCCAAAAACCTGTAACTCTTATACAGCTACTAGCAGCACTCGTGGAAGAAGATTACCTATCTTCTTCGCTACCCTCTCGCATCAAGGAGGGGCTGATTGGCTAAGAAGATGAGGGAGGGAGGAGAATAGGAGGGGGCTGCTAAAGGTGTAGCCTATCACTATTGTGTCGCCCTTACTTCCTATTTATAGAGAGCCACCAAAAACTCTAATGGATCCTACCTTAGTGGGTATTAGATCTCCATCTAAGTACCCACTCCTCTTGGATTATTAGATCTCTATCCAACAATCTCAACTGGCCTCTAATAGGGCCTCATGTAAGGAGCCCAGAGATGTTAGGTCTCATCCAATGAGAACAGGGGCTAATTGGATAACTCATATTTAATCCTCTACTCGTTGAAATATCCACCATATGTGTATGAACCTATAGGCCCAATACCGAGCTGGCCGTGAGTTCCGCTTGTCAGAAATCCTTCTAACTCAATGAATTGTTAGCCCATAACAATTCACTCAATTCATCGACTAATAGACGTACTAGGCTATTGCGCTATAGTCCCCAAATGGTACAAGGGTTCTAATCTATTAGATATGTATGTCCTCAATTACCATGTATCTATAGTCCCTTATCTATCTAATATCCATATATTGCATATTGGGTATGGTACTATGAGGCCATATACGAAATTTGTCCGAGTCTCACTTTATTTAGATTCTTCTGGAGAACTCCTTCTCTCTCAATTTGAATGACCCTGACCAGGGATTTGTCGAAGCGATAATAAACAAGATATTTCTCTTATGATACTGAGAGTGGATGATCCTCATTGCCACTCAATTGTTTTCATAAGGTTGGCTACCAATCCCGATAATCAGTTGTACCAGATTTGGAACTTTCCAAACCTGTATGTCTAGCGTCAAAGAAAGGAGACAAGATATCCTTGGTGTCTCAAGTCTAAGGACCAAACACACAACTAAGATTATGAACTCGCTATGTTATGTATCATTAATCATTTAGCATTTTATAAGTGGATCAATCATTATATCATGTTATGTATTATTAATTATTTAGCATTCCATAAGCGGATCAATCATCATTCTCCTATGAGCACCTATATTGTACACTTACTTTCTCCACATAATTGGCTATAAGATCAGCAACCTCCATCATATGGACAGGTATACAGTACACCGGTCTATCCAGTTATCTCAATGTCCCTCTCATGTAACCTATAACCGAGATTATTTAGGATTTATGTTTAAAGGTAAATTTGTCTCATTATTATGATCTCAGCATGATTTGATTTTCATTGTACAGAACCAAGGACATCATAATATATATATAACAGATAATATAATGTAAGAATATATGAATAATAATCATAAGCAAAGGAGATCGCGCAGCGTGTCACACGTGCCATCACTCACGTGATTGGCTTGTAGGGCACCTGTAATCAGCACCACTCTTAGTATCACGAGAGGAATATCTCATGTGTTATCACTAGGGCAAATCCCTGACCAAGATTAAGAGAGAAAGAGTTATCAAGGATAATATGATTAGAGCGAGATTCAAATGGATTATGTATGTGGCCTGATAGTATCATGCCCAATATATGATCTTTAGGATATTAGATAGATGATGGACTATAAATACACGGTAACTAAGGACAGATAGGTTTAATAGATTAGATCCCCTGTATTATTTATGGACTATGACATAGTGACCTAGTATGACCATAGTCGATGAGTTGAGTGAATTGTTATAAAATAATAAGTCACTAAGTCAAAAGGAGTTTTGATGGGTGAAACTCACAGCCAGCTCGATATGGGGCCTAGAGGGTCGCATGTGCCATCACTCACATAATTAGCTTGCAGGGCACTTGTAATCAGCACCACTCTCAGTGTTACAAGAGGAATATATCATGTGTTATCACTAAGGTAAATCTCTAGCTATGGTTATTCGAGTTGAGAGAGAAAGAGTTATCTAGGAGAATCTGATTAGAGCGAGATTTAGATGGATTATGTATGTGGCATGATAGTATCATGCCCAATATATGATCTCTGGGATATTAGATGGATGAGAAACTATAGATACATGGTAACTAAGGATAGATAAGTCTAATAGATTAGATCTCCTGTATCGTTTGGGGACTATGGCACAGTGGCCTAGTATGACCATAGTAGATGAGTCGAGTGAATTGTTATGAGATAATAATTCACTACGTTAGAAGGGGTTTTGATGGGTGGAACTCACAGCCAGCTTGATATTGTGCCTAGAGGGTCACACACAAATGGTGGATGTTTTAACGAGTAGATGATTGTATATGAGTTATCCAATTAGCCCTTATTCTCATTAGATGAGACCAACACTGATGAGCTCCTTGTATGAGGCCTAATTAGAGATAAATTAAGATTATTAGATAGAGATCCAATAATCTAAGAGGTGTGAGTAATTGGATAGAGATCCAATACCCACTAAGGCAAGATGCATTAGGGTTTAGGAGGCTCTCTATAAATAGGAGGCAAGGGCGACCAACTAAGGTGATAGACTACATCTTTGGCCGCCCCTCCTATTCTCCTCCCTCCTATCTCTTCTCAATCGACCACCTCTCTTTTCTTCTTTCATATTCGCTGCAAGATGGTGCATAAAATTTATGAAGAAGGTGCGCAAAAGTTGTGAGCTTTTTGCTGTGATTTGAGGAGCATCGCTGCATCGATCCACTATATGGATACCACTAGAGAGGAGGACATATAACCTCCTTCATCCTCTCCTATTGGATCTAGAAGTTTCAAGGATATATGATCTCCCTAGGTAATATATCTTACATGACTCGTAGTTTTTAGTTTTGTAGCTTTTCGCCCACCAATCATCACACGATGTGATAAACATGGGAAACCATTTGTTTTATTTTTTTGCTGCATATGTGATGCTCTCATAATTTCCCAACAATTTAGGTCACTAAAAAATATTTAAAAATATTAATCTATAAATGGTAAACGAAAACCCTAAGCATAGCAATGGAAGAATTGGGTAATATATCTCACACGATTCAAAGTTTTTGATTTTACATTTTTCACACATTAATCATTGCATGATGATGTGATAAACGTGGGAAACCTTTTATTTTATTTTTCCACTGCACATGTGATGCTCTCAAGGTTTCCCAATAGTGGTATCAGCGCTAGGTTGCTTGTGCAATGATTGGCTTTTAAACTACGTGTGATGAGATTAAAACATGTAGAATTGTTCTATGCGTTCTTCCTATGCTTGCGGAGAGGCAGCGTGCATGCTTGGCCACAAAGGCAGTGCCCATGGGCAAACTGCCTGCGGGCGGGGAGCGGCCACCTACAGCTAGGCCGCTTGCATGGAAGATGCCCGCGGAGGTAGTGCCTATGGGCACAACGCCCACGGGTAGATCACTTGCGGGCAGAAGCGACGCCTGCCTGAGGGTAGGTGTGATAGCCGACGACACGCAATGGTGCCGCTTATGCAGGGGCGATGGCGACCGACCGCTGGTTAGCGATAGAAGGGTTAGAGTTTCTTTTCGGCAAAAGGATGATTCTACCAAAAGGGAAAGAAGTAATGGTAACTTACTTTTTGATGATATAGCACTCATATACATGTTGTATTTGATGATGTATAACTATTTCAACTATGGATATGATGCATATGATTCTTGAAATAATCACTATTGAAAGTCATTATGATTTATTATTTTGACTTGAATTCAAGAGTTGAAAGGTCATCATATTTCCTTAAAAATTCAAGTTCAATAAAGCATATGGGCAAGGGGAGTTTAGTTTAAACTTTGTCATCAATTTATTGTCATCATCAAAAAGGGGGAGATTGTTAAATCCCAGATTTTGACATTAAAATAAATTGATAAATTTATGAATTGATATGCTTTTGAGATAAGTAATGCAAGAATAAGTTTTGATCATGGACTTGAACCATCGGAGGGTCATTTATTGAAGCAAGACATTAGGTCGAAAAGTGTCATGTTAAAGTTTGGACGTCATGCTAGAGGAATGGACGACAGATGAACTTCTTACCATGAGTCCAGGCAGCGAGTCAAAAGAATGCATTGGAGGTTCGGACAAAGTGCCAGATGATCAGAGGACATGCTGGAATGCTGGACAATGTGCTTCGTGATTGTAATTAAGGTGGTTAAGTCTTAATCATGATCGTTGAGAGTAAAATTATGCTGGTATTACACCGTAACAATTCCAACTTGATTTGGGGCCCATTGTGCCTGAATTAGGATTAAATTAGGCCTGATGAAAAGCTAATTCGCTGATCTAAAAATGACCTAGGTGGTGGTATCGCCAGGTCCCAGCAGTGGTACACCATAGGCTATGGAAAACATAGTTTTATGCTTTTTCGGGGTTCCAAACGGTAGTACCGCCACCAGTTGGTGGTGGTACCACTAGCAGCAGCAGTACCGCCTAGTCCAATAGTAGTACTGCCAGAGCCTAGTATTTCGAGCTCTGTTTGATGGTAGTACCATCCTGTAATGACGGTGGTACCACTAGTACCTTGAAAAATCATAGATTTAAAATTTTGGCTCCAATTTTGAAGTTATTGGAGATCTATAAATACCCTACTTATTTTTACTTAAAGAAGCACAAAAGAGCACAAATAAGTATTAAAAAAGGTGTGAAGAAAAGATAGAATCTTTGAGCTAAAAGTGTTGTAAATTCTTAGTGTTTGAGTCTCTTCCTCCTTGAAATTAGTAGTTATTCTAAGGAGGTGTGAGGTCTTGTGAGAAAGAGTTTGTAAAGGTTCCCTCCTGAGCTTGGTAAAAGAAGAAAGAGTTGTAAGGGTAGTTGATCTTCACCCATTGGAAAGAAGATTGATAGTGAAAGTCAGTGGCCTCGAGAGAAGAGGAATCGGGAGTGGACGTAGGTCGGGATAACCGAACCACTATAAATTAGTTTACTTTTCCTTATCATTTGCTTATTGATTTGAATGATTAATATTTTTGTTTGAATGATTTCAAATCATTTGCTTATAAATTAGTTTGCTTATTAATATTTTTGTTTGAATGATTTCAAATCAGATCTTTTTTCGATATGCACCAATTCACCACAACACCATCCACCCCCCAACCCCCCCCTCTTAGTGCCATTATGATCATAGTAGTTAGTATTAGAGATAAGTTCTCTCCATTGGTTTAACCCCTAAGTGAGTTTTAATGGCTTTTTTTAGCAATCATAAGGGTCACTCTATCACTCATCCTCCTATGTTCAATGAGACAGACTACACTTACTGAAAAATATAAATGAGAATATTCTTGATTTCTATGGATTTTGTGGAATGTCATTGAAAATGATTTTAAAAAATCTTCCAATCCAATGAATGAGTGGAATGGTTTTAAAAAGAAAATATTTTATTTGAATGCTAAAGGTATAAACACTTTATTTTGTACTTTGAATAAAAATAAGTTTAATCGTGTTTCTATTTGTGACACTGCACATGACATTTGGCACACACTAGAAGTTACTCATGAAGGCACAAGTAGAGAAAAAGAGTAAAAAATTAATCTCTTAGTACATAATAATGAACTGTTTAAAATGAAGCTAAGTGAAACCATTGGTGACACATACACCCGTTTTACGGATGTTATCAATAGTTTAAAAGCTCTTGGTAAATTCTATACTAATCTTGAATTAATAAATAAAATTTTAAGATCTCTTCCAAAATGTTAGGATCCAAAAGTCACAACTATCCAAGAGGTAAAGGACTTGAAAATTTTTCCTCTTGAAGAACTCATAGGGTCTTTAATGACCTATAAAATAACTTGTAAAGCACATGACGAACAAGAGGAGAACCTTCCACAGAATAGGAATGATATTGCACTGAGAAGCAAAGAAGATTCCTCAAGTGAAAGCTTATGTGATGATGATAATGACATTGCACTTCTTACTAGAAGACTTAAAAAAATCATGAAAAGGAACAAATCTCATAAAAATAAAAATGAACATAAAAATGATGCTATAATATGTTATGAATACAAGAAGTTAAGACACTTAAAAAATGAGTGTCCACAACTGAATAAGAAGTTGCTAACCCAAAAAAGGAAGAAAGCATTCATGGCAACTTAGGATGATTCAAGTGCATCAAAAGATGAAGAGTCAATCAACAAAGATGAAGTGACAAATTACACACTAATGACCTTTAACGACACCCGAAACATCTTTTTCATATAATGGATTACTTAATCCATTTCATGAATTGTTTGATGAGCTTAAATATGTTAGTAATAAATATAAATCACTAAAAAGGGATAATGCATTACTTACTAGTAAATTTAAAACTTAGCATGAAACATTAACTTCTTGTACTCTTTGCTCTAAATGTGAAGAGTTAGACTCACTTAAAAAGAAAAATATGTTACTATAATAAATTTTAGAAAAGTTTAAAATTAGAAACAAATCATTAGACATGATTCTTGCTAACCAAAATTGTGTCTATTAATAGGAAGGAATCAGTTTTGTAAGTAATAACACTCAACAAAAGCAAACAAAATTTGTAAAAGGTTCCACACTACATATTTCCCCCAAAGATAAATGTACTTTTTATGGAAGATTTGGTCATTATGCTTATACTTGCCCCTTCATAAAATATAGCACTCATAAATTAGTTTGGGTTCCTAAAGGAACAATCAATGACTTGATGCCAAAAGTCAAGAATACCTAAAGTAAATCATTTTTTTTGTATTTATGTCATAAATAAGAGCTAGGAGCAAAAGATGGTATTTGGATAGTGGATGCTTAAGGCACATGACTAGAGATCCAACATAATATTTAATTCTCACTAGTCGAGACGAAGTGTATGTCACCATCGGATACAACAACAAAGGAAAAATTATCGATATTGGAAATATTGGTTACAAATTAAATTTAGTTGATGGTTTAAAATATAACTTACTAAGCATTAGTCAATTATGTGATAAAGGATATAATATTATATTCAAATCTAATGTATGCATTACAGACATACCATATAATAATAGATCTATGATTGCCTTAAGTAACAATAATGTGTATACTATTGATCTTGATGATTTTCATAACAAAACCTATTTTTTTATTTTAAATGATGATGCATGACTTTGGCATAGGAGATTAGGTCATGCAAGCATGAAATTGATCTAAAAAATCAGAACTAAAGAACTTGTAAGATGAATGCCTAGAATTAAATTTGTCAAAGATAAGATTTGTGATGCATGTCAACTAGAAAAACAAATAAAGAGTCGTTTTAAACCTAAAAACAAGTAAGCACTTCAAATGTTTATTTAGACTATTACAATTAATTCATATGGATTTATTTGGACCAACTAATATCACAACTGTAGGAGGTAGTAAATAGGCTTTTATGATTATTGATGATTATAGTAGATTTACTTAGATATACTTCTTGGCACTTCAAATATTTTATGAAGTTTTGCAATTAAGTTCAAAATGAAAAAAGTTTTATGATTTCTTTTATTCATAGTGATCATGGTGGTAAATTTAAAAATTATGATTATGAAGAATTTTATGATTCAAATGGGTATGACTATAATTTCTCTACTCCAACAAATCTACAACAAAATTGAGTTGATGAAAGAGAATAGGAGTTTACAAGAGATGGCAAGAACCATGCTTAATGAATATAGTCTATCCAAATACTTTTGAACCGAAGTCATTAACATGACATATTATGTCATGAACAGGGTTCTCATATGACCTCTACTATCCATAACTCTATATGAATTGTGGAATAGTAAAAGATCCAAAATTTTATATTTTAAAGTTCTCAGTTGCAAATGTTTTATTTTAAATGAAAAAAATGCCTTAAGAAAATTTGATGCAAAGTTCACTGATGGTATTTTTCTTTGATATTCCTATATTTCTAAAGCTTTTCGAGTTTTTAATAAAAGGACTTCAATTATTAAGGAATCTAACCATGTTATTTTTAATGAGTTTTTCGAAGTTAAAAAAATGATTTGATGATGATTTTAAGTTTAATATTTTGAATTTGAATGAAAATTCTCCTCTCTAAAGCAACTTGGATACATCTACTTACAAGGATACCTTACTGAAGGAATGAAAATATGTAGATGCTCATCCTAAGGAGCTAATCATGGAGATACATCAAAGATATTCAAACTCATTCTTCACTTAAAAATGTTAAATTTTGAAATTTGATGATGAAATCAATTGATGAAGATTATGACCTAATTAGTGTTTAAGTAGCGCAGGACTAACTTCGATCATGGAAAGATAAATTGATTAAATTAGGAAGAATTAGACGTTGGGCCGGAATGAAACATGTCAGAAGATTAGATGTTAGGCCAGAGGACTTCGTGCCATAAGCTTCGGGAATCGAGCCAAAAGGTTTGAGCATTGCGCTAAGAAGATCGGATGTTGCGAAGGTCAATATGCCGATGGATCGGGCAATATGTCGAAAAAGAGGATGTTGCGAAGGTCATTTCATGAAATCTATATTAGCAATTTATATATTTTCATGATTTAACATTTTTAGGTTTCAACCTCAATCTTGAATATATAAAATTTCGAATATGAGCTCAACAAATTTTTCGCATGTAAATTTCAAGAAAATATAGCAAATAAATTCAAACAATAACAAATCATTATCTTTATATAGATTTTTAAATTCATCATTACATGCATGATCATCATACATGATTTCATATCATTGTACATTCTCTCTCTTTGTCATCAATAAAAGGAGAAGTGCAATTAGCAAGTTTTATATATATATGAAAGCTTAGTAATTTAAAAAAAATTTCATTACTTTAGAACATGCAAGCTAGTGAATTCATTCTTCTCATTTGAGAAGTGCAAGCTAACAAATATTTGCTTCTTTTGCATTATTCAAGTTAGCAATTTTATAAGCTAACAAGTTTTGCTCCCCCTTTATCATTGTCAAAAAGAAGGGATGGTTACAATAGTGCAAAAATTTTCCCATTACATCATTTTTTAAGAAATAAATCAAGAAATATACCAATCATTACATGAAATATATCAAGAAAAATTAACATGGTGATGAGATATTCAATTTATGAAAACAAATTGTGAATATCAAAAGACAAGTCATAGGAGAAACAAATAAAATCTCTTGATTTATCCATAAGAAATCTTAAGTTGTCAAGTTTATGACTTATATAAAAATCTCCTTTTAAATAATACGAAGACACATAACAAAAGATTTTGATTCATAAAATATTTCAAGTTATAGTTCCAAGAAATCAAAACCACAATATAGATAAATCACTCATTCAATTTTAAAATCATCAAAATCACTTTCAAGAGATTCAAAATGTAATTAATAGACTTATTAGTCTCTTGAAATACTTGTGATTTCCTTTCTCCACATGTGTGAGCAAGAAGGTAGAATCAAGGAAATGAAAAATATCATATCACAAAAATACTCAATTTTAAAGATGCAAATTTCAAAATTAAGCTCAAAACTTCAAGATATTCAATGAGATTCAAAAGTTTAAGAGCTATCATGCATTTAAAATCATCTCATGTAATTTCAAGTATAGCAAAAAATCATCTATTGTAAATTTTGATAAAAAGCATCAAGAATTTCATAGGAAGGCATGATAGTAGATCAAACTTAAATTGTAAATCAAGTATTTTGTATGCATTTAGAAAATTCTAAATTTTCTTCCAAGCAAATTGTTTCTCATTCAAGGTTATCATATCCAATTTACTTCTAATCATATTAATAATTTTATCACTCCTTTTTTTATTATTGTCAAGAAAGAAATATGTTGGCATAATTTTCTCTAAGCATTCATATTCAAATTACGCCAAAAAAGTACAAGGAGATCATGTCATTAAAGATAAAATCAAATTTTTGAATATCAAAAGACATGATTTCATTTAATACGTTTATTTTCCTTTTTTTTATGAATAATAAAATGAGTCTTAGGGGATAATCTCAATTCATCAAAGATAAATCTTTTTAATAAAGAAGAATGATCTTGATAATAATTTCAGTTAATATTGTTAAGATCATAAATCATATTTTTATTTAAAGAGACAATTATAAAGATCAATAACATGATTCCCAAAACATATAAGTCAAGTCAAGAAATTAAAGGAATATTCATGATAATACAAATCTCTTTCAATTTTCAACTTATCACAAATTTAAGAAATACTAATTTTGGTAATAAGTTATGTCATTCATGAGTTTTAAAATAAATCATGTCAAGATAAATATTGATGTCAAAAAGACATTCATGAATATTAAAGACATGATTTAATTTAATAAATATCTTCCTAGATGATAAATAGAAGATTTTTAATTTTTAATTTCTAAACTTACCAAAATCGTGATAATAATTTATTCAAGTTCAAATCATCAAATTTTCAAAATCACTTTCATAGTTCAAGAGAGTCATAAAAATAACATAATCGATTCATTAATCTTGTTTTAAAATAAAATCATTTGAAAACTTATCCAAAATCATCATCAAAATTCACTTTTCAAAAAATTCAATGAAAGCATCATAGATTATTTTTCAAAAGCTAAAATTCTCTAATCCATTTTTGTAGTTTAAGAGATTCAACAATAATAGTATTATTTTGTCTCTTATTGAATGATTAATAGAATAAAAATTATTTCAAGGATAATTGTCCTTCTTTTGAAATTTATTTCAAGAATGCAATGTCATTTAAAGTCAAAAACATAATTTCATCAATATCATTGCAATAAAATTTTTCAAATGAAAACTTTAATTTATTTCAATTTTAATGATTTTTGGACTTAGTGTAGTGAGTTAACATGCTCATTTCATTCTCATTAAATATATTTTTAATTTATAAAAATACTAGACAATGAAGCATGATTTTTCTCTCCCTTTTCTATATTGTTCTATGCTAAAATTATATCATTCAACACAATCATTCAATCATAGCATTACAATCATTTAAATCAATCATTCGATAGACTTTGTCAATATTTGAATCATTTAACAATAGTCTTTATATTTAAACAAGCCAATGACATTAGCATTCACTCAAAATATGTTCATCAATAACTAAGGTTCTTTGGTTCTAATTCATTTTCATACTTGTATACTCTAGCTATGCATCATCAATATTAATTATATAATGATGAACCATTAAAAGATTTATTATCAATAATTTTAATTCTAATAACTTTCTTATTACTACTTAGGCTACTAAGCCTGAAGGAGTGTTAGATCTCAAGTAATATGACTTGAGCATCTACTTTCAAAATATTTTTATTGCTCCTAGCCTTATTAGAAAATAACTTTATATTATGAGAGGTTTTGATTTAGGTACCCATTCAACGTTGGGTCCTTCATGACATATTCTTCCCATTTTCTCTAATGACTTAAGGTTGTTTATGGTTCATTTAGGAACTCAAACTAACTTGTGAGGACTATAATTTTTAAATGGATATTTGTAAGCCATATGTCCTAATCTTCTAAAAAAATTACACTTGGCTTTTGGTGGCACATTTAATGTAGGTCATTTTGTAAAGATGGTTGGCTTTTGTTGAATATCACCAGCAAAGCCTATGCCACTTATACTATTAATATCTCTTATTGGAAAGGATCATATTTAGAGATTTGCTCCCTATTTAAAAATTTTATAGTGTTGATTTAAGCATGGTGTTTTCTTCTTTAACACTATCTAATATCTTACATTTAGAGCGTGTGTTGTGTGATACTAGTGAGTCATGCATTTCGTTAAGTCTACTAACTAGCAATTCATGATCATTTTAAGCAGTTTAAATGATTTACTAAGTTTTCTAAGCTCATCAAACAGATCATGAAACATGCTTAATAATTCAGAAAAAGAAGTATTTAAAGACTCACTAACCTCATCTTCGATGGCCATAAGAGCGAGACTCTCCACTTCTTTGTTGTGCATTTAATCTTTGGAGCTCCTCGGCTTCTTGCGTTCATAGCAAGAGGTTTTGTCCATCTTTACATTATTTTTATGGTTCAAGTTCATTAATTTTTTCCGTTCATTTGTCAAAAGTTCAAAGTCCTCATCACTCGAGATTTCACATGAGGAGTCATGTGTTCTTCTTAGTTCACATTCCTTTCGATTCTTAGGAAGGTGTTCTTCTTGTTCATTTTTAGAAGTATTTTCATTTAATGATTCATTTATATTAAGTGTGTTTTCATATGTTATTTCTAATGTATGCCATATATCAAAAGCCGAATCAAAACAAGAAACCCGATCAAATTCATTTTTATCAAGAGCACAAAGCAACGCATTTAAAGAAAAATTCTTCCTTTCCAAATCATTTAGTTCATTCATTAACTTGGAAGATTTTTTCAAATCCATTCTGAACAATACTCCATAGATTAAGGTCCAAAGAGATAAGAAAAATACGCATCCTTATCTTCCAATATGTGTAATCCATCCCATTGAACATGGGACGACGTGAGATAGAATATCCCTTATTCATGCCAAAACAAGCCATTTACTCAAATGGATGTTAATCCAAAGGTACCTTGCTCTGATACCAATTGTTAGAATCCATTGGCACTTGGGGGGGGGGGGGGGGGGGGAATTAGTGTAAATATAAATTTTAGGTTTAGATGAAAACTTTTCGATTAAACCAAGATAGGAAATCCAAAGCTTTTCATTCTTAGTGAAATTAGTGAGTGATTAAAAAAAAGTTACTAAGTTAATGAGCAAACCGGAAAGATAAGCAATGTCTGAAGGAAAGAACTTATCGTGAAAACTTTGCTTTCAAGGAGTTGAGTTAAATCGGAAGCATTAATACAATAATATATAAGCAATTGAAAGCAAAGAAGCACTCACAATTTTTATAGTGGTTCGGCGTCAAAGGCCTACGTTCACTCCCGAGTCCTCCTACTTGAGGCACATCGACGTTCACTACCAATCTTCTTTAGGTGAAGATCAAACCCTTACACTTTGCTTACAAGGGAGACTTAGAAAATTTCTAACTCTAAGATCACTCCCTTTCCTTTTCTTTTTCTTACAAATCACACATAATTTCTTTTTCATAGAATTTAATTGCCCAAAAAGAGTTATTGTGAATGCAAGAATACTAGGGGTATTTATAGACCCCAAGTGGCTTTAGAAATTGGAGCCAAAAATCAAACATACCCGAAAAAAAATGGGTACGGCCGGTTTACCCGCCGACCTGGGCGGCTCAACCGCCCGAACACTTCGGTACGAGTGATTTACCCGCCGACCCTTAGCGGGTCAACCTCCCAAAGTACCCAGATTCCTAGGTACGAGCGGTTCAACCACCTAGCCTAGGCGGGTCAGCCGCCCGAAAACCTGGGCGGCAGGGGGTGTACCGTCAGAATTTCCGCAAAAGTGGTTCACTCCACTTTTAAATTCCGGCTTGAACCTGATGTTGACCAACCCTCTGGTCAACCAATTGAGCTCAACTTGAGCTCAATTAAACCCCAATAGTGGACGCGATTGCCTTATTGAGTTGATTTGGATTCCTTCCAAATCCAACTCAATTTGGACTCAAACCCTAACTATGACTCAATGATTACAACACTTAATGACCAATCAAGATAATCAATATCTAACTCCCACTAATTTGGCAGCCTCTGGCATTCTTATGGCGAGTCTTCCGGTCTTTTTCTAGCGATCTCTTGGCGTGTTCCCAGCGAGCTTCCCGATCCCTTCGACGAATCTCCTAGCGAACGTCGGCGAGATCCCACTGCATCGTCCAAACCTGGCTCGATGCCTAAGCTTGATCTTGGCCCATCATCTGATTGTAACTTCATTGCTCCTATCATAGTTAGTCTTGTATGATGCTACTTACTACTTAATTAAATATAATCATAATTGCCAAACAACCATTATAAGACCATTATAACTCTCAACAAGCTTTTCGGCTACCCCCGACAATCTTCCAACGAGTCTTGGTCATCTTCTGGCGAACTCCCTTGCGCCATCCTAGCAAACTCCCGATACCCTCGGCTAGCTCCTAACGCACTCTTGGCAAGTTCCCAACCGCATTGACCCGATACATGGACTTGACCTTGGCCAATTCTGATTGTAAGAATCATTTTATTGTAATTAATCCTGCATCAATCAATTCCAACAATCCTATTAGATCAATAACCCATCAATTGATTTCATCATCAAAATCTGAGATTTAACAGGAGGAACCCCTATAGAGTTCCAATGAGGCTGACCTCATATAGAGATCACCCCAAGCTTAGAATCAGCAAGGGTTCTAACACTTGGTATTAGAACAACATTGTTGGCATCTCACTACCCTTCCACAGTTGCCCAAGAAATTTCCACAATTGTTTAGATCATCATCAAATTCTGCCATCATCTCTATATCGCAGATCATCTTTTGATCTCTTAAAAGAATTGCATTAGGTTCTAGTAAATCTATATACTCTTGTTGCAATTTAGTTATCCTCAACCTAAAAACCCAAAAAAATATTCATCTATTGCGTTGCATAACTCATCGTCATAAAGTTACCATATTTACGATGAAAGTTACGCTGCAGATTTCAGCCGCATGCTTTTGCCCTATTTTTATCTTGTTGCCATTATTTTTTTGCCCAATCTTCTACAAGTTTTTACAATGGCTTTGACACTCCTTAACAGCAAAAATCCTTTTGGTTTCATGCAAATTTTTTTGATAAATTAGTGATCTTTTACGTCCAAACTGCTGGACCTTTGACGTAAAATTCTACCACAGTACCTTCTCGAATTCCTTGATCTTGCCGAATTCTTTGCTGTCGTATTCTCCCACAAATTTTTCAATGGCAATATCTTTTCATTACCGGCAGATTCCCATTGAGTTCTACTCGAATCCTTATTATGAACTACTGGAAAAAATTACGTCTATACTGCTGAAATTTTTGACATAAAATTCTACTACTGCCATACTTTTCGGTGTTTCTTACTGCATACACGCCTGATCTTGGCCCAACTTGTTGTTGCCATTATTTTTATTCATCTTGCCACTATCCTCGTGGATTTTTCCCTATCGTAATCCTCTAAAACATTGCTAGAACTTTCATCGCAAAACTGCTGTTCTCGACGAAAAATTCTACAGCAACATCTTTGGCACTTCTTGCCAAAACCCTACCAAACTGGTTGTTGCCACCCACAGTAACCCTAAACCATATTCCTAACCTTAAACCACTATCTCCAAACCCCCCTTACAACCCCCACAACAACCTCAAACTGTAGCATCAACTACACCTCCAACAGCAGCCTATCGATGCAGAATTCTGTAGCACTACATTTCGGTATTTTTTGCTGCACCCATATACGATCCTTACCGAAATTATTGCTGCCACCCACATCACCCCTAAGGCACCCTTCTAGCCCTAAGATGCAGCCATTATAACCTATTTCCATAACCCTAACATCACCCAAAATTGTAGCCCCAAACAGTGACCTATCGTGCCACAACCCTCCACCACCGATCTTATCTTCTGCTGCCACAAAACCTTCCACCACCCTATGCCCTTGACCCATTAATAGAAAAAAGATAGAAACATCTTAGATCTAGAGGCATCCATAATAGCATCTCAAGATTCGATCGACGCCAAGTTAGAGGCGCTTGAATCATGGCTTGAATAATGCATGGAGGACAGATTGCGTGTCTTATTCGCAGAATTCAGAATTGTACAACAAAATTCCAACAAGGTGAAAGTTCAGAGAGGCCTCTAGAGAAGGAAGAACAAACCTCAGATGTGATATAGTCACGCATGAGGGTGGACTTCCCTCGATGGGAAAAGGGAGACTCGATAGGATGGCTTTCGCGCACAGAACGCTACTTCCATTATCACCGAACATCGGAGGCTTCCATTTTAGAGATCACTGTCATCCACCTTGAAGGAGATGCAATTTAGTGGTACAAATAGCTTGAATACACCCAAGGAGTCCCAACATGGAGACAATTCAAAAGCGGACTACTAATTCGCTTTGGACCGACCGAGTACGAGAACATTAACAAACAACTTGCGAAGATCCGATAAACCTCCACGATCCAAGAATACCAAACCAAGCTTGAGAGATTATCTAACCTCGCTCATGATTGGTCTAACAAATAATTATTAGAGACATTCATCGAAGGACTCAAGTCGGAAATAAGAGAAGTTAAAGCACGGCAGCCCCGTACCTTGATGGCCGCAATCTCCTTCGCCTGAATCCAAGAGGAGCAGCTCAACCACGATGATGAGGACCACTCCTAGATTAGCAACATATAAACCTTCAACACCCTCTGCTCCCATCCATCCCACACTGCCAAAGAAATTAACAAGAGAAGAACTTCGCGACAGATTGGTGAAGGGCCTTTCTTGGCATTGCAACAAACCATGGAGCCACGATAATTACCGCAAAAAGGGATGCCTTCTTCTGATTGAACCCATTAGAGATTTAGAGGAGGAGGTCCATGAGCATGAGGAGGAGGTCATGGAGGATGAACAACAACCAATCGATTGTAAGATGCATGCTCTTGCCAGATACGTAAACCTACAAATGATAAAAGTGGGAGGACTACTTAAATAGTAACCAATCATCGTCCTCATCAATACCGGGAGCACTAATAACTTTATGAACAAACAAATCTACTACTCGGATGGCACTTCATGTCAAGGATTGCAGCAGGTTTGATGTTAAAGTCGTCGATGTTAGGATCAAAGCGGCACTAAGAGGGGGGGTGAATTAGTGCTTATAAAAAAATTTACGTCGATTTAAATATTTACTCAATAAAAACCATATCGGAAATACATTTTAAGCATAAAGATATTTGTAATAGTGCAAGCAAAGATAGACAGTTAAATAACAAAGCAATGAAAATAAAACGAAAAGACGAGTTAGTAAACCGATTTTATAGTGGTTCGGTCTCGTGACCTATGTCCACTCCCGATTCCTCGTCCGTTGAGGTCACCAGTTTCCACTATTGATCTTCCTTCAATGGGCGAAGATCAACCATCATCTTACTACTCTATTCTCCTTTTACAAGTTTATGAGAGAACCTTTACAAGTCTCTAGGCTCTCCCTTAAAAAAAAAAACTACACAAGATGAAATGAGGAGAAGCTCTCAATTACAACAGCGTTTTCACAATGTTTTTGCTCTTAATTGCTTGCATACTCAAGCAAGAATGGGTGGGGTATTTATAGGCACCAAATGACTTCAAAAGTGGAGTCAAAAATCAAATTTTAAGTATTCCCGAGGTGCTAGTCTCGAAGACTGTGTTCTGTGCAGTTCAGCCGCCTAACACAGGCTGGGAGATTGTGTCTGGGTGGTTCAATCGCTTGACACAGTCTGGGAGACTGTGTTTGGGGGGGTCAACTGCCCAGTCTAGGTAGGTCAATCGCTTGACACGTCTTTAAAGATCGTGTCATCTTGGAGACCATGTCTTATCTAACCTTATGCTATTGAGATAACTTTTATAATAAGTCCAAATCAGTCCCAATTAAGGCCTAATGGCCTCTTAATTGAGTTAGTAAAATTAACTCGCATTACGATGCTAACTACGACTCTCAAGACACAATCTTCATTGTTCGATCATCTCTCGGCGAACTCCTGATATCTTTCCGATGAACCCCCGGTGAGCTCCCGATTTCCTTCGGTGAACTCCCAATGAACTTCCAGCATTCTTCCGGCGAACTCCCAGCGAGCTTCTGACAACCTGTCGACGAACTCTCGATAAACTTCTCGGCAAACTTCTGGTGAGTTCTCGGCGAGCTCCCGACAAAATCGTCCCAGCCTCAGTCGACCTCCGGCGAACTCTCAGCGAACTCCCATTGTGTCGTCTGAATCTCGGCTCGATGCTCGAACTTGACTCCGGCTCAACATCTGATTGTATTGCCCTTTACTACCGCAGTTAATCCTGTATCACTTTCTTTAACACACAAGTTAGATCATAAAACATATCAATTGATTTTATCATCAAAATATGAGATTCAATAATCTCTCCCTTTTCGGTGATGACATCCAATTGATGATAGGAGTTAACCGTAACTCCCACTATGTAGGTGTTATAGGATAAATACAACAAACTTGAATTCAAAAGAACCCATCACTTTGAATTCAAGTATAGTATTTTCATAATTTAACCATTAATGATATCATACATAATAAAAATTTTCAAGACATTCTTTTTCTTGGTATCACATGATAAATAATTTCAATTGATATGTTTCACATAATAAACATTTTAAATATTCACTTTATGTCATTAATTATGATACCATACATGATAAATTTTTTTAAATAATCATCTTTTAGTATCACATGAACATTTCATAAAAAAATTTAAATAATCATCAATTATGTCATTTTTCTCCGTTTGTCATCAACAAAATGGAGAAATATATAATTCATGTTTGAACATTTATCACAAATATCCATTATTTAAACATTATCATTTTTGAATATTTATAAAAAATATTCAAACATACCATTTATCATTTGTCATCAATATACTATTTCTCCCTCTTTTGTCATCAAAAAGGAGAAATATTTAATATACCTTTTCTAAACAATTGTTCAAAATAAATGTTCATTTTATGATAAAATTGTAAACACAATATTTTTTATATGTCATCAATCATGTCGTTTCTCCCCTTTGTTATAAAAAAGGAGAAATATTCACTACATATTTGAATACTAAGTATTCAATACATATGTCAACACATTTATCATAAATATTCATTACACAAAGAAATAAATCTAGTCAATTTCTCTCCCTTAGTAAAATAAGAAGAAAAATTAGAATAAAGTTTAAATTCATTTTGTATCAAATTGCTTTCTTCCTTTTTGTAAATAAAATAAAAGATGAAGGGGAGGGGGGTGTCAAAGATCTAAAACTCAAAAGTATCCCAATACAAAATAAATTATTAAGAGTGGGGATACATATTCATGAATCCAAGAATCAAAGTAGTGAAAGAGAGCACAAAAGTCGAGAAAAATCTAAGAAAAATACAAGAGCTACTCATTGTAGTTAAAATATCATCTCATATAAATATAAGTTCAAGAAATCCGAAAAGTAACATGATAGCAAATC
Organism: Ensete ventricosum; assembly: GCA_029747655.1. Lineage (NCBI taxonomy): Eukaryota > Viridiplantae > Streptophyta > Magnoliopsida > Zingiberales > Musaceae > Ensete > Ensete ventricosum. The sequence goes on from JAQQAF010000005.1 coordinate 19,959,549, forward strand.
ATGCATCTGAGAGATTTAAAATCATCTCATGTAGATTTTAATAAAAAGCTCAATTTACAAAAATCAAGGAATCCAAAAAATATGATAGCAAATCACACTCAATTTGCAAATCATGCATTTACCATGTATTTAGAAAATTTAAAATTCTTAATTTTCTTCTAAACAAATTATTCCTCATTTATTAATTTTGTTGCAAAATAGCAATCTTATCATATCTAATTCTCTTCTTTGTCTATCATATCTAATTTAATTGTTTCTCATTCCATGTTGGAAGATTTATCATATCCAATTCTCTTCGATTTTGCAATCTAGTAATTTTATCTCTCTCTTGGTCATTGTCAAAAACAAGAAAAGAATGCAACCATACATAATTATTTTCAAGACATTGACAAATAAATATAAAAGGGTTATAATGAAAATCGTATGAAAGATCAACTCACAAGTACTAAAAGATATGATTTATTTTAATAAATCTTTCCCTTTTTCTAAATAACAAAAATAAGTCTTAGGAGAGTAAATAATCTTGATTCATCCAAGATAAATCTTAAGACTTATAAACCATTTAGATAATTTTTTTAATAAAATGGAAGAACGATCTTAATTAAAAATCTCAAATTATTATTGTTAAGATCCTAAATTTCTTTTTTATTAAAAAAGAAATTATAAAGGTTAAAAATAATTTACATAAAGGATAAGTCAGGTTAAGAAGTCAAGGGAAAGTTCATAAAAAAATTATTTAATTTTTGACTCATCACAAATTTAAGAAATATTAATTTGGTGATAAGGTATACTATTCATAAATAAATAAAGCATGTCATGAAGGATACTAGTATCAAGTCATGAATATCAAAAGATATGATTTAATTTGACAATTTTTTTTAGTTCAAAAAAAATCATATAAGATCAAATAATAAGGAGGATCCTGTTTCATATAGATAATTTTCTTTAATAGAACGAAAGAATCCTAGTGAACAATCTTGATTTATATAAATATCTCAAATTATTATTTTTAAGATGTCAAGATCATGATAAGGCCTTTTCTATGGTAAGTTACATAGGAGAAAAGATAAAAGATCTTGATTCATATATAGGAAAATTTAAGTTATCAAGATCATAGTTCTTAACAAAAATCTGAAGTTATAAGATCATAAGTCTCCTCTTTGGTAAAAAGAAAATTATAGAAGAAAAAAGTTGATTCCCATAAAAGATGCCTCAAGTCAAAAAACAATCATAGGAAAGTTCATGATTTTGTTGGGAAAAAAATATCATTCAAATTTTAATTATCAAAAATTATTTTTGTATTCCAAGAGATTCAACAATAACAATATCACTTTATCTCTTATTGAAAGCTTGATTAATAAATTTTTAAAGACAAACTTTTCCTCGTTTTAGTTGTTTCATGTGATTTTGTTTCATACAAAAATTTCTTCACCTTTTATGCCAAATCCATGCATTGATTGTCATTTAAATCCTAGTTTCATCTAAAAAAGAAATAATCAAGATCATTACAATAAAATATTTTCAAATAAGTAAAATATTTTTAATTTTTTAAAACTGAAAATCAAGTATCATTTCCAAAAGAAATCATAAAACATTTTCAAACAACATCTTCAATTTATTTTAATTCTAATTATTTTGTTTTCTTAAGTGAGTCTAACTCTTTAGACTTAGTGAAATAAGTTATAATACAATTTTTCTTCTCATTTCAAAAATATTTTTAATTTTTCAAAAATACTAAAAATGAAGTATGATTTTCTCTCCCTTTTTTATTTTATTTTAAACTCAAATTCAAGAATAATCTAACATTCAAAAGCAAATAACCTATTTCAACATACAACCATCATAATATTAAAATCAATCATCATTCAACCTTTACAAGTACATTTAAATCAACCAATATAATATCATCAAAATCCTTTTTTCAAAAAATTTCAACGTAAATAATTTTTCATCAATAATAACTAAGGTTCTTTAGTTCTAGTTTATTTTTATACTAGCATCATTGAAAAACAATCAAGATTAATTGTATAACAATGAACCATCAAAAGATTAATTGCCAATAATTTTAATTCTAATAATTTTTCTTATTGTTGTTATTTAGGCTAGTGAGCTTGAAAAGTATTTTAGATCTCAAGTCATATGCCTTGAGCAACTACTTTCAAGATACCATTTAGTTCTCCTAGCCATTGTTAGGAGACAAATCTATAATATATGGGGATTTGATTTAGGTACCCATTTGACTTTGGATCCCTAAAAAAAAGCTCCACCTAATTTTATTAATAGAATCGAGTTGTTTATGGTTCCTTTAGGAACCCAAATTAATTTGTGTGGACTATGTCATTTAAATGAACATTTATAAGCATAGTGTCTAATTAATCCATAAAAATTATAATTATTCCTAGGTGAAACATATAATATCGATCCTTTAACGAAGATGGTTGGCTTTTGTTGAGTGTTACAAAATCAATTCCTTCATTTCTATAAACATGACCCTTATTAGCAAGGATTATGTTTAAGGATTTATTACCTATTTCAAAATTTTATAATGTTTCTTGTAATGAAATATTTTCTTTCTTAAGAATATCTAATTCTTCACACTTAGTGCAAGGAGCTATCCTATGTTCATCATACTCCTTTTTAAAATTTTCAAATTCACTAGCAAGTGGAGCATGATCTTTCTTTAACAATTTATACTTTTTACTAACTAATTTAAAATCATCAAATAAGTCATTAAATATATTAAATAATTCATCATAAGATAAGGAAGACTCGTTTATGTTACTTACCTCATTGCCAAATGCCATTAAAGCATAATTTGTAACTTCTTCCTTGTTGGTTGGCTCCTCGTCTTCGGATGAACTTGAGTCATCCCAAGTAGATTTGAGCGCCTTCTTCTTCTTTGGTTGTTTTTCATCTTTGGAGCGCCTCGACTTCTTCTGTTCATAGAAAGAGGTATTATCCAATTTAAGTTCATTTTTATAGTTTTTATTTATTAATTTATCTGATTCATTTGTCATAAGTTCAAGGTTCTCATCGCTCGAGATTTCACTCGAGGAGTCATATATTATTCTCAGTTCAAATTCCTTTCTATTATTTGGAAGGTGTTCTTGGGTTTTCAATGTCAAATCCTTCTTGTTCTTTAGAATTTCTTGTTCATTTTTGTAGGTCATTTCATTCATTGATTCATTTAAATTCATTGTGCTTTCATGTGTAATTTTTAATATATGCCAAATATCAAAAGTCGAATCACAAGAAGAAACCTAATCAAATTCATTCTTATCAAGTGCACAAAATAAAGCGTTCATCGCTTTAGCATTTAAAAAGAAAGTCTTCTTTTCCGAATCATTCCATTCGTTCATCGGTTTGGAAGACTTTTCAAAACCACTTTCAACAATATACCATAATTCAAAATCCATATAAAGTAGGAAAATTATCATTCTAGTTTTCCAATACGTGTAATCTATCCCATTGAATATGGGAGGATAAGTGATAGAAAGTCCCTCTTGATTGCCAACAAAAGTCATCTCTCTTGGATTTTAAGCCAAATTGAAAGAAACGTGGCTTTGATACCAATTGTTATGATCAAAGCGGCACTAAGAGGGGGGGTGAATTAGTGCTTATGAAAAAAATTAATGTTGATTTAAATATTCGCTCAATAAAAATAGTATCAGCAATACGTTTAAGCGTAGAGATGTTTGTAATAGTGCAAGCAAAGATGATAGACAGTTAAATAACAAAGCAATGAAGATAAAGAGCAAAGAAGAGAAAGCAAACTGATTTTATAGTGGTTCGGTCTCATGACCTATGTCCACTCCCAATTCCTCCTCCGATGAGGTCACTGGCTTCCACTATTGACCTTCCTTCAATGGGTGAAGATTAACCACCCTCTTACAACTCTATTCTCCTTTTACAGGTTTAGGACATAACCTTTACAAGTCTCTAAGCTCTCCCTTAAATAAAAAAAACTACACAAGACAAAATGAGGAGAAGCTCTCAATTAGCACAGCATTTTCACAAGGTTTTTGCTCTTAATTGCTTGCATATTCTAGCAAGAATGGGTGAGATATTGATAAGCCCCAAATGGCTTCAAAAGTGGAGTCAAAAATCAAATTTTAAATGTTCCCGAGGTGTTAGTCTCGAAGATTGTGTTCTGGGCGGTTCAGTCGCTTGACACAGGCTGGGAGATTATGTCTGGAAGGTTCAGCCACCTGACACAGTCTGGGAGACTATGTCTGGGTGGGTCAATCGCCTGACACGTCTTTAAAGACTGTGTCATATTAGATATCGTGTCTTCGAAGACCGTGTCTTATCTAACCTTAGGCTACTGAAATGACTTTTATAATAAGTCCAAATCAGCCCCAGTAAGGCCTAATGGCCTCTTAATTAAGTTTGTAAAATTAACTCTTATTATGATGCTAACTATGACTCTCAACACACAATCTTTATTGTCTGATCGTCTCTCGATGAACTCCCGACATCCTTCCGATGAACCCCCGGTAAGCTCCCGATTTCCTTCGATGAACTCCCAACGAACTTCCAGCATTCTTCCGATGAGCTCTCGATAACCTATCGACGAACTCCCAACGAACTTCTTGGCAAACTTCTGGTGAGTTCTCGACGAGCTCACGACAACATCGTATGAACATCGGCCGACCTCCAGCAAACTCTCAGCAAGCTCCCATTACATCATCTGAATCTCGGCTCGATGCTCGAACTTGACTCTGGCCCAACATCTGATTGTATTGCCCTTTACTGTTGCAGTTAATCCTGCATTACTTTCTTTAACACACAAGTTAGATCATAAAACCAATCAATTGATTTCATCATCAAAATCTGAGATTCAACAATCGATGATCGAATTTTGAAGTGCTCGTAGGTGAAATTATTTTTACAGGACCAAAGGATTGTGGCTGATTTTTTCCTCCTCCCGCTCGATGATTATGAGGCTGTGTTTGGCTTTGAATGGCTATCCACTCTAGGTGTTGTTTCCTATAATTTTTTTAAATTTATCATGAAATTTTTCAGCCATGGGAAATAGGTGATCCTACGCGAGAAACACAAGAGTAACGTGATGACGGTTTCAACGCAGCGAATAGAGAAAGTCTTACACAAAGGAACAGTGGCTTCCTAATACATCTCTAGCAACAACATATAAGGAAGCTAATAAAAATTAAAGACCCAAACCTTCTTTAATTGCTTGCTGAATTTTTAGATGTCTTCGCCAAACCGCGTAGCCTACCTCCAACTCGACAACATGATCATCGAATTCCAATTCTTCCCAACAAACTACCAGCAAACACTTAGCCATATCATTATCCTCACCTCCAAAAAGATAAATTAGAGAGGATTGTAAAAGAGATGCTTGAAACAAGGGTCATTCGGCCAAGTTGCAGCCCCTACTCTTCGTCGATGCTAGCTTTACCCAACTTCGACAAAGTGTTTATGATTCACACATCGGGAGCTAGAATTTATGTTGTCCTCATGCAAGATGGCTGAACCCTAGCCTACATCAGCAAAGCCCTCTCTCCATATCACTTGAAGCTATTAATCTACAACGAGGAAATGCTAACTATTGCTGAATTTGTGGCTTGGCATGATACATGACAACAACACAAAGGGGAGATGAAAATAAGTCCTAAAAAATTATAGCTTCTACTCCCTCCAAATACAGATCGGGCTCACATTACCATGGACTCTACTAGAGGGCAGCCACCATCTTAGAGGAAAGACTAACTACCATTAAAGAATAACCACATGCCAGCCCACGCAAGAAAGGAACAGTCGCCTGACAAATGTCAGAGTAGAAGGAAGTTTGCTATTAAAGATCGAGTCTTCCTTTGTCTTCAGCCATACTAGCAAGAATCTATGAAGATTTGAGCCTCACGGAAGTGGTCTCCCAGTTTCTTTGGGCCTTACAAAATTGTTGATCACATTGGAGCCATAACTTATGGATCAAATCCGCGCACTAATTCAAAATTACAACTGATCCTCTAGGGATCTCACAGCAAATGGAAGTTTAGAGAGGATGACTCAACCCAGATCTATCTACCTGATAGCCAAGTCGATGAGGAGGCCTAATTCCAACTGGAGATAGTATGGCATCGTAGGATCACGACACGTCACCATCCGATTACGACCATCAATGAACAGATACAAGACAAAGCTGAACCGTGGGATTGTGATGCGCCTACCTCAAATGCAATAAAGAAGCCTCATGACAAGCTACAAACTTGGACCCAAAGATCATGGAACCTCAGCCTCGAGGATAAGGTTGATTTGAAGAGGGTGGGGCGGGTCTGTTAGGACCCCAACTGAGTCGGGCCCTAGTCGATTAAGTCGAGTCCTTAAATTGGGCTTTGTTGGCCAACCTAGACCTAACATTAGGTTGGCTAGGAGAAGATTTGAGTCCATTATAATAACTCAGCTCAAATTCTAGTAGGTTTAGGATTCAGCTGAACTGGAGTTTGGTTAGGAGTCAAAGTTGGATATGAGTCAGAGTCAACTAAGTCATATTTGTAATCAACCCTAATTGGCCGCCCACCATAATTGGGAAAGTTGGCTAGGGTTGTATTTCTTCTAGGGTTAGAAAGGAGGAGTTTCACTTAGCTTGGTACTCTCTCTAGGAGGAGTCCTAAGAAGAGGGACTTCTAGTCAACCACTTCTTTTATTTTGAGTGGCCGGCTAGGGATGGTAGAGGGAGAGTCCCCATTAGTTTGGACTCTCTCTAAGGTTGATTAGGAGTTAGAGTCTTAGTTTACTTGGAGTAGGAGTTTCAATGGGAGTTGAAGTCTTACATTAGGGAGGAGTCTCATAGAGTAGGAGTTCTATTAGGAGTTAGAGTTTTGAGTCCCTATATAAACTCATGTAGTCACCACTCTTTAATAATCAATAGATCAATTATCTTTCAGCCTTTGTGCAAAAAACCGAGGGAGGATGATAGGACTCCAGTAGGGTTGAGTCCTAATCATCTAAGTACTAGTCAATAAAATCCTTGTTAGATTATAATAAAGCCACTCCTATCTTATAAAGGAGTATGACTAGGGTTTAGATTAGCCCTTAGGGCTTAGTAGCCGCCACACCCCTTACTGGGTTCATATTAAGGCAGGTTGGCTATAGGAGGGGCAAAGGGATAATTCTACTTAGGCAAGCACCCCCTTAGGCTAGTGTTTTGATCCCTATTTAAAGATGTAGCTGCCCCCCCTCTTGAAACAAGCAATCTATAATTTTATTTCATGTGTCGAGTCTAGGAGGGAGGAACCCCTATACCGTTCCAAGGGTTGATCCCCCTCAAGGATCAAAATCTATAGAGCTCCTTCTGGGGTTCTATCATCTGGTATCAGAGCAGCAATCTTGCTGCCCCTATAGCCATCATCCATGCCTCCACCTTCCCAAGCAATTCCCACAATTGCTACTACACGCGCCTCCACCTTCCACCCCAATAGCAGATCAAATCAGTCTGCCGCTACCCCCTGCGTTTGATCTGGAGATCTGGTATATTTTTATCACCCATGCCTCTTCAATACTGCAAAATCCTTTACCTTACATGTTGAAGAAGTTTTTTTGAAAAGTTTCCTTGCTGCAAAATTTTACCATCGCAAACGTTATCATCATTGCGAAGGCGAAACGCTGTAGAAATTTTCAACCGATTGTTGCTTTTTGAACTGAACTTCTAATCATCCTTTTTGGCTGAAACTTTTATACAATTTCGTAGATTGTCTTAGCTTTTATCTAAGACTAATCTCATAAAAAAAATCCTTCTGGATCCAGACTTATAGCGCTGCAATTCTTTGTCATGCAGTGCTGAAATTTTATGACGGAGAATCTGCCTTCCGTCTATTGGCCTCTTGAAACTGAACTTTTGTTCATCCTTTTTGGCCAAAATTTTTATACAATTCTAAAGATGAACTTGGCTTTCATTTGGGATTAATTTCTCAAAAAAATTCCTTCTGGAACCGGTTTTCTTGTGCAATCTTTCACCAGCACGTAGTTCTGGAATTTTTATGATGAAGGATCTACCTTTCATCTTTTGCCCTATTTCCCTACTGTTACGCTGCCAAAATTTTGCCAAACTTTTTACTAGTATTCCCAACATCTAAATCAAGGGTTTCTGTATAATTTCCTTGAACTTTCCTCTGGAAATTATGTCGAGAAGTCATCGTTTCTCCGACGTAAAATCTGTTCGGCAGGACTGCACATCGCCGCACTTTTTTTTGTCGAATTCTATCGGATTTGAGTGCTATTTTTTGTGGGATTTCGGACTCTTTTTTCCTCATCACCAAACCCTACCATTCTTACCAAAAACTCTTCAAAACCCTACCCTAAACTGAAGCCAAACAGCCCCCCAAATCAGCCACCCAAATCAGCCTACTTCCTTATCGACCACTTACCTTTTTAGCTAACTTTCCTTACCGAGACACCTACCTTTGCTGCCATCTAACCCAGATCTAAAATCTATTTTCCTAACCTTCATCTACTACTATCACAGCCCTAAAACCACACTAATTTGTAGCCTAAACTCCACAAAACTGCAGCCCCAAATCAGCCACCCAAATCAGCCTATTCCTATCCAAACCAATTCACCTTCCAACCGGCCACCCCCTTCTCCAAAATTCCTATGCCACTAACCCAACAACAGAAAAAAAATCTTAATATTACAGATCTAGAGGCATATACTATAGCATCAGAGGAGGCTATCGATGCAAAGCTTGAAGCCTTTGGAAACCGCATGAAGAGAAGATACGATCCCTTTTCACCGAATTCAGCATTGGTCGACTGTCGAGCCCGAGGAAATCACAACACGGAGAAACTTCATATCAACGAGACGATCCTCAAGAACATGGCCACATCACCTCTGATCTCAATAATCCATGCATGAAGGTTGACTTCCCAAGATGGGAAGAAGGAGACCCGATCGGGTGGATCTTACGCGCGGAGCGCTATTTTTGGTTCTACCGAACTGCCGACGCCACACGGGTGGAGATTGCTGCCATCCACCTTGAGGGAGATGCTATTCAGTGGTTTAATTGGTTTAAGCACACCCATGGAGGAGTCTCTTGGTAGCGATTCAAGGAAGGACTACTAAACCGCTTCGGACCAATCGATTTCAACAACATCGACGGACAATTGGCAAAGATTCATCAAACCTCTGCAATATAAGAATACCAAACAAGGTTTGAGCGTTTATCTAACCAAACTTAGAATTGGTCTGAGAAACAACTTTTAGGTACTTTTATCGAGGGCCTAAAGCCAGAGATCCGAGGAGAAGTAAAGGCGCGACAACCGTACACTCTTATGGCGGTGATTTCCTTCGCGCGTATCTAGGAAGAACAATTGAACCACGAGATACGAAGGACAAGGGTCACTCCCTGACCAGCCATGCTGAGGTCTACTGCCCCCTCTACTGCCATCCAAGCCCCCTCACCAAAAAAGTTGACAAGAGATAAGCTTCACGAACGATCGGCCAAGGGGTTATGTTGGCATCGCGACGAACCGTGGAGCCGTGAACATCACTGCAAAAAGGGCCGACTCCTCGTGATTGAACCAATGGAGGATGAGGACAATAAAACATCTAAAGAAGCCCTTGAAAGTAAAGAAGAAGCCATGGAGGAAGAGTCCCAATCGGCCGACTATGCAGTGCACGCATTGGCCGACTATTCCAACCCGCATATGATAAAAGTTGGAGGACTTCTAAAACAGCAACCCATCACCATTCTCACTGACACGGGCAGCACCAATAACTTCCTCAATAGTAAGGTTACTGCATGTTTAGCGCTTCAAATCCAAGGTTGCAACAAGTTTGACTTAAAGGTTGCCGATGGCCGAATCTTCAATTGCGACCAACGGTGCCCGTGGGTGAAATTACTCCTCTAAGACCAAGAAGTGGTAGCTGATTTCTTCCTCCTACCCATCGATGATTATGAAGCCGTACTCAGGATCAAATGGTTCATAACACCAGGTGATATCTCCTAGAATTTTTCTAAATTAATCATGAAATTTTATTGCAAAGGGAGACAGGTCACGTTACAAGGCAAGCGCGAGAGCCAAATTTCCACCGTTTCGTCGCAACAAATGGAGAAAGTTTTGCACAAAGCACATGGTGGATTCTTGATGCATATTCAACAGCCATCTATGTGGGAGAATGTATAAAACTCAGATCCTAAGCTTGCCCTTTACTTGAACGAACTCACGGATGTTTTCTTGGAGCTGCACGAGCTGCCCCCTAACCGACCGCATGACCATCGCGTTCCTATTTTGCCAAGCAAACCTCTAGCAAATTTATGATCGTACCACTATCCTCACTTGCAGAAGGACGAGATCGAGAATATTATTAAATATATGCTTGACACCGGGGTGATTCGATCGAGCTGCAGCCCTTACTCCTCATCGGTGTTGCTAGTGCAAGAAAGATGGTACATGGGGATGTGCGTTGACTATCGGACTCTAAACACTATCACCGTCAAGGATAAATATCCTATCCCATTCGTAGATGAACTCTTGGATGAATTAAAAGAAGCCTGAGTCTTCACTAAATTGGATCTTCGATCCGGATACCATCAGATTCGGGTATACACTGAAGATATTCTGAAAACTGCATTTCGTACGCATAACGGCCACTACGAGTTTCTAGTAATGCCTTTCGGACTTACAAATGCTCATTCTACTTTCCAAAGCCTGATGAATGACATCTTCTGGAGTTTTCTATGCAAGTTTGTATTGGTATTCTTTGATGATATTCTCATTTAAAGCCCTACTCTTGATATACATTTTCAGTACTTACGAACTGTTCTAACGATTCTTTGGGAGAATACTTCTTATGTTAAACAATCAAAGTGCAGCTTCTTACATCATAAAGTGGAGTATCTTGGGCACATTATATTAGAGGATGGAGTGGCGGTGGACCCGACAAAGATTAAGGTAATGCAAGGATGGCCGAGACCTACAAATATACAATCATAACATGGTTTCCTTAGACTCACGGGCTACTACCAAAATTTTGTGAAAGATTATGGCAAGATCAATGCCCCGCTCATGTCCTTACTAAAGAACGACTCCTTCTTATGGTCGGATAAAGCCTCTACAGCCTTCGAATGACTCAAGGCAGCCATGACGATGATGTCGGTCCTAGCGCTGCCCGATTTTGGTCGCACTTTGGTCATTGAGGCCGATGCGTCAAGAGTTGGAATTGGGGCTATTTTTATGCAAGATGGTTGACTCATAATTTACACCGAGGCTTCCCCCACACTTCATACGAGATTTTTACAGGAGATACTGATTACTACCAAATTTAAAATATGGTTGGATACAGGTTTATGGCACGAAAGAGAAGTTAAACTAGAAGAATTACAATCCATGCTCACGCTAGATTGGGCTCTCATCATCCTGAACCATACTAGAAGGCAGTCACCATTCTAGAAGATTGGCTATCACTAAAGACTAACCATATGGCAGCACATGCAAAGAAGAAACGGCCTCCCAACAAACTTTCGAATGGACGAAAAATTAAAGATCGAGATTTTCTACACCTCCAGCCCGATCAGTAGGAAACTCGAGCCTTAATGAAGTGGTCTCCCTATTTCTTTGGGCCTTGCAAAATTGAGGATCACATTGGGGCCCTAACGTGGAGATCAAATTCATACATCAGATCGAGATTACAGTTGATCTGCCAGGTATCCTACCTCAAATGGAAATTTAAAGAAGATGACTTAGCCCAAATCCTTCCAACTAACACCCTAGCTGATAAGGAGGCCAAAGTTCAGTTAATGATAGCATGTGAGTCACACGAGGAGTTGAAGATCCAATTTTCAGAGTTTGTGAACCCTCAACCTTAAGGACAAGGCTGATCTGAAGAGGACAGACTTGATAGAACTCCAAGAGGGTTGAGTCCTAATCATCTTAGTACTAGTCAATAAAACCCTTGTGAGATTATAATAAAGTCACTCATATCTTATAAAGGAGTATGGCTAGGGCTTAGATTAGCCCTTAGGGCTTAGTAGCCGCCACACCCCTTACTGGGTTTCTATTAAGGCAGGTTGGCTATAGAAGGGGCAAATGGGTAATTCTACTTGGGCAAACACCCCCTTAGGCTAGGGTTTTGATCCTTATTTAAAGATGTAGTCGCTCCCCTCTTGAAACAAGAAATCTATAATTTTATTTCAGCCTTATGCCGAGTATAGGAGGGAGGACCCCCTATACCGTTCCAAGGGTTGATCCCCCTCAAGGATCAAAATTTATAGAGCTCATTCTAGGGTTCTATCAGAGGAACCCCTATATAATTCCAAGGAGGCCAATCTCCTATAAAGATCAACCCAAGCTTAGAATCTGCAAGGGTTCTAATAGATATCTAAAGCATTGCTTATGAGTTTATATGCGCTTTGGATAAGAAAGTAATGAATGTAATGTCATATATGATATTTGAGCTTATGTTTTTTCTTTGTTATTTGATAAGTTCTGAAATGATTCATACACCATTGATATGCTCTGAAATATTTTTACACTTTTTAATATGCCTTGGAGTATTTCATATACCATTGATATGATTTGAAACATGTTTACGCCTTTGATATATCTTAAAATATTTCATATACCATTGATATGCTATAAAACATGTTTATGCCCTTCATATGCCTTGAAATTTTCATATACCATTGATATACTCCAAAATATGTTTATGCCTTTGATATACTCCAAAATATTTTATAAGCTATTAACATACTCCGAGATATTTCATGTCAATGATATGCTCCAATTACTCTTTCTCTATTGTTATGATCAAAATATATTTTAAATGAAATAATTTATGATTATGTATCTAGTTAGATGCTATCTATGAATTCTTATGTCCTTGCATTGTAATTTGATATCAAATTTGTTTGAGACTATCCTTTCTTGCCTTGGACATGTTAGTCGTTTGGTGAGCTTTATAGCTCATTTTGTTGCTATATAAATTTTTAGGTTGGCTTTTAACTCATTGAAATGTTTGAATTGGGCTGAGACAATGGAGAGCTATTCAGATTTTGGGTAAGTCTTATAGGTTGTTATGTTATGGATGGTGTATAAATATGCTTTGCGTCTAATGAAATGTTATCGATAAATTTTGAAATAATGTGTCTTGTAAATATTTAAAAGACCTCTCAGGTTTAAGATTTTGGAATGTTAAGTTAAATTTGTATAATGATTAGAACTTGTAGTAAATGTTGGTTTTGTGATTATATAGATTCCCACACTTATGGATTTATGATATGATTATTGTTTAGTTGAGTTGGCTTTGGATTTTATGAATCATCGAGTGATATAGTGTATGATTATAAAGTGGATAGACTTTATAGGTTGTGAATAATGTTTTGAATATCTTTTTTTAGTATCCTCAAATGTTAGTTTGGATTATTGATGAATGATAATATTTTTTATTTAAGATAGGTTCACGCCTCTTGAATGCAATAATTCGTGGGGCATGATAGAGATGGCATTAAAGCAAGATTTTAGGATTACTAAAATATTGGATATGTTTTAGAGTATATTGAGGCTTAATAAATTATATAGTGATCGATGAAAATTTTCTTTGATGTTTTTTAGGAATCTAAGATGACGAGGATATTTGGTCCTCTACTTCATCTTCTTCTACTTAATCGATTGGGATAAAAGGGTTGATTGGGGATATCAATTAGAATTCATTAGAAATAAAATAATTTAAGAATCATAGTCCTCCCTGTTTCAAGGGTGAACTAATCCAATGGTGGTAGAATAATAGATGATGTGAATGGAAAAAAAAATTATATATTTGATGTTGTAAATTACCCATATGATCTTAAGATTTCTTTTGTTACCTTTATATTGGAAGGAGATGATGAGTACTAGTGGAGAATAATAAAGATAATTTCTAGAGAGTAGGGTTTTGAATTGCAAGGACAAATTTACTAGCAAAAGTAAGAGAGAAAATGAATCAGAAAGTAATAACAAAAGGGTCAAGATATCTATATTTGAGAAAGAAAAATCACCACAGATGACTCAATCATATGCAAAATGTAGGTTAAATCATGTAACAAGTTAGTGTTATTGAGTGACTAGAGTCTGTTTTGCTTACAGAAAGTTAGATCATAAAATAAAAGATTGCCCATTGAACAAGAAGAAAAAGCCACTGCCTCCGAGATCATCAGCCTATGCCAAAGTGTAAGCTATTATCGAACAAGATTTTAAAGCTTCTAAACCAATGGTTGAAGGTATCATTCACATTTCTAATAGAAATATAGAAGTTTTGTTTAACTCGGGATCAAATCTATCATTTGTTCATATTTTTTATTTGCTATTTAGACATTCAACCAAGACTACTTGATTACATGCTATATGTAACTACTACTATTGAGGATTCTTTAACTACAAACATGATTTATCTATCTTGTTTGATCTCTATTGGAGGAAATGAACTCCTTACTGATTTGATTCTCCTAGAAATCTAGGGAGATCTAGGGTTTTGATGTTATACTTGGCATGGATTGGCTCTTTACCTATCATGCTAGTTTTGATTACTATAAAAAAAATCACTTTTTGCATACCATATCAGCCTATCTTTTATTTTGAGGGGATAAGGCATGATTTACCCTCTTTCCTAATATCGATACTTCAAGCTCATTGTCTTATGTAGAAGGGTTGTTGATGCTTTATTATAAGTATAAAGGAGCATGAGAAACACTTGAGAAATGTATTGTTCCTAGTAAGAGAAAATAAGTTATATGAAAAGTCATCAAATGTGAGTTTTGGTTAAATGAAGTTGCTTTCTTAGGCCATGTGATTTCAGGCAAGGGCATCTCTGTTAATCCAAAGAAAATGAAAGTGGTAGTTAAATGGGAAGTACCAATAAATGTAACAGAAGTTAGAAGTTTCTTGGGCATGGTTGGTGGTTACAGGAGATTTTTTGAGGGATTCTCTTGAATTATCATTCTACTTACTAAACTAACTCAAAAGAATATGAAATTTAAACAGGGTGATATTGTGAACGAAGTTTTCAGAAGTTTAAAAGAAGATTAAATAGTGCCCCTGTTCTCACTATTCCAAGTGGTAATGAGGGATTTGTAGTTTACATTGATGCTTCAATAGAAGGCCATGGATGTGTTTTGATGCAAGAAGGGAAAGTGATTGCTTATGCTTCTAAGACAACTAAAGAGTTTTAAACATAATTATTGAACTCATGATTTGGAATTAGCAATCATTATTTTTGTTCTAAAGATTTGGAGATATTACTTACATGGGCGGACATTTGAAATCTTTACCTATCACAAAAGCTTAAAGTATATTTTTACTCTGAAAGAGTTAATATGAGATAGCGAAGATGGATAGAACTTCTGAAGGATTATAATTGTACCATCCATTATCATTCAGGTAAAGCTAATGTTGTAGCTAATGCACTTAGTAGGAAAATTTATAAGTTTTATGGCTAGTCTGGTTGTGAAACAATAGAAATTATTGGAAGAAAAAACTATGATTTGAATGTTATAAGGAAAGAGTAAGATTTCATGGTGTTCCAACGGAAATCATCTCTAACAAAGACTCTATATTTCTTTCTAGATTATGGAGAATATTGCAAAAATCTATGAGTCAATTGTGATCGATAAGGACTTATCATATGTTCAAAAATCCCACTCAATTTATTGATAAGAAAGAAAAGATCCTAAAGAATAGGATCATTCCTCTAGTTAAAATGATTTGGAAGTATAATTTTATAGATAAAACAATCTGGGAGCTCATGGAGGAAATAAAGAAAGTTTATCATCATCTTTACGTTGATGGAGGTATGATAAATTTAAAGGACTATAATTTTCTTTCAAGAGGTGGAGAGTGTAATATCTCTCATCTCTGAAATATTTGTAATGATCTATTTTAAATTATTTATAAGGACCTATTTATAACTCTGAGGATCGTTTAATAGTTCTCTTGATTAAATAATTTTATATTAAAAGCTTATTGCTAAGGACCTAAATACGAATATTAGATATTTAAAATAAATTATAAAATATTCACTTTAAGTTAAAAAAAAAAAGACATGTGTCACTAGCTAGCCTAAGGATGGTGCAAGTTACTATCATGTATGCTTGCCACCTTGCAATCCTTATGTTAGCCAAACCTAAGCAATTAAAAGAGAAACTAAAGGAGAAAATTTATCAAAATTGATAAAACTTGCTATATAACTAATGTAGAGAAGAGACAGTAAAGATGAATTAAAGTGGCAGGAGTTTTGCTTTGGTTTGAGGCTTTGGATCAATTCCTCACACTTGGGAATCAATTTTTCTAAGGCAAGTATTCTAATCCTTTCTACTATAATTTCAATCTCTACATTTATTTTAATATGAGAAATTTAAATAGTTTTAGTCTTGCAACTGATATCTCTCTTTTTTAGATGTAAAGATTTGAATCTGGGAAATTTTGAGATTTTCACTCTTCTACTTTGTTTTAGCTATAATTTTCTGCATCGATCTCTAATTTAGATAAAACTTATTTGATCTGAATATAGACTTGTAAACCCTTCTTTTAATAGTTTATTTGAAGGATTTGGATTAAATTTTCCTACCCAAACATCTAACTGAATCGACCCTATAAATTTGGTAAATGGAGACCAAAACTTTTAACCTTTTATTACCAAAATTGCTTATAGCACTTTGTTGGAAACTTTGATTTATGCAAAGCATATTTCATGAGAAACTAGACTTGTATATCTTTCTTTTCATATCTGATTTAAAGGATTTTTAGCATATTTGCCTATCGAAAAAATTATTTTAGTCGATCCTACTGATTTTGTAAAACAGGGATAATAACTTCTGACCTTTCTATTCTAATTTATTTGTAACTCCTTGTTAGAAACATAGAACTTTACAAATCAGGATTCATCTAAAAGTAGACTGATATAACTTTCTAATGATACATTTTTGAATAATTTAGAGCATAATGGTTGTCCAAATAATTCATGCAATATACATCTCAAATTCTGCCAGAAATGAGCTTTTATCGATTTTACCTATTTTTATTTTATCCCTGTGAAAATTGATTTCAGATAAAATCTTTTCTTTAATTGAGCCTTATATTATTGCTTTGAATTCTTATGTACTCTTGTCCTTTATTCTTTGCTTATTTGAATGCATTATATGAAAGTTAATGTTTACATTATATTATTTCATATATGTATATATATATTTCATTATTCCACGTGAAACATTTCAAGGAGCATCACCTAGTGTAGTTAGCCATTTGATGTCGAGCATGGCCTTATAATCAGCAAGAGGAAGGAGGAAGAAATTAGCAAGTATCTCTTGGTCTTACCATAACAATTTTACCCACGGGCATCTTTGGTCGCACTTCAAAATTTGGTCGTCGGTGATCTTAACGTCAAACCTGCTATAATCCTTGATATATAGCCATTTGAGCAGTAACCTTGATGTTCATGAAATTATTAGTGCTTCATTATCGATAAGGACGGTGATTGGTTGCTGCTTAAGTGTCCTCCTACTTTAATCGTCTGCGGGTTCGCGTTGCTGGCAAGAGCATGCATCGTATAATCGGTCGGCTATTGTTCTTCGTCCGTGACCTCTTACTCATGCTTCTGGACCTCCACCTTCATATCTTCAGTGGGTTCAATCAGTAGGAGAGGCCCCCCTTTTTGCAGCGATAATCACGGCTCCACGGTTCGTCGCAATGACAACAAGGGTCCTTCGCCGATCTATCATGTAGTTCTTCTCTCATTAATTTCTTTGGCAGCGAAGGATGGCTAGGGATAGAGGGTAACAGAGGTTTATATGCTGCTAGTCTAGGAGTAGTTCTCATCCCCCGAGCATCTTGGTTGAGTCATTCATCTTGGATTTGGGCGAAAGAGATTACGATCATCACGGTGTGGGGCTGCCGTGCTTTAACCTCTCTTTTAATTTTCGGCTTGAGTCCTTTGATAAATGTCCCTAATAATTGTCTATCAAATCAATCATGAGCAAAGTAAGATAATTCCTTAAACTTGATATGGTATTCTTGGATCGTGGAGGTTTGTCAGATCTTAGCAATTTGTTCATTGATATTCTCGTATTTGGTCGGCCCAAAGCGGTTCAGCAGTGCTTTCTTGAATTGTATCCATGTCGGAGCCCCATAGGTATATTCAAGCTGATTGTACCATTGAATTACATCTCTTCGAGGTGGATGATAGTGGTGTCCACCATGGAATCCTCCGGTGTTCGGTAATAGTGGAAGTAATGTTCGGTGCGCGAAATCCATCCTATCGGGTCTCCTTCTTCCCATCGAGGGAAGTCCACCCTCATGCATGGTTGTATCATGTTCGAGGGCTGTCCTTCCTTCTCTGAAGGCCTCTCTAAACCTTCTCCTTGCTGGAATTTTATTGGGCTCGAAGATCAGCCCAATCCAAATTCGACAAATAAGGCGCGCAATCTATCCTCCATGCGTGATTCAAGCCGTGATTCAAGTGCCTCTAACTTGGCTCCGAATATATCTCCAGATGACATGATGTAATTGTTATGATAAGGTCCTTCTCTTGTTGTTGGATCACTGGTATGGATTGGTTGGGTGGATGGGTGTCCGAAAAGGATAGATGGATCAAGGTGAAAGGCTGCGGTAGGCTGTTGTTTACTGCAGTTGTTGCTATTGTTTAGGATGGCTACGAATTCTGGAAATAGATTATGATGGCTGCGTCTTAAGGCTAGAGGGGTGTCTTAGGGTTGCTATTAATGGTAGTAACCGATTTGGTAGGGATTTATGGCCAAAAGGGTGATGGATCAAGGTTATGGTTTTAGGGTGCTGTTTGGGCTATGGTATTTTGGGGGCTGTTAGGGTTGGCTATGGATTATGGAAATAGGATATGACTGCTGTATCTTAAGGCTAGAGGGGTACCCTAAAGATGATGTGGGTGGCAGCAACTATTTCGGTAAGGATCAGATATGGGTGCAGCAAAAAACACTGAAAGGTAGTACTGCAGAATTCTACGTCGATAGGCTGCGATAGGTCGCTATTTTGAGCTGTGATTTTGGGTGTTATTTGGGTTCTGGAAATAGGTTATGGCGGCAGCATCATAAGGCTAGAGGGGTGCCCTAAAGACATCATGGTTGGTGGCAGCAAGATGGTTAGGGTTTGGTGGGTTTAGAGAAGAAGAAAGACAAAGGCACAGGAACAAATTTTTTGTCGAAAAAATTTCAGCACAATAGATGTAATTTTTCATAGCAATTTGAAACAAGGATTCAAGTAAACCTCAAAGAGAATCCACTGGTAAGAGAGAGGTAATACCATCAAAAATTTCATCGATAATTATAGCAATAAAAGATTTGACAAGATCAAAGATTACGAGGTGCTGTGGTAGAATTTTTTTGTCAAAAGATTTCAGTAGTATAGATGAGATTTTTTTCTAGCAGTTTAAAACAAGGATTCAAGTAAAACTCAAGGAGAATTTGCTAATAAGGGAAAGTTAATGTCGATAAAAAATTCATGGAAGAAAACGGCAGCAAAAGGTTTGGCAAAATCAAAGATCATGAGTATGAATTGTGACAGAATTTTGCATCCAAAGTGTTGGACATAAAAGATCAGCAGTTTAATTGATAATTTTTTTATGAAACCAAAAGGAAATCCGCTGTTAGGAAGTGTCAAAGCCATCATAAAATTTTTATAGAGATTTGGACAGAAAAATGCAACAGCAAGATCAAATAACCAGTGCTATCGGCTAAAATTCTGCAGTGCAGATAGGAATGGTTTTTTTAGGTATTTTGAACAAGGATAACTAAATTGCAATAGCAGTAAGGTAGGAAAAAAGAACCTATTGCAATTCAGGGAATATCAAAGGATGATCCGCGGTGGTGGAGATGACGGCGAAATTCGGCGATGATCTTTAAGAAATTATGAGAATTGCTTTGGGCAACTGTAGAAGGATGATGGATGGTTGTGAAAAGTAACGAGACGCTAAAAATGCTGCTCTGATACCAAGTGTTAGAACCCTTACGAATTCTAAGCTTGTGGTGATCTATATGGGGGATCAGCCTTCTTGGAACTCTATAGGGGTTCCTCCCTCCTTGGTTTTTTGCTACATGAGCTGAAAGATAATTGATCTATTGATGATGAAAACATGGGAGAATACAAGCTATTTATAGGGCTTCTAAACCCTAACTCCTAATAGGACTCCTACTATAACAAACTTCAACTTCTAATCAACTTCTACTCCAAGTAAACCAAGACTCCTACTAAACCAAGACTTCTCTTCCCCTCAACTACTAACCCCTAGCCAACTCCTAACCACGATGTGGTTGATAGCTATAGGGGTCTCCAACTCCTAATTTTATTTTTATTCCACCTTAGATAAAGTCCAAGCTAAGTGGAACTCTCCCTCTTTTGCCCTAGCCAGCCTCTCTTAAGAGAAGTAGGTGGCTAGGAGACTCCCATCCCATAAGGACTCCTCCCTAACCCTAGCCAATCACTTCTTTACTAGGGTTGGCCGCTAGATTAGGGTTTATTATATTCATGACTCCATTGATTCTAACCCATATCCAACTCCGACTCCTAATTAGACTCCAGTTCAGCCAAATCCTAACCTTACTAGGATTTGGGCTGATTTATTATAATAAACTCAAATCTTCTCATAGTCGACCTAATGTCAGGTCTAGGTTGACCAACAAGGCTCAATCTAAGGACTCGACTCAATCGACTAGGACATAACCTAGCTAGGGTCCTAACATATTATTGAATCTCTTAAACTATAAAAGTAATTTGATGATTTAAATTTAAAAAGGATATTGTCCAAATCAAGATCTTGACAACTTGAAGTTTCCTATATACAAATCAAGATCTTCTATCTTTTCTTCTTTGCAATATATTTATGATCTTGATATTTATACTTTGATATTTTTATAAATGAATATTCTTCTTATTTGATTTCCTAAGATTTCTAAAGCTTTGAATCTTATCTATGAAGTGATTTATTAAAATAAATCATATCCTTTAACATTCATGATTTGATAATAATATCTTTCAT
This sequence comes from Ensete ventricosum, assembly GCA_029747655.1. Classification (NCBI taxonomy): domain Eukaryota; kingdom Viridiplantae; phylum Streptophyta; class Magnoliopsida; order Zingiberales; family Musaceae; genus Ensete; species Ensete ventricosum. Next base: position 19,980,541 of record JAQQAF010000005.1, read on the forward strand.
GACATGATTATTTATGACTTCCTTTTTAGTATAGCTTATCACCAAATTAATATGTCTCAAAATTATAAATTAAATAAAATTTATTTTATCATGAACATTCCCTTGATCTCTTGACATGACTTATCCTTTATGGTAATCACATTTAAATCTCTATGATTTTCTCTTGTTAAAATGAGATTTATGATCTTAACAATTATAGTTGAGATTTTTATCAAGATCATTCCTCGATTCTATTAAAAAGATTTATCTTAATGAATTGGGGTCTTAAGATTAATCTTGGACAAATTAAGATTATCTCCTAAAACTTATTTTCATTAAAAGAAATCATGTCTTTTGGTACTTACTCTTAATTTTTCATCTTTAATGATATAATCCCCTTGTACTTTTGGGTGTAATTAGAACGTTGATGTAAAAGAAAAAATTATACTATAATAATCCTTTTATTGACAATGACCAAATGAGAAGATAAAATTATCAATATGATTAGAAAAAAATTTGATATGATGAATCTTATAAGATTGAATTAGGAAAAACTTGTTTAGAAGAAAATTAGAATTTTCTACATGCATGCAAAATGCATGATTTACAAATTTACTATCATGTTTTCTTTTGGAATTCTTAACCATTACAAATTGAGTTTCTTATCAAAATTTATATGAGATGGTCTTCAAAATGAATGATTTGCTATTTGCTACTTTTGCTTGAAATTTATATGAGATGAATTTAAATGTATGAGTAGCTCTTAGTTCTTTTTGTATTTCTCAAATTTTTAAGCTCACCTTCGAAATAATTCTCTTTGAAATTGGCATTTATACGATTGAGATTCAAAGCTCTTCTTTGTGATTAGATTTTTGTGATCCATGATAAATATTTTGAGTATCCCTCCCTATTTGATATTTATTCTTTTGGATACTAAATTTTTGGATCCTTAACACCCCTTCCTTGTTTCTCCTTCCTTATTATTCAAAAAGAGTAAGAAAAATTTTCATACGAAAATTATGGTTTACTAAGGGGGAGTAATGCAAAATTTAAATATATTTATTTTGTACAAATATGAAAATTTTGATGCATGATGAGTTTATGTATCTTGAAATTATTTGCTCATTATTTCACCTTTTTTGTTGATAACAAAGGAAGAGAAATAGTATATTGATGACATATATATGAAAAATAATATATATATGACAAAGGAAAAGAAATTTTTTCATGAGAAAATTATTGCTCATATCATATTTTACTAAGAGGAAGCAATGACACATGTGTCTTGAAATCATTAGCTCTACATTTTACTTTTTTGTTGTTGACAAAGGGGGAGAAATTGATATTGATGACACATGTAAGAAAATTTTTAATATTGGCATTTCTATTTGTTTGTTGATAAACAAAGGGAGAAATGATTAATGACTTAAGGGGAGATTTTCAAATGTATGACTGATGCATAATTTTAAAATTCATATTATATATTTTAAAAATCTTTGATGAGTTGATAAATTAAAGCAAAATTTTTGTTGAAATTGATGTTATATCATTTCTGAATTGATGTATGAGTGTCTCGTTGCATCCTTGAAATATTGATGAAAATTGCTTGAAAAATTATTTCATGATATTTGAATTCAAGAGTATGTGGTTCTCTTGAATTTAAGCTTACATTATTTGGATTATGGTATGGATTTAGGGGGAGTAAAGTTTAACTCCCATCATCAATTGATTATCATCATCAAAAAGGGGGAGATTATTGAATCTCGGATTTTGATGATGAAATCAATTGATGCGTTATTGATCTAACATGTGTGTTAGACATGATTAATGTAGGATTAACTATGACAGATAGAGAATTACAATCAGATATGGGCCAGAGTCAAGTCCAAGCATCAGGCCGGGGTTCGGACGGTGGGAACTCACCGGAAGCTTACCGGGAGTTCACCGGGAGCTCGCCAAAAGGATCGGAGGCTTGCTGGGAGTTCGTCGGAAGTTTGCCGAAGGTATCAGAAGCTTGCTGGGAGTTCATTGGGAGCTTGCTAAAGGTAATCAGGAGCTTGCCAGGATAGCATCGGGAATTCACTGGAAGAAGACCAAGAGACTCATCGGAAGATCGTCAGGGGTTGCCGAAAAGCTTGTCGAGAGTCAAGAGGGTCTTGTTGGACTTGATGGTCACATGATTGTAATTGATTAAGTTATAGTTAGTATTGGTTTGGGTTTCAATTCTACTTGAGTTCGATTTGGAAGAAATCTAAATTAACTCAAGTGAGGCAAACCGAGTCCACTATGGGGATGGATTGAGCTCAGGTTGAGCTTAATTGGTTAACTTGAGAATTAGTCAATAGAAAGTACAAGTCAGGTGTGTAAAAGTATAGAGAAAGGTACTTTTGTAGGATTCCCGATGGTTGTACCATCAGTGGGCGGTGGTTGTACCACCCAGGCCGGCGGTTGTACCACCCAGGTTGGCAATTATACCGTCGCCGCCTAGTTTTTCGGGTAGATTTTGATAGTTGTACCATCGGCACCAATAGTTGTACAGCCCGTACCTAGATGTTTCAGATACACTTGAATTTTGGCTCCATTTCTAAAGCAAATTTGGGTCTATAAATACCCCAACTTTTCTTGCTTGGAGTAGCAAGGATAGTGAATGAAATAGTGGGTTAAAATTATGTTAAAGAGTTGTAAAAATTGAGAGCTTCTTGAGTGCTACAAATTATAAATCGAGTCTAAGGGAAGTGAAAAACTCTTGTAAAGATTCCTCTCCTGAACTTGTGAAAAGGATACAGTGGGAAGTATACGGGTTTGGTCTTCACCTAAAGACTGATAAGGTAATCTACTGCCAAAACTGTTCCTAATCTTCCAACAACGATTCTATTCAATGTCTTTGATTGCTTCCTCTTGCATTAGAATCATGCACGCATCGAGAATTCCTACAAAATTAGATTTGGATAATGAAGGAGAATACTTTGATAAAAAGACTTATAGAGGTATGATAGGGAGCTTATGTTAGGATCAATTGGCACTAGGGGGGGAGGGGGTTGAATTAGTGAAGTGCCAAAATTTAAAGAAAACTTTCGTTTGAAGCAAAATCCGAAATCGGAAGCATTTCGTTCAAGTTGAGTAAGTAAGCAATAAAACTTTAACAAAACTAAGTTATGATCTTGCTAAAGGTCGAATAAGAACATATATAATCAAAAAGTAAAGTTAAGAGATGCTCACAATTTATAGTAGTTTGGCCATAACTTGGCCTACGTCCACTTCGTGAGTCCCCTTCATTAAGGCCCGCTAGTGTCCGCTACTGATTTTCTTCAGGTGAAGACTAAACCCTTACAAGTATATCACTTACAACTCAGAAGGGAGACCTTTACAAAGATTATAAGACTTTTGCTCATTCTCTTGCTGCCTTTCTTTTTCTTGCACACTTTTACAACAGTATTCTTGCCAAATTTATTATGCTTAATGCAAGAAGACTTGGGATATTAACAAGCCTTAATTGGCTTTAGAAGATGAAGCCAAAAATTCATATGTATCCAAAAAATTCAAGTACGAGCGGTACAACCATCGGTGTCGATGCCGATAGTACTATCGCTGAAAGCTACCCTAAAAATAGGGTGATGGCAGTACAACCGCTGACCTGGAAGGTATGACTGCTGACATGGGCAGTACGACCATCGACCACTGACGGTACTATCGTCGAGAATCCTGAAAAAGTGGTTCCTCTACTTTTCTATTCCCGACTTGTACCTTCAGTTGACTCCTTTCCAAGTCAACCAAATGAGCTCAACTTGAGCTCAATCCAAACCCAAATGTGGACTTGATTTGCCTCACTTGAGTTAATTTGGATTCCCTCTAAACTTAATTTAATTAGGACTTGAACCTAACTATGACTCACTGATTACAACCATACAAGACCATCAAGTTCAACAATCAACCTAACCCTCGGTAATCTAGCAACCTCCGACATTCTTCTGATGAGTCTTACGGTCTTCTTTCGATGATCTCCCGACATGTTCCTAGCGAGCTTCTTGATTCCCTCGACGAACTCCTAGTGAACTCCCGACGAGCTCCCACTGCATCGTCTGAACCATGGCCCAATGCCCAAACTTAATTCTGACCCAATATCTGGTTGTAATTTATTTTCTCCGTCATAGTCAAACCTACATTACTTTATCTAAAACATATCTTAGATCAACAAATAATCAATTGATTTCATCATCAAAATATGAGATTCAACAATCTCCTTCTTTTTTATAATGACAACCAATTGATGACGGGAGTTAACCTTAACTCCCCCTATGTCCATGCCATCATTCAAATAGAGTAAACTTTAATTCAAGAGATCCAACCACTCTTGAATTCAAGTATCATGATATAACTTTTCAAACACTTTTCATCAGATAATGTAACATAATATTTATTTATCAACTTCAAAAATGATGTAACATCAATTTCAAGTATTTTTCCTTAAGTCATCAAATCATCAAAGATTTTCAAAGTATACAAAATTACATTTAAATTCATGCATCAATCATACATTAATTTAGAATTTTTTTTTCTTCTTAAGTCATTAATCATTTCTCCCTTTTGTTTATCAATGAAAAGAGAAATGTGTCACTTCTCCCCCTTTATCATCAACAATGATTTTTCAAAGAGAAATGCCCATTTTACCATTTTGCTTACATGTGTTATCAATGTGTCATTTCTCCCCCTTTGTAATCAACAAAAAAGTAAAATATTGAGCAAATAATTTCAAGGTACATAATTTCATGATGTGTGAAATTTCAAAGTACATAAATAATGATTATGTAAAAGTTTTCTCATGAAAACTTTTCTCATAAATAATGATTATATCTAAATATTTTGAGCAAATTGCTCCCTCTTAGTAAAATAGGATAAGAGACATAATTTTCTCATGAAAAATTTTCTTCCCGTTTGTGAATAAGAAAGAAAAAAAAATGAAGGGGAGGGGGTGTCAAAGATCCAAAAATTTAGTATCAAAAAATAAAAATCAAGTAGGGAGTGATTCATTCAAAAGTATTCATCAAGGATATAAAATATCCATGAATAATTTTTGAGAGAGGATACAAAAGAGAGCTCATATCAAGCATCATAAAGGTTCATGTCACATAATTTATTTTTTTGTAAATATTTATCACGAATTGAAATAATCTTTGAGAAAGGATAAAAATGTCATCATAAAAAAGAACTTTGAATCTCATTCTTGTAATGTCAATTTAAAGGAGAATCATTTCAGAAGAGAGCTCATAAAGAACCAAGAAATCCAAAAAAAATCAAGAGCTGCTCATGCAATTAAATATTTTTTATTTAAATTTCAAGCAAATTAAGAAATCTGAAATATAGCAAATCATTCATTTTGATAGTTTAGCATTCTTAACTCTCTTCTAATAAAGTCAAATTGCTCTTCATTTAATGGCTTAGTGAAAATATCTACTAATTGATGCTTAGTATCAATAAATTCTAAGGATATATCAAGATTATTAACATGGTATCTAATAAAGTGATGTCTTATATCATAAAGTGTTGCATTCATAAGAAAAATCAAAAAGTACTTCTTAGTATTAAAAAAGTACATGTCATAAGAGAATACATCATAAGAGTGCAAGTAGAACACAGTTAGTACCACTGACTTCTTCCTTACAGTTCTAAACATATAAACTATTCAGGTGGTGGTAATCTAAAGTGTCTAATCAAAGTATTAAGTTGTTAATAGGTTTGCTGCATCTCAGTCCTCATTTGGTCTTAAAGTAATTCAATTTGATTCAGTCGGGTCACTGTGGAGACGTCAGATGATGAAGGTGCTAGCTGCATGGCTAGTGCTAGCTCAAAGGGACTAGTAGGAGGAGATGGACTTCCCCTAAGTGTAGGTGTTTGAGTTTATGGCTCAGGTGGGGAGGATCGGTTCTCCTAGGTAATCTAAGCCCATATACTATTTCTTACGGTGCATCTTAATATTCTTAATAGATTTCTATCAATGACATTGTATCTAACTTCATTATTTCTTCATTTGGTGAAATAACTATATCGTGTGCATGTATTAATCTAGTTATTAAGTCACCACATGGAAGCATCATATTTTTAGTCGAAAGTTCAATTATGTTTTGCCTCGATAGAGATTCAAAATAATAATCACGTCTTGTCATGATCCAATACATAGTACCAAGTCCTATTTGACTAATTTCATCATTATGAAATTATTTAGGGAGTAGAATACTAATTAATATGTGATAAAGTAATTTTGTGTTGAAGGGTAGCATGTGCTCACAACTTTTAGGAACAATAGATAGATTTGAGTTACCAAAGATGGCACCTAAGGCTTCAGAGTAAGTAACCCCTATTGATTCAATATCTCATTATCCTCTAAAGTAGCAACCATTTCTTTTTTCAGGGATTCCAATGAGATTGCAAATTAAGCTTTCCATAATAGCTATATGATATCCCAAGAGATATGTAGATACCCTATATTGACCATCTACATGCAAGTTAGTATAGAATAATCTAATAAGTCTAGGATAAATAGGTCTATTTTATTTGAATGATAGTTAGGGCATTTAAGTTAACAAACCATTGGATTAGTTCCAAATCTCTTAAATCTTCTAGATCTACATATTTTGCCTTATAATAAATTTAAAGATAGAGAATTTTATGGCATGTTCATGGGTATCAAAGAGTATAGGGTCAAAGATTTTATCTAATCTTCTCTTTCCTTTGTCCCTTGAGGATCTTCTAGGGGCCATTTGAACTACATGTATTGCAAGTAAAAAGTAAAATCAAATAATAGATTGAGAGCAAGGTTTTGAGAGTTACCTTTGTTGTGATCTCCTAGAGATAGAGATTGTTCCTTAGATTTAAAGAGTAAAGGGATTTTTCTTGAGTTCTAGAGGAAAGGCAAAGGGAAAGAGAGATGGAGAAGGTTTTTGAGGAGTGTGGAAGGGGTTTGGTTCGATTCTACCGCTGGAAGGGGTTTGGTTCGATTCTACCGCTGGCCCTAAGTGTTATTTATATGGGCAGGGTTTTAGGTGGTGGAACTACCAAATGAGTGGTTCTACCTCTTATACACAGTGTGGTCTGGTGGTGCCACCGCCTGTCCAGCGGTTCTACTGTTGGTGCACTCTTTTCCAATTTTTTTTATTATGTATGTTATTTCAAGCCTCAATCATGCAACCTTCGGCAATAAACAACCCATCATACATTTATCATAGTACTTAATCAATGTGACATCCAAGCTAATGATTTTTGAAACAAATATTCTATTATTAGCAAAATCCCTTTTTTTGTAAATTTCAATACAAACAATTTTTCATTAAAAATAATGAAGGTTCTCTAATATGCTTTAGTTATGCATTGTCGAAAAACATTCAAGGTTAATCGATCATCAAAAGATTTGTTGTCAATATTTTCAACATATATAAATATAATTTATTTTTTGTTGTTTTAGAGGCAATCCTACAAGAAAGATGATTTTAATTTAGGTACTTATTTTACTTTGGGTCCCTCATGAAGAGCTCTACCTAATTTAACTATAGGTTTTTTGTTGTTTATGGTTCCTTTAGGAACCCAAATTAATTTATGTGGACTATACTTTCTAAATGAACATTTGTAAGCTATATGTTCTAATCTACCACAAAAGTTGCGTTTAATTTTTAATAACAAGTTTAGAATAAATCCTTTAACGAAGATAGCTGTCTTTTGTTGAGTATTACCCATAAAGCATATACCACCTTCTTTCCTATGAACATAACCCTTATTTGTAAGGATCATGTTTAGGGATGTATTCCCTATTTCAATATTTTCTAACATTTGTTGAAATATAATATTTTCCTTTCTAAGTTCCTCTAAAGTTTCACATTTGGTGCATGAACTAAGTGATGATAATGCTTCATGTATTTGATCAAATCTACTAACTAGTGAATCATGCTCTTTCTTAAGTAGTTTATAAGACTTGCTAATTTTTCTAAATTCATCATAAAGCTCATGAAAAATATTTAGTAATTCAGTAAAAGAGATATTGGAAGACTCACTTATCTTCTCATGATGGCCATGAGAGCATAGTTTGTAACTTCTTCCTTGTTGTGGTCTTCTTCATCCGATGAGCTTGAGTCATCCCAAGATACTAAGAGAATCTTCTTCTTGTATGATGTCTTCTTCTTCAATAGTGGCCATTCACTTTTAAAATGTCCTGGCTTCTTGCATTCAAAACATATTATGTTTTTCTTTTTTGGTTCATTTTTACTTTTATGATTTTTATTCTTTTCAATATTTTTTTATTTTCTTGTCAATAGTGCAATGTCATTTATTCTCATCACTCGAGGTTTCACTCGAGAAGTCACCTACAATTCCCAATGCCAAGTCATTCTTGTTCTTTGGAAGTGGTTCTTCAAGTTCGTCATGAGCTTTACAACTCAGTTCATAAGTCATAAGTGATCCAATAAGTTCTTCAAGAGGAAAATTATTTAGATCTTTAGCTTCTTGAATTGTAGTTACTTTAGGATCCCAACTTTTTGGAAGAGATCTTAATATCTTACTAACAAGTTCAAAATTAGAAAAACTTTTATTAAGAGCTTTTAGACCATTGATGACATCTGTGAACTGGATGTATATGTCTCTAATTGTCTCACTTAGTTTCTTTCTAAATAATTTATAACTAAGTACTAAAGGTTATCTTAGACTCTTTAATCTACTAGTACCTTCGTGTGTGATTTCAAGTGTGTGCCAAATCTCATAAGCAGTTCCATAAACAGAAACTCGATTAAACTCATTCTTATCAAGAGCACAAAATAAAGCATTCATTATTTTTACTTTTAAAGAAAAAGCCTTCTTTTCCAAATCATTATATTCGTTCATTGGTTTGGAAGACTTTTCAAAACCATTCTCAACGATGTGTCATAAATCAAAATCCATAGAGATCAGAAAAATACGCATCCTTGTCTTTTAATACGTGTAATCCATCCCATTGAACATAGGAGGACGTGCAATGGAATGTCCCGCGTTCATACCAAACAAAGCCATTTACTCACTTGGGTGTTAGTCCAATGAGTAAAACCTCACTCTGATACCAATTGTTAGGATCAATTGGCACTAACAGGGAGTGTGTGGGTGGGGGGGGGGTGAATTAGTGTAACTACTGAAATCTCAGTTTATAGAAAACTTTCGTTTGAAACAAAATCAGAAATCAAAAGCGTTTTGTTCAAGTTAAGTGAGCAATAAAACTTTTTAACAAAGCTAAGTTATGATCTTGCTAAAGGAAAGCTCGAATAAGAATATGTAAAATCAAAAAACAAAGTTAAGAGACGCTCACAATTTATAATGGTTCGAACATAACTTGACCTACGTCCACTTCCCTAGTCCCCTTTATCGAGGCCTGCCAGAGTTCACTTCTGATCTTCTTCAAGTGAAAACAAAACTCTTACAAGTATTTCACTTATAACTCACAAGGGAGACCTTTATAAAGATTACAATACTTTTGCTCATTCTCTTGCCTCATTTCTTTTTCTTACATACTTTTACCATAGTTTTCTTGCCCAATTTTTTGTGCTTAATGCAAAAAGACTTATGGTATTTATAGGCCCCAATTAGCTTCAGAAGATGGAGCCAAAAATTTAAATGTATCCGAAAAATCCGAGTATGAGCGGTACAACCATTGGCGCCAGTGGTACTATCGTCGAAAGCTGCCCTGAAAATAGGGCGATGATAGTACAACCATCGACCTAGGTAGTAGAACCATCGACCTAGGAGGTTTGACAACCGGCCACCTGCAGTACTACCGTTGGGAATCCCGAAAAAGTGGTTCCTCCACTTTTCTACTCTTGACTTGTACCTTCAGTTGACCCCTTTCCAGGTCAATCAAATGAGATTAACCTGAGCTCAATCCAAACCCAAACATGGACCTGATTTGCCACGCTTGAGTTGATTTGGATTCCTTCCAAACTTAACTCAATTATGACTCAAACCTAATTATGACTCACTGATTACAATCATATAAGATCATCAAGTTCAACAATCGACCTAACCCATGGGAGTCCAGAAACCTCTATCATTCTTCCAGTGAGTTACGGTCATCTTCTGGCGATCTCTTGGCATGTCCCCAGCGAGCTTTCCAATTCCTTCGATGAACTCCTAGCGAACTCTCGATGAGCTTCCATTGCATCGTTCGAACCTTGGCCCGATACCCAGACTTAATTCTGTCCCAACATATACATTTTCTCCACCATAGTTAAACATGCATTACTTTCTCTAACACACATGTTAGATCAATAAACCATCAATTGATTTCATCATCAAAATTTGAGATTCAACAACTTATTATACCTTACTGTAACTAAACCTAATATAATGTTCAGTATTGGACTTTGTGCAAGATTTCAATCAAATCCCAAATAATCTCATTATAAAGTCAATCTTACGAAGGTAATTGAGTGTTAATAGAGGATCATCTACTCTTAATATCACAAAAGGAATATCCCGTATATTATCACTCAAGCAAATTCCTACCCAAGGTCATTCGGATTGAGAGAGAATGAGTTCTCCGAGAGTATCTGATTAGAGTGAGACTTGGATAGATTTCGTATGTGGCCTAATAGTATCATGTCCAATATATGATCTCTAGGATATTAGATGGATGAGAGACTATAGATACATGGTAACTGCAGACAGACAGATCCAATGGATTTGATCCCCTCTACCGTTTGGAAACTATGGTGTAGTGGCATAGTACGTCCATAGTTGATGAGTTGAGCGAATTATTTTGGGATAATAATTTACTGAGTTAGAATGAGTTCTTATATGAGGAACTCACAATCGGCTTAGTATTGGGCCTAGAGGGTCACACACATATGGTGGATGTTTTAACGAGCAGACGATTGGATATGAGTTATCCAATTAGCCCCTATTCTCATTGGATGAGACCCAACATTGATGAGCTCCTTGCATGAGGTTAATTGGACAGAGATCCAATAATCCAAGAGGAGTGGGTAATTGGATGAAGATCCAATAGTAGTAGATGATCCTTTGTAAATAGGAGGCATGGGCGGCACAATAGTAGTAGGCTGCACCTTTAGCCACCCCCTCCTATTTTCCTCCCTTCCATATCTTCTCAGCCAACTAGCCCTTCCCTACTGCAAGACGACAGTGAAGAATGTTAGGATCAAGTTGGCCAGGAATCCTGAAAGTAGTACTTTCTCATATTGTTTCATACCCAATTTGTACCTCCTATTGACCCCTTTCCAGATCAACGAAATAAGCTCAACCTGAGCTTAAATCCAACCCAAAGTGGATCCGGTTGCCTCGCATTGAGTTAATTTGGATTTCTTCCAAATCTAACTCAATTAGGACTAAAAACAACTGATGCTAACTACGACACACTATGATATACAAATACAATCACCCTTGTTGATCGGCACATCAATTGATCTTCCAAACTGCTGGCGAACTTCCCGGCATCCTTCGGGGAACTCCCGGTGAGTCTCTCGATCATCTTCTGGCAAACTCTCAACGCACTCCCGGCAAGCTCTCGATCACCTTCGGTAAGCTCCCGGCAAACTCCCAGTAAGCTCCTAATTACCTTCAACAAGCTCCCAATGAACTCTCGGCAAGCCCCCAATCACCTTCGATGAGCTTCCGACGATCTCCCAGCGAGTTCCCACTACATCGTCCGAACTTCGGTCCGATGCCCGAACTTGACTCCGGCCTAACATTAGATTGTATTGCCTTTTAACCATCATAGTTAATCCTGCATCACTTTCTCTAACACACATGTTAGATAATAAAATACATCAATTGATTTAATATCAAAATCTGATATTCAATAATCTCTCCCTTTCTGATGATGACAATTAATTGATGACACGAGTTAACTTTAACGCCCCATATGTATATGCCATAGGATAAATAAAATACACTTGGATTCAAAAAAACACATCACTTTTGAATTCAAGTATTTTGTCAATATTGAATTTGTTTCAATGATAATATTTTCAGTGCATTCAGCTCAAAATTTTCAAAGCATACAACATTCATCTCAAAAATTTGCATGCATCATACATTCATTCATCATGATCAATTTCAAACATTTCAAGCATAAATCATACATTTATTCATTCTCAAACATTTCAAAGATCTCAAAACATTTCTCCCCCTTATGTCATCAATTATGTCATTTCTCTCATTTTGTCATCAACAAAAAAAAGGAAGAGAAATACCTAACTTATATTTTAATATTGTTAACCGTTATTCACATAAAGAAATTTCTTTCTCCCCCTTTGTAAATAAAATAGAAGAAGAATAATGTGGGGGTGGGGGGGTGGAAACATTAAAAAAAAAGATTCATAATAATATTTGAGAAAGGATAAAATAAATCTCATCACTATTCATGAATCCATAAATCAAAATGTTTTTTCTTAAGAGGAAGGATTCGAAAGAAAGCTCATGAATCACATATCAAGCATCACAAAGGTTCATAACTCACATATTTTCTTTTGTAAATTTCAAGAAGAAAGAATCATGTGAAATCATTTTGAAAGATCAAGATCACATTTCTACTTATAAATTTCAAGAGGAAAGAATTATCTCATGCATACGGAAGATTCATGTAAACTTTAAGAAAAAACTCATTTTGTAAAAAATGATAAATCCAAAAAATATTATACCAACTCATGCATTTGGAAGTAAAACATTCCTAAATCTCTTCTAACAAAATTAAGTTGTTCCTCATTTATTTGCTTTTTTTGTTAAGATAGCAATTTGTTCTCCCTTTGTTATTGTCAAAAAAGAATATGGTGATATAATTTTTTCTTTTTCATCCATGTTCTAATTACAACCATAAGTACAAAGGGATCATGTCATTTAAAGATGAAAGATCAAATTGTAAGTATCTAAAGACATGATTTCTTTTAATAAATCTCTCCCCTTTTATTTGTAAATAATAAAAATGAGTCTAAGGGGATTAAATAATCTTAATTCATTTAAGATAAATCTTAAGATATATAATTCATTTAGATTATTCTTCTTAATAGAATGAAACAACGATCTTGATAAAAAAATCTCAAATTATAATTATTAAGATTATAAATCTCCTTTTTATTTAAAAAATCATAGAGATTAAAAATTGATTACCATGAAGAATAAGGCAAGTCAAGAGGTCAAGGAGAAAGCTCATAAAAAATAATATTTAATTTTCATCTTATAACAATTTTAAGAAATATTAATTTGGTGATAAGGTATATCATTCATGAATTATAAGGGAGTAATAGATAAATTATGTCATGAATGATATTAATATCAATTCATGAATACCAAAAAATATTTTTAAATTTTTGACAAATCTCCTCTTCGATGACAAAAAAGAATCTTAGGAGATAAAATAATAAAGAGAACTTGATTTATATCAAGTTAGAAATATTGAGAAGTCAGGATAATGATTAGAATAAAAATACTTCTCTATAGTAAGTTGCAAAAAGAAACATAGAAAAATAAAGGATCTCAATTCATGTACAAGAAACTTCAAGTTATTAAGATCATTGTTTTCAAGTTATAGTTCCAAAAAGACAAATTATGATTTATTTGGATAATTTTCCTTAATAAAAAGAAGGAATCTCAGTTAACGATCTTGATTTATATAAGGATCTCAAATTATAACTTTCAAGATGTCAAGATCATGATTTTAATAGTAACATATTCAAGTTTAAATCATCAAATCATTAAAATCGAGATTTAAAAATATCATGAATAGATGCATTAAACTTTTATTGAATACTCAATGAAATAAAGATTTAGAAATTTTTAAGAAAAATATTTTTCTTCTTTTTAGTTATTTCATGTGATTTGTTTAAAGAATGCTTTCCAAATCAATACATTATCATTTAAGACCAAATATCATTTCAAAAGAAATCAACAATACATTAAAACAATAAAATGTCTTCAAACAAAAGATCTGATTTATTTTAATTCTAATGATTTTTCTTTCTTAAGTGAGTCTAACTCTTTAGACTTAGTGAAATAAGTTACTATGCTCTTTTTATTCTTATTTAAAAAATATTTTTAATTTTTCAAAAATACTAGAAAATAAAACATGATTTTTTCTCCTTTTTTATTTTATTCTATGCTCAAATTCAAGAATAATCTAACATTCAATAACAAACACTCAATCATATTTCATGTCAATCATTCAACATTAACATTTACATTCAAATCAACTAACATAACATCGTCAAAATCCCTTTTTCATAAATTTCAACATAAATAATTGTTCATTAAAAATAACTAAGGTTCTTTAGTTCTAGTTCATTTTTGTACTAGTAAGATTTAGCTATGCATCATCAAGATTAATTGTATAGCAATGAACCATCAAAAGATTCATAGCCAATAATTTTAATTCTAAGAATTTTTCTTGTTATTGTTGTTTAGGCTAGTGAGCTTGAAAAGTGTTTTAGATCTCAAGTCATGTGCCTTGAGCATCCATTTTCAAGATATCATTTAGTGCTCCTAGCCTTGTTAGGAGATAAATTTATAATATTGGGGGTTTTGATTTAGATACCCATTTGACTTTGAGTCTCTCATGAAAAGTTCTACTCATTTTTACTAATGGTTTTTTGTTGTTTATGATTCCTTTAGGAACCCAAATCAACTTATATGAACTACTTTCTAAATAAATACCTATAGGAAAAGTATCCACATCTATCACAAAAATTACATTTGTTTTTGCGTGAAGAATTTAATGTAGGTCTTCTATTAAAGATAGTTGGCTTTTATTGGTTGTTATCCATAAAGCCAATACCTTCCTTATAAACATGATCATTATTAGCAAGGATCATATTTAGATATATATGGTGTTGATGGTGTTAAAATTTTCTAAGATTTGTTTTAACATGGTAGTTTCTTTTTCAATTTAATTTAGCATTTCACATTTCGAGCAAGAGGTACATGGTGTTGATGCATCATTCAAAGTTTCAAGTTTACAAGAAAGTAATGCATGATCTTTTTAGAGTAATTTATAAGTTTTGCTAAGCTTCTTAAATTCATCAACTAATTCATAAAATGCATTTAATAATTCATCAAAAGTAAAGGATTCTTTGGAAGATTTACTTACCTCATCGTTGATGGCCATAAGTGCGAGATTCTCCACTTCTTCTTAGTTGTGCTCTTTATCTTCGGAGTGTCTCAGCTTCTTGTGTTTATAGTAAGAAGTTTTTTCCATTTTAATTTTATTTTTATTTTTGTTCATTAATTTATTTGGTTCTTTTGTCATAAGTTCAAATTTCTCATTCTCATCACTCGAGGAGTCATACGTTATTCTAAGTTCAGTTTCCATCATGTTGTTTGGAAGGTATTGTTCTTATGTTCTTAGTGTCAAATTCTTCCTGTTCTTTGTAAGGTGTTATTCTTGTTCATTTTTGTAAGTCATTTCAATTATTGATTCATTTAATTTAATTATGCTTTTATGTGTGATTTCTAATATTTTTCATATATCAAAAGCCAAACCACATATAGAAACTCGATTAAACTCATTTTTACCAAAGAGTACAAAATAAAGCGTTCAGCGCTTTAGCATTTAAAGAGAAAGTTTTTTTAACAAATCATTTCATTCATTCATTGGTTTGGAAGACTTCTTAAAATCATTTTCAACAATGTGCCATAAATCGAAATCCATAGAAATAAAAAAGATACGCCTTCTAGTTTTCCAATAAGTATAATCCATCCCATTGAATATAGGAGGACATGAAATAGAATATCCCTCGTTCATACCAAATGAAGTTATTTACTCACTTGGGTTTTAATCCAATTGAGTATAACATCGCTTTCATACCAACTATCATGATCAAGTTGGCTCTAAGAGCGGGGGGGGGGGGGGGGTGTTGAATTAGTGCAAGTGTAAAAATACTCGATTTGAAAAACTTGCTTGAAGTAAAGAAGAAATCGAAAGTGTTTCTTGGATTTCGTTGAAAGCAAATAAGTGAGTAATTTGAAACAAAGCCGAAAGATGATGCTCGTGTCTTTCTTCAAACTAATTAAGAACAATTAAATTCAAATGCAATAGAAGAGGCAAGAGGAGAGATGCTCACATATTTTATAGTGATTCAGCCAAAGCTTGACCTACGTCCACTTTTCGGAGTTCTTCTTCGTCAAGGCCCATCGGAATCCATTAAAGATCTTCTTCCATGGGTAAAGACCAAACCCCTTACATTTTCTCCTTTTTATAGGTTCAGGAGAGGAACCTTTACAAATTTTTTCCTCTTCCCTTAGACTTACTTAACACTTGAAGCTCTCAAATTTTACATTCTTTTTCACAGAATTTTCACCTTTTTTTCATGCACTTTCTTGCCCTCTAATACAAGAATACTTGGGGTATATATAGATCCCAATTGGCTTCAGAAAATGGAGCCAAAATCCAACTAATCCTATAAATCTCGGGTACTGGCGGTACTACCATCCGCGTCGATGGTACTACCGTCGAAAGCATCCTGAAAATAGGGGTGGCGACGGTACTACCGTCGCCTAGGTGGTACCATCATCGAGAATCCTAAAAGTAGTACTTTTTATATTATTTTATACCAAACTTATACCTCCTATTGACCATTTTCCATATCAACGAAATGAGCTCAACCTGAGCTCAAATCCAACCCAAAGTGGACTCGATTGCCTCACATTGAGTTAATTTAGATTTCTGCCAAATCTAACTCAATTAGGACTCAAAACAACCAATGGTAACTATAACACATTGAGGCATAGTCAACCTTATTGACTGGCACATCAATTGATCTTTCAAACTCCCAACGAACTTCCCGACATCTTTCGACGAACTCTCGGTAAGTCTCTTGCTCATCTTTTGGCGCACTCCCGGCAAGCTCCTAATCATCTTCGGCGAGCTCTCGGCGAACTCCCGGTAAGCTCCCAATTACCTTCGGCAAGCTACTGGTGAACTCCCAATAAGCCCTTGATCACCTTTAGCGAGCTTCCAACGATCTCCCAGTGAGTTCCCACTACATTGTCCAAACCTCAGCTCGATGTTCGAACTTGACTCCAGCTCAACATTAGATTATATTATATTTTCACCATCGTAGTTAATCCTGCATCACTTTTTCTAACACACAGGTTAGATAATAAAACTCATCAATTGATTTCATCTTCAAAATCGAGATTCAATAAAGAAGATAGCATATCTTCTTCCATGAGTGTTGCAAAAAGGTGCATAAGGGTTGTGGGTTTTTTGCTACAATTGGAGGAGTATTGCTGCAACCATCCATCGTGTGGATACCGTTAGAGAGGAGGATATTTAACCTCCTTCATCCTCTCTATCTAGATCTAAAATTTTAAGGATATATGATCTCCCTAAATAATCAATCTCTCACATATCGTAGTTTTTTATTTTTATGATTTTTCGTGTACCAATCTTTGCATGATGACATGATAATTATGGGAGACCAATCTATTTTTTTTTCCTTCCATTGTGCATGTGATGCTCTTTCATGGTTTTTCAACATGGTCTCCCTCTTATTTCTAGAGGTCCCTGTCAACTTAATCATAATGGATCCTGCCCTAGTGGGTACCAGATCTCTGTCCAATTATCCTTAAACTCTTGGATAATTAGATCTCTATCTAATAATCATTATTTACTCTTATTAGTTATTACCCAAAAGATCTATAAAATAGGCACTTTTTGGATATTTAATAAAACAAGGGCTCATTAAATATCTCATATTCGATCGTCTACTCGTCATGATATCCACCATATGTATGTGACCCTCTAAGTTGAATACTGAGTTGGACGTGAGTTGTACTTGTCAGAACTTCTTCCAAATCAAAACTTTGATAGAACCTCAGAAGGAGCTCTATAGAATTTGATCTTTGAGGGGGATCAACCCTTGGAACACTATAGGAGTTTTACACTCCTAGGGTTGGCCAACAAGGCTGAAATAGAATTGATCTTGCTTAATGAAAAGAGGTGAAGGCTACAAGCTTATATAAGGCTCAAAACCCTAGGCATAGGGGGTGCTTCCTAAGTGAATTCTCCCTTTTGCCCTTCTTATAGCTGTCATGCCTAAATAAAGGGGGCAGCGGCCTAAGTGGCTACACAAGCCATGCCCCTCTGCTAGAAACCATAACCGACTAGGCCAATAAGGGGGGTGGCGGCTAGGAAGCCCTAAGGCCCCAAAATAAACCCTAGCCACACTTCTTTATAGGATAGAAGTGACTAGGTGGGATTTTATTATAATCTCACAAGATTCTTATTAATTACTTCTAGGGTGATTAGGACTCAACCCTGTTGGAGTCCTATCAAGCCTACCCTCTTTGAATCAGCTTTGTCCTCAAGGCTGAGGATCTATAAACTCAGGGAACCAGATTTTCAGCTCCTCATATGATTCTCATGCTATCATCAACTTAACTTTGGCCTCCTCATCAGCTTGGGTGTCATTTAGAAGGATTTGGGCTGATTTATCTTCTTTAAATTTCTATTTGAGGTGGGATACCCGGATGATCAATTATAATCTTGATCAGGTGTGCAGATTTGATCTCCAAGTTAGGGCCCCAATGTGATCCCCAATTTTACAAGGCCCAAAGAAATAGGGAGACCACTTCCGTAAGGCTCGAGTTTCCTACTGATCGGCCTAGAGGTGTAGGAAAATTGATCTTCAATTTTTTGTCCATTATGTAGTTTATTGGGAGGTCATTTCTTCTTTACATGTGCTGCCATGTGGTTAGTCTTTAGTAGTGGCCAATCTTTCTTTTGGAATGGTGACTGCGCTCTGGTATAGTTCAGGATGAATGAGAGCCCAATCTAGCATGAGCATGGATTGTAATTCTTTTGGGCTTACTTTTCTTTCGTGCCATGGACATGTATCCAGCCAAATTTTAAATTTGATAGCAATGAGTATCCCCTTTAAAAATCTCGTGTGGAGTGTGGGGGAAGTCTCATTGTGAATTAGAAGTCGACCATCTTACATAAGGGTGATGCCGATCCCAACTCTGGATGTGTCTGCTCCAATCATAAACAGTTGGCTATGACATTGGTAGGGAAAATATTATGGTCGTGAGGGCTAAAGTTTCACTCGGCCAAGGTGGTACATCTTTCTTCACTATGAAAGGGATGATGTTTTAAGATCTGTGAATGATCCTTCTCTTATTCTAATTTCACAAACTGGAGGAGCTCAATTTTCTTGCAGTCTTGGGTCGTAGATCAGAAGTCATCATCAAGGAGGTCTTTAAGCATCATGGTCTGATCCTGGGGAAAGTTATGGAAGTCACCTGAGATCTAGAAGTGTTGCATTAGCAACCATGGTGAGTTCGACAGGATGTAACACTTCAGAAGTAACTTATCCTTGGGGAAAATGGTGTAGGGATGTGTCGTAGCAGGAAATAAGCATGGCCAAACAATCTGTGTCTCTATCATCTCTTCGGCGACCCTCTTATCTTTGATCTTTTATGGGTTTGTGTAGTTGGCAAAGGTAGGGACCGTGCGGGTGGCCGATTGTGGTGTATCCTTTTCCTTGGGCTCGAGAGTCGTATCTTCAAGTTTGGGTTCTTTAATGGGCATGATCATCAAAGGTCTCTCCTTTTTACAATGGTGTTATAGGCTCCACAGTTTATTACAACGCCCACATAGGCCCTTTACTGATTCGTCATGAGAGTCTTCTCATGTTAAATTCTTTGGCTAAGGGGGTCAGTTAATAATAAGAGGAGGTGAAAGCTTTGGTGCTGCTGGTCGGGGAGTGACCCTAATCCTCTGGGGTCAATAGTTCAATTACTCCTCTTGATGTCGCGCGAAGGAGATGGCTGCCTTAAGTGTGTATCGCTGTTGCGCTTTAACTTCTTCTTGAATCTCTGGCTTCAAGCCCTCAATGAAAGTCCTCAATGTCTATTTTTCAGACCAATCGTAAGTTTGATTAGATAACCTTTCAAACTTGGTTTGGTACTTTTGGATGGTGGAGGTTTGACAGATCATCGCTAGTTCTTCGTCAAGATTCTTGTAATTGATTGGTGTTGAAGGTTTATGTGCTTTTGGTTGGGACGTGGCTCTCATGCTCTGAGCATCTTGATTAAGGTGTCCTTCTTGAAGTTGTGCGAAGGAGATCGATGTCATCGAGGTGTAGGGCTATCGTGTCATATCCTCGCTTCTTATCTCCGATAGGTTCTTTTTACAATTTGAATTTGCATCACATTGTGATCTTATTGGGCTCAGTGATCGGCCCAATCTAAACTCCTCGAAGAGAGTGCATAATTTAGCATCCATACGTGTCTCGAAAGCCTCTAATTTGGCTTCGAATAAGCCCACCAATGTCATGACGTAAGGATCTCCAACCTGTCAATAAACCGATTGAAGAGTGTAGCTGTAATCTTCAGGTTGAAGGTAGCAATGGCAGCAAAAGGATAAGAAAGTGTTGCTGTGATGTTGTTGCAAAATTGTTCAGGCTGCGGTGGTGAAGTCTCCAAGTGGCTGTTGTGTTGATAGAGGATGGCAGCCAAGGGTAGCAGTAAAAGTGGAGGAAGAAGACAGCAATAGTAACGTCGGTTGTGGTTCTGCAGTGATGCTACAATGTCATCTTGGTTGTGATTTTTTAGATGGCAAATATGTGTTAGAAGATGGCAGCCAAGAGATCTGAGTCAAAAGACAACAATAATGGTGGAGGAAGAAGAGGGCAGTAGCGACGTCAGCTGCGGTTGCGGTGCAACTTCGTGGCTGCAGGTGGCGTTGGTTGCAGCAAGGGTGTGGCTGCAATAGGAGAAAGACGGGGCAACGGAGTGCACGACTGTTACAGAGGAGGGCAGCAGCGAGATGGAGCGAGAGACCAATGCTAGTCATGTTCAATTCGTTGTTGGCCGCGATTAAGACAGTTGGCAGCGAAAGATTGTTGTGGGCTACGATGTAGACAGATTGCAACCAAAGATCGCTGTTGGTAGCTTTTTACCGCAAAGGATCGCTGCTGGCTGCGATTAAGGAGCATGGCAGTGAGTGGTCTCTGTTGGTAGCATTGTGCAGCGAGGGATCACTGTTAGACGTGATCAAGTTGTTGCTAGTTGCGATCAAGGTATATGGTAGTGAGAGATTACTGCGGATGCGATGAAAATAAATGGCAACAAAAGATCACTGCTGGTAGCATTTGTGTCACAAGGGATAGTTGTTGGCTGTGATCAAAGAGGATGGTAGCGAGAGATCGCTGCTAGCAACGTTGTGCAGCGAGAGATGCGTGCTACGGTTGAAGGGATAAGGGAGATTGGGTGGCTGAAAGCTTGATGGATCGAAGGTGGAAGGCTACGAATTTTGGGGCTTGTTTTATGGTTGTTTTGGGTGCGATTTGTGGTTGTGATTTTATAGAGTTTTGGCTATGATTTGGTGTGGTTTTAGGGCTGTGATAGCAATGGATAAAGGTTAGGAAAAGATATTTTGGATCTGAGATAGATGGCAGTAAAGGTTTGATAGGGATCGATAGGGGTATGCTGTGAATAGGTGCTAGTTGTAGAAGGCTATTATTTTAGGCTGTTTTATAGCTGATTTGGGTATGGTTTTGGATGCGATTTGGTAGGGTTTTAGGGCTGTGACAGTAGAGGATGAAGGTTGGGAAAGATGGTTTCAGATCTGGAAGAGATGGCAGCAAAGGTTTGATAGAATTCGACGAAGTGCACTATAGTGTTGGTAGGGGATTGCTGGTTACAGGTGCCCTACAAGTCAATCATATGAGTAATGGCATGTAAGACATGTTGTACGATCTTTTTGCTTATGATTAATATTGGTATATTCTCACATTATATTATTTGTAGCATATATATTGTGATGTCCTTGATTCTATGCAATGGGAATCGGATCGTGATGAGATCACGATAATAAGATCGATTCACCTTTAAACACAGATCCTAAATAATCCTGGTCATAGGTTACTCGAGAGAGACATCGAGATAACCGGACAGACTGGTGTACTATATATCCGTCCATATGATGGAGGCAGCTAGTCTCATAGCCACTTGTGTGGAGACACTAAGGATATAGTACAGGTGCTCATTAGAGAATGAGTTCACTAACTGATCCGCTTGTGGAATGCTGTATGGTTGATGATACCTAATGTCAGACAATGATTCTATAGTCCTAGTAATGTATCTGGTCCTTTGACTTGAGACACCAAGGATGCCTTGTATGAGTACTCCTTTCTTTGACGCCAGACTTACAAGTTTGGAAGGTTCCAGATCTGATACAACTGGTTA
The DNA here is from genome assembly GCA_029747655.1 of Ensete ventricosum. Taxonomy (NCBI): domain Eukaryota; kingdom Viridiplantae; phylum Streptophyta; class Magnoliopsida; order Zingiberales; family Musaceae; genus Ensete; species Ensete ventricosum. The sequence goes on from JAQQAF010000005.1 coordinate 20,002,723, forward strand.
TCGAGATTGGTAGCCAACCTTACGAAAGCAATTGAGTGTCAATAGAGGATCATCCACTCTCGGTATCATGAGAGGAATATCTCATATGTGCTTGCTCAGACAAATCCATTGCTAGGATCATTCAGATTGAGAGAGAAAGAGTTCTCCGGTAGAATCCGATTAGAGCAAGACAAACTGATTCTATATATGACCTGATAGTAACATGTCCAATATACGGTCTCTAGGATATTAGTTGGATGAGGGATTATAGTAACTATGGATAGACAAGTTCGATAGATTTGATCCCCCTGTACCATATGGAGACTATGGCGTAGTGGCCTAGTACGTATATAGTCGATGAATCGAGTGAATTATTATGGAGATAATAATTCACTATATCATAAGGAGTTCTGATGGGAGTGACTCACGGCTAGCTCAATATCGGGCCTAGAGGGTCACATACATATAGTGGATGCTTCAGCGAATAGAGGATTAGATGAAGATCCAATTATGTATTATTTTTATTAGATGAGATCTTATGCAGATGGGCTCCTTTGTTGAGGGCTAATTAGAGGCCTAAGGAGATTCTTGGATCGATACCCAATAATACAAGGTTAGTAGGTAATTGGATGAAGATCCAATACCTACTAAGGTAGGAGCCATCGGGTTTTGGTGGCTCTCCATAAATTGGAGGGGAGACTCATGGTTGATAGGCTATATCTTTAGCCACCGCCTCATATTCTCCTTCCTCTCTCTACACAAGAGTTTCGATATCAGATTGGAGGAGTTTCGCTATAGAGATCCATCATATGGATACCGCTAGAGAGGAGGATGCTTGACCTCCTTCATCCTCTCCATCCAGATCTGGAAATATAGGGATATACGATCTCCCTAGGTAAAATCAATCTCTCACGCATTGCGATTTTTTAGTTTTTACGTTTTTCTCGCGACCCCAATCTTTTGCACGATGATTTGATCTGCGTGGGAAATCAGTTTTCTGTTTTGATTTCCACTGCGTATGTGATGTTCCTGCTGAGGTTTCCCAACAGTGGTCTTAGAGCCAGTTTTCGTGCAAAAGATTTATTTTAAACTGCGTGTGATGAGATGGAATCACATAGAATCGTTTTACGCGTTCTTGCTGCGTTTTTGTAGTAAACGCAATGAGGACAGTGGGTAGCCGGTCATGGCTAGGCCATCTGCAGGGGTGGCTGGCCACGACCAAGCCCCCTACAGGGGCGGCCGGCTGTGGCCAAGGCCCCCTGCAAAGGGGCGATCGGCTGTGGCCAAGGCCCCCTGCAAGGCGATGGCTGGATGCTGCCAGGGCCAGCCCGTAGGGGCAACAGCCCACAGGCATAACCACTTGTAACGCAGCACCCATAAGGGGGTAGTTGCCAACGGCCATCCCGCAAGGGGTAGCCCCAACAGCCAGGGCTGCTGCCAGCAAGGGCAGTGGCGCCGGCCGCAGGAGCGGCTGTCGGCAGGCAAGCACCGCCATCGCCTGCGTAGGGGTGGCGGCGATGGCATAGAGAGGGCAAGAGGGGTTAGGGCAATCCTTTTGTGAAAAGGATGATCATGCCCCTCTGAATTCAAAAAATACCGAGGACTATCCTCGCGTACAGAATTTCTAAAATACCCTCAATAATTTTAGAAATTTCAAGGACTATCCTCTCTTATCCAGAATTATGAAAATACCCATAATTATAGAAATTCTAAGCATATCCTGATTTTTAGAAAAATAATTAATTAAATAATTTAATTAATTATTATATATCTAGAAATCCTACATATGATGTGATGTATGATACAGATGGTTGATCATACGTCATGTATTATGATGTGTATAATTATGATTATTATTATTATTATTATTATTATTATTAGGGCCTGTAAGCCTTCATTTTTCTTATTTATTGTCGGACCTGCATGCTTGTGATTATTTATAATTACATGAAGAGACGCGGTGGGAGTGTGGAGGTGACAATGGGACCCATGATACCGTGGCGAGAGATCACGACGCATGATGATACGACGAGGATCCAACAGAACCGATGATGACGAGATCAATAATCACAGGCCATGGAGATGCGTCGATGCACACATAGATCCTATTGTGAGTGATTAGGCCTATTGGCTCGAGCTTAATTATATTAGGTGATGGCTCATGATCATCCAGTGTGGCTTACATATTGATGTGTTATACACCTACTAGATATATATATATATATATATATATATATATATATATATATATATATATATATATATATATATATATATATTTGCATGCGATGTTGATATATATAAAATATGTATATGTGTGATACGACATATTAGGAGACCGATACAAAATATAAAAAAAACCCTCCTACGTTAATATTAAGTCGGTAAGCGTGAAGCAATAAGATTGACCCACATGACCTTCCATCGTTATAGGAAGAAATTGAATCACGACATAGGTTGAGTTGGTCGAGTGACTCGAGGCTCACCTATCTATGTGATTGAGTTCTAGCCTACGACATATAGATGTTACCGGTGACCTGAGGACATGGTATGACTTGGATGAGCAGTCGAGAGCATATCCATCGAATCTGACTCATCTTGTAACGATGGTGATAACTTAACTGAACTTCATAGTTGGTTGAGCAGTCGAGACCATGATGATTCGGAGGCCGAACATGACGGGAATTACAAGGAGTTGTGATTGGCAAGAGTTGCCTACCTTTTAGGCTTAGTGTAATTGGTCGAGTCCCTCGAGGTTGCACTAAGATGTCGATTGGATCCCGATCCCCACTAGGAGTTTGCCGAAGACTTTCGTCTCACGTGTCGAGGGTGTCGCATGATTCACTAGGAAATGGGAGTATATTAAGATAAAAGTCTATATCTTAATTAGTATTTTCTAAAAAGTATGCATGTTATTTATTTACGCTATATCTTATTTATCACTTACAAAACCCTTATGGAGCACACTTGATGCCAACCGCCTCATTGGTCCAAAGGCTCCATAATTTTATAATTATTCTCATGAAAGAGAAAATCGTATATGTCCTTAACACGATTGTTCCCACGTCGGAGGACAGGACAAGCGAGGATGAGATCACTCGCTTTATGAAGTATAAAGATAGTCCTAAAGGATAACCTGTATGTTAATTTTATACTTCAGTCCCTACCATATTTTTTTTCACAGTTCATTATTAACTTTAATATGAACAAGTTTGAGGTGACTCTACCTAAGCTCCTTAATATATTGAGGGAAGCTAAGAGCATCATCAAGAATGAGAAGCCAATTCTCTATATTGGTGAGACCAAGAAGAAAAGGAAGGCCAGTAAGACCCTTAAGAAGGGCAAGGGCAAAGGAAGTCTGGGTAAGGCAAAGGTTATCAAGAAAAACCTAGCAAAGGACAAAGGACAGTGATTCCACTACAGTCAAGACGGACATTGGAAGAGGAACTGTAAGGACTACCTTGCAGATAAAGTGAAACAGAAGCTTGGAGAAGCTTCAGGTATATTCATGATCAGTCTCCACTTGTTGGATTTTCATGATAATATATGGGTCTGGGATACCGAAAGTGCTTATCAGATCTACAATTCATTATAGGTTCTAGCAAGATCTAGGAGATTAGCCAAAGGTGAGATGGACCTCAAGATGGGCAATAGAGCAAGAGTTGCTGCAATTGCTGTTAGGGAGATCACCCTACATCTACTTGGTGGAGCTATTATTGCATTGGATGCATGGTATTTTGTTCCCTCTATTATCAAAATAGTGGAACTGGAGAGAAAGCCACTGAGTTATTAGAACTTATACATAGTGATCTATGTGGTCCCATATCGACTTAGGCTATAGGTGGTTACTCATATTTCATTATATTCACTAATGATTTCTCTAGGTATGGACACGTGTACTTGATGAAGTACAAATCTGAAGCCTTTAAGAAATTTAGGGAATATAAGAATGAAGTCGAGAACCAGATTGGAAAAACTATTAAAACACTTTGATCAGATCGAGGATGAGAGTACTTAAGTACGGAGTTCACCTATTTCCTCAAGAATAATGAGATTCTATCCCAGTGGACACCTCATTATACACCTCAGCTCAATGGTGTATCAGAAAGGAGGAATCACATGCTGTTAGACATGGTGCGGTCCATGATGAGTTTCGATGACCTACTCGTCTCATTTTAAGGATACGTCTTAGAGACCGTAACTTACCTCCCGAACAGAGTTCCATCAAAATCAGTAGTATCTACATCATATGAGATATGTAAAGGAAAGAAGTTTAATCTTAGGGTGGTTAAGATTTGGGACTGTCCTACCCATATTAGAATACACAACCCCGACAAGTTGGAATCTAGGACGGAATGGTGCACGTTCGTGGGATACCCTAAGGAGACTTTGGGGTATTATTTCTATAATCCCAAGGATAGAAAAGTCTTTATTGCCAAAAGAGCTGTGTTCCTTGAAAAGGAACACATTCTTGGTGGAAACAGTGGGAGCGATAGAATTGAGCGAGGTTGGAGAATCTAGCTCAAGCACCATTCCAAAGCCCGAGTCTGTTCAGGTACCTAACACATAAATTCTAACTTTACATAGGTCTAGCAGAGTATCTTACCCTCCTGAAAGATATATGAGACATATTAGTGGAGATGACTATTAGGATGTTGATCCTCAGACCTACGAGAGGCTATTATGAGTATAGACTCCAGGAAGTGATAAGAAGTCATGAATTTTGAGATGGATTTCATGTACTCTAACAAGGTTAAGAACCTTGTGGATGCACCTGAGGGTATCGTACCCATCGGCTGCAAGTGGATCTTTAAAAAGAAGATCGGAGTAGATGGAAAAATGGGGACCTATAAGATAAGACTAGTAGCTAAAGGATATCATCAAAGACAAGGAGTTAACTATAACGAAATATTTTCACCTGTAGCCGTGCTTAAGTCCATTAGAATTCTTTTGGTCATTGCAGCACACTATGACTATGAGATCTGGCAAATGGATATTAAAACGATATTCCTCAATGACAACCTCGAGAAGGAGGTGTATATGATACAGCCAGAGGAATTCATATCCAGGGAAAGTCAAGATAAAGTGTGCAGGTTGCTCAAGTCCATTTATGGACTAAAGCAAACTTCTCGAAGTTGGAACATAAGATTTGATGAGATGATCAGATCTTATGACTTCATTAAGAACAAAGATGAGCATTGTATATATAGGAAGGTAAGTGAGAGTGTTATCACCTTCTTGATATTGTATATGGATGACATCCTAATTATTGGGAATGATGTAAGAATGCTCTCCACAGTAAAAGACTTGGCTATCTAGAAACTTTTCCATTAAAGACTTAGGGGAAGCATCCTATATTTTGGGGATCCCAGATCTATAGAGATAGATCTAAGAGGATGCTTGGCTTGTCCCAATCTAGGTACATAGACTCCATTGTCAAAATATTTGACATGGAGTATTTCAAGAGAGGACTCATACCGAGTAGACATGGAATATCACTTTCTAGGAGTATGTCCCCAAAGATTCATGAAGAAAGGGCAAACATGGATAAGATACCTTATGCCTCAACGATAGAGTCTATCATGTATGCTATGTATGCTATGTACCAGGCCTGATATAGTACATGCTCTGAGTGTCACGAGTAAGTATCAGGCATATCCAGGTTCAGAACACTGAAAGGCAATAAAGTGTATCCTTAAGTACTTGAGAAGGACTAAGGATCTTTTACTGGTATATAGAGGAGGTAGCCTCTAGGCTGAGGGCTACACAGACTCGACTTTCTAGTTTGATATTGATGATAGCAAGTCAAACTCAGGGTATATTTTTACCCTGAATAGAAGAGCAGTAAGTTGGAAGAGTTCCAAGTAAGATACTACTGCTAACTCGACCACAAAGGCGAAATACACTGCTACAGCAGAAGTAACAAAAGAAGGGATATGGATGAAGAAGTTCATTAGGGATTTGGAAGCCGTACCAAGCAACGTGGAGCTTATTCCCATATATTATGACAACGACAGGGCGATAGCTCTAGCAAGGGAACCCAGGTCTCATCAGAATTGTTCTTAGGAGGTTTCATCTTATTAGAGCAATCATGACCCGAAAAGATATAGCAATTGAAAAAAGTTACATCCGAAGATAAAATTACAAATCCACTAACGAAGTCGCTGGCTTTGATTGTATTTGAGCATCACAGGGGTTTGATGGGGATCAGATATATAGGTGATTGGCTTTAGGTCAAGTGAAAGATTGTTGGTTACAGGTGCCCTACAAGCTAATAATATGAGTGATGGCACATGTGACACGCTGTGCGATCTTTTTGCTTATGATTAATATTGGCATATTCTCACATTATATTATCTGTAGCATATATATTGTGATATCCTTGGTTCTGTGTAATGAGAATCAAATCGTGATGGGATCACGATAATGAGATCGATTCACCTTTAAACACATATCCTAAATAATCCCGGTCATAGGTTACTTGAGAAGGACATCGAGATACCCGAACAAACCGGTGTACTATATACTCGTCCATATGATGAAGGCCGTTGGTCTCATAGCCACTTGTGTGGAGACATTAAGGATTAGTACAGGTGCTCATTAGAGAATAAGTTCACTCATTGATCCACTTACGAAATGTTATATGGTTGATGATGCCTAATGTAAGACAGCGATTCCATAGTCATAGTTGTGTATCTAGTCCTTTGACTTGAAACACCAAGGATGCTTTGTATGAGTACTCCTTTCTTTGACGCCAAACTTACAGGTTTGGAAAGTTCCAGATCTGGTACAATTGGTTATCGGGATTGGTAGCCAACCTTACGAATGTAATTGAGTGTTAATAGAGGATCATCCACTTTCGGTATCATGAAAGGAATATCCCATATGTGCTTGCTCAAACAAATCCCTAACCAAGGTCTTTCGGATTAAGAGAGAAAGAGTTCTCCGGTAGAATCTAATTAGAGCAAGATAAACTGATTCCGAATATGACTTGACAATACCATGTCCAAGATACGGTCTATGGGATATTAGTTGGATGAGGGATTATAGATAACAGTAACTGTGGACAGACATGTCCGATGGATTCGATCCCCTGTACTATTTGGGGATTATATCATAGTGGCCTAGTACGTCCATAGTCGATGAGTCATTATGGAGATAATAATTCACTATATCAGAAGGAGTTCTGATGGGAGTGACTTACGGCTAGCTCGATATTAGGCCTAGAGGGTCATACACATATAGTGGATGCTTCAGCGAATAGAGGATTGGATGGAGATCCAATTAGCCCCTATTCTCATTAGATGAGACTCTATGCATATGGGCTCTTTGCTTGAGGCCCAATTAAAGGCCTAAGGAGATTATTGGATAGATATCCAATAATATAAGGTTAATGGTTAATTGGATAAAGATCCAATACCCACTAAGGCAGTAGCTCTAGGGTTTTGGTGGCTCACTATAAATAGGAGGGGAGACTCATGGTTGATAGGCTACAGCTTTAGTCACCGTCTCCTATTCTCCTCCCTCCCTCTGCACAAGAGTTGCGAGATCAGATTGGAGGAGTTTCGCTACAGAGATCTATCGTGTGGATACTACTAGAGAGGAGGACGCTTGACCTCCTTCATCCTCTCCATCCGGATCTGGAAATATAGGGATATATGATCTCCCTAGGTAAAATCAATCTCTCATGCATCACTATTTTTTTGTTTTTGTATTTTTCTCACAACCCCAATCTTTTGCACGATGATTTGATCTACGTGGGAAATCAGTTTTTTTTTTTGATTTCCACTGCCCATATGATGCTCCCATTGAGGTTTCCTAACAGGGATGAAGATAAGAAAAAGAGAGCTTCAAATCTGGAAAAATAGCAGTGAAAATCTGATAGGATTTAATGAAAGATCGTTGCGTATGTGATGTTTTGCCAAACAGAGTTTGCGTCGAAGAAGCAATGAATTCTTGACATAAATTCTAGAGAAAAATTCAAGAAAAATATGTAGAAATTTGTCAACAAATCCTCGGTTAATATGTGGCCAATATAAGTGAATAAGTTTGACAAAATTTTGATAATGTAACGGTAGAAAAATAGATGAAAAGATGGAAGGCAGATTCTCATAAAATTCTAGCAATATGCAATGAGGAATTACAACACAATAAGACCAGTTTCAGAAGAGATTTTTTTCAAGAGATCAATCTTAGATGAGAGCTAAGATGATCTATAAAATTATGTAAAAGTTTTGACCAAAAAAGATGAGCAATAGTTCAGTTTCAAGAAGCAACAGTTGGCTGAAATTTTTCTGCAGCATTTCCCTTTTGCAATGATGATCACATTTGCAACGGTAGGATTTTAAAGCTAGAAAAATATGAAAAAACTTCTTCAACGTGTAAGATAAAGGATTTGCAATAGTAACAAGGTGTGGGTGGTAGAATTTTACTATATCTCCAGTTCAAACGCAAGGGGCAATAGCATATTGATTTGATCTGCGGCTTAGGGAGGAAGATGGAGGCGCGTGTTGCAGCAATTATGGGAATTTCTTGGAAGGGTGGAGGCGACATGGCAGTAGGAGCACAGGAACGCAGCTCTGATACCAGATGATAGAACCCTAGAAGAAGCTCTATAGAATTTGATCTTTGAGGAGGATCAACCCTTGGAACACTGTAGGGGTTCCTCCCTCCTAGGGTCAACCAACAAGGCTGAAATATAATTAATCTTGCTTAATGAAAAGAGATGGAGACTACAAGCTTATATAGGGCTCAAAATCCAAGCCCTAGGGGGGTGCTTCCTAAATAAATTCTCCCTTTTGCCCCTCTATAGTTGTCATGCCTAAATAAAGGGGGCGGCGACCTAAGTCACAAGCCATGCCCCTCTACTAGAAACCCTAGCCAACCAGTCCAGTAAGGGAGGTGGCAGCTAGGAAGCCCTAAGACCCCAAAATAAATCCTAGCCACACTTCTTTATAGTATAGAAGTGACTAGGTGGGGTTTTATTACAATCTCACAAGGTTCTTATTATTTACTTCTAGGGTGATTAGGACTCAACCCTACTAGAGTCCTATCAAACTCCTTCTGACTTAGTGGATTATATCCCATAATAATTCACTCAACTCAACGAATATGGACGTACTAGACCATTATACCATAATCACCAAACGGTATAGGAGGATCTAATTCATTAGACTTGTCTGCCCTCAACTACCTTGTACCTATAGTCTCTTATCTATCTAATATTCGATTGATCATATATCAGACATGGTACTATCAGGCCCATATGGAATCCATCTTAGTTTTACTCTAATCGGACTCTCCCGGAGAACTTTTTTTCTCTTAATCTGAATGACCCTAGCCAAGGATTTGCTTGAGTAAAAACACATGTGATATTCCTCTTATGATACCGAGAGTAGATAATTCTCTATTAACACTAAATTGCCTTTGTAAGGTTGGTTGTCATTTTCAGTAACCAATTATATCATATCTAAAACTTGTAAACCTATAAGTCTGGTATCAAAGGATGAAGTATGCAAATAAGACATCTTTGGTGTCTCAAGTCTAAGGACTAAACACACAATTAGGATTACGAAATTGCTATCTGACGATCAAGTATCATTAACCATCCAACATTCTATAAGTGAATTAATCAGTGAACTCATGCTCCAACGAGCACCTGCACTATATCCCTAGTGTTGCCACATAAGCAGCTATGAGACTAGCTACCTCAATCATATGGATGGGCATATAGCATACTGGTATATCCAGCTATCTCTATATTTATCTCGAGTAACTTATGAATGAGATTATTTAAGGTCTGTGTTCAAAGGTGAATTGATCTCATTATTATAATTTCATCGTGATCCAATTACCAATGCACAGATCCAAAGACATCACAACAATATATTAGCTATACAATGTAAAATGAGAAAATATCATAATATTAATAATAAAAAATAGTACATAGTATATCACACATATCATCATTCACATGATTGACTTGTTGGACATATAGAATTAGTGAAAACATCTCAATTTATTTTTTAAATATCATTAATATTAAATAATATCAATTAGCTCTCAGTTTACTTAAACCTTAGATCAAATAATCTGATTAAATTTGATTTAACTAGAACATAACTGAATTAATTTTTAATCCTTATTTAACTAATTTGAAACTCTCCTGCACTACTATAATTTAGATTAGATTAAGTTTAATTTAGGTTAAACAAACTTGAATAAGTTAAATAAGTCTAGAATCATCCTACATCAATCTAAACTAGTTAAATCTCATTTAGTTCATTGTTTTGACCTAAATAAAATAAAATAAGGACAATGAGCTAGATTCCATAGCAGTAAGCTAACACATGGTCTTGTGAATTACACGACTATCACATGGTCTTGTGAATTACACGACTATGCATATATTATACTGGGTTAGGCTAGTCTATAGACCATGGACTAGTTATATGCAATGCATATGATTGGGCCAAGCTAGCTTACGGGTTGGGACTTAGCATATGCTGACTAAGTCTGACTTATTGGTTAGGGCTCTATGGCTTTGGTCTAGCCTATTAACTGTTCAAATACTAATCAATTCTCTTAATTTTAAGATTTAATAAATTATAATTAAAATATCTAATCATTAATATTGAGTCATTACAATATCATAAATAATAGTAGATTAAAAATAAAATTACATAAGGAAGTAAATAATATTTTAAATTAACTATTATATTAATCTAATATAAATCAAATATTGTAACAGTGTCATGCATATAAGGTAAAAATTTAAGAAACTACATACGGCATAAATAATTATAATATATTTTTAATTTAAAAATAAAATTTTAAATGGTTAATTGAATATAAGAAAATTTTAGAAACTACATATAGCATGAATAATTTTAACATATTTTAATTTAAAAATAAAATTTTAGACATTTAAAAGAATAAAAAAAATATTTTTTATGAAAGATAGAGGAACATACTTATTCTCAACTAGATGTAAGTCTTCGTTCCTCTCACTGCTAAGCTTGGTGAGGAATAAATGAGAGAAATTCTTCCTTTTAAATAGGAGATGATGAGCTCTTCATACAAGGTAATAATTTTTGAAAATTTTATATTTATTTGATCTTTATTTTTATTTAATATACTAATAAAATTAACATCACCAACTTAGAACATTGAATATTTATTTCCTAAATTTTATTGGTAAGAAAAAAATAATAATTATACTTAAATTGAGTGATTTTATTAAATGCTTTGAGTGCTTGATAAATAATAGATAAAAATTATATTTTAAATATACATTAACGTATGTGTTGTTTTATAACAAATTTATTTCATAAGTTCATTCAATATGTTATGACAAATTTACCATTATAATATTTTTAATATTTATTCAAAAGTAATTATATATTTTTATTTTAATTAATAAGTAAAATAAAGAAATGAATGTATGTATTCTTATACAAAAAATTTCACATGACCAAACATATACGAAATAAAAAATTATAATCATATAAATAAATATAAAATAATTTTTAAAAATAAATAAATAAACTCTACTTTTATAGAAAATATAAATCATATTGACTTCTCACTAAATCATTTTAACGATCTTATAACTTTAGATAAAATCATAGAATATCTTAAAATTTTAAAAATTATATTAGCTTCATACAAAATGCTGAAATGCTAATGCCATCTTAAGGAAGCATCCATTTCCAATATAATACCCGAGCAAGATACGATTTTAAAAAAATATCAAATATTAATTCATATTTAAAATATGTATTGGATCATATATTTCAAATATATTTTCAAATATACTCTTAATTGTTTTCTGAAGTTGACAATAATAGTCAAGCTGTAAGAGAGAGGCTAAGTACTGCAACAAACAAACCCTTCAGGTTATGAGAGAGACACTATGTTCTGAAACAATAGGGGACAGTGCCTGGTAACATGACCACTACTTTCAACCAGTCAAGGCATGACATATAGGTGTCAAATCAATTCAAATATGCAAAGCATCGACTAGGCATGTCATGCTATCATAACATCGATTTTTTTTCCAAATATGATAATATTAAAAAAAGAAAGATTACGTCTCATGGGTGAACTAGTGTGTCATCCATTATAGACATCCAATCGCTTCATCTATGTAGACTTTCTTCACATAGCTTCCTATTTATTGTCATCGGATGAATCCCATGCTACGAGCACCGCCACATCTTACACGAGTCAAGATGGCAGGTGTCACAAATTAGGTTTCGACCAATAGCCGATGCCGCTGTGTCCGGGAATACCTACGAATCCCTTGTGGTAGTTCGAATTGGCCCAAGTCGCTACACGCAACATTAAGCCCTGAAGCCACCAGTCTTGAACAGGTCATGGACTAGTAATTAACTCAACTATATTAACATGTGACCTGTGCTCAAGATTACTTGAAACGCAATACCCTGAAGCCGAGTTCCATAAAGATCTTCTAAGAACTGAGAGCCATCTGAATCGAAACTAACAGACGCTGAAGAAAAGACTACATCATAAGATTATTGTCTCCACACTTGCTTTTTCTCCGATTGTCAGTGAGTGTTTGATTTGATGGATTGATACACTAACACATTGAAATAAAACATCACCAACCAGCCTGCATCAAAATGACGACCGAGGACACGACTACCACGAAACACAAACGACGAACCTATCACAGCCACCGTCGGCCCTATCACACCTCTTAGATGTCGTTTCGATACCAGAAGACGCCCTTCTTCGTGCTCCCCACGTCCGGCTCCACGTAGAGGCACTCGCGAGCCTCCCTCCACATGGCCTTCAGCAGCGGCGTGCCGTCGTACTGGTAGTACTCGCCCAGCAGGGGTTTGATGACCTTGGTAGCCTCCATGGCGTGATAGTGAGGCATCGTCGAGAAGAGGTGGTGGGCGACGTGGGTGTCGGTGATGTTGTGGAACACGTTGTTGAGAATCCCGTAGTCTCTGTCCATCGTCGCCAGCGCCCCGCGCAGCCAGTCCCACTCGCTCGAGTCGTAGTGCGGCAGCGACGGGTGCGTGTGCTGCAGATAGGTGATGAGGACCAGCCACCCGTTCACGACTAGGAGCGGCACTCCGTACACCCTCACCACCCACCAGAAGCCGTAGCTGGCGGCGACGCAGTAGAGGGCGTACAAGACCGCCATGAGGCCTGCGTCGGAAATGAAGATCTGGGCGCGTTCCCGGTTCGAGTAGATGGGGCCGTAGGGATCGTAGTGGCAGGCGAAGCGGGGGTAGGCGCGGCCGGAGACATTGAAGGCGAGGTACAGAGGCCAGCCGAGGGTGAGGGTGACGGCTAGGGTGAGGACGCGGCCGGGCGGGTTGTTGAGGTACGTGGAATACCAGCGCATGGCGGACTTGGGCTTGGGGACGAAGACCTCGTCGCGCTCCATGGAGCCGGTGTTGGAGTGGTGGCGGCGATGGCTGTACTTCCAGGAGAAGTAAGGCACGAGGAGGGCGGAATGGAGGACGAGGCCGACGACGTCGTCGAGGAGGGAGTAGTCGGAGAAGGCGTGATGGCCGCACTCGTGGGCAATGACCCACACGCCGGTGAGGACGCAACCCTCGACGACCCAGTAGATCGGCCAGGCGGCGAGGACGAGGCTTGGCGGCAGCGTGGGGATGATGGCCAGCGCGAAGTAGAGGAAGAGGGAGGCGAAGACCAGGTCATGGACGACGTAGGAGAAGGAACGGAGAACGGAGCGCTCGAAGCAGTGCGGAGGGATGGCCTTCTTGATCTGGCCCAGTGTGAAGGAGGGTTTCTCGGTGGGCGAGCGGTGGAGGGGTTTGTAGGCCCCGCCGGAGCGGTGGGGCACGTCCTCCCCCGCCGTCGTCGCCACCTGCTCCTTCTTCGTCATGCGTCCGCCCGCTCCCATTGCTGCTATGGGCTCACCTGCGACCCACAACATAGCCTTTTTTGTGATCAGCCAGAAGAGAACAGAAGAAGCCAAGCATGCGAGTTTTGTGCAGGAACAACGCATGATGGCCCAATCTAGCTTCCAACTTGGCTTTTAATTAACATAATAAAATAAAACAATACAACAAAGCACATGCAAATGGAAGGCCGTTCCATAACGGACGCAGTGGGCACAGATACGTCAAAACCAAAAAATTTCTCCCATTTCCTAATGCAGCTCTGACTTGAAACACGGTTGGAGACCCGACAAGGCCTCCAATCTTACTATAAAACGCAAGCTATTCATCCTGGATGATAAAGCTATACATGAACCAATTTGAACCAAAGAAATAAATGAATCGATTTGACGGGGTTGGAAGGAGCATGTGAGATGGCAAGAGTGCACTGTAAATCTCTACATTTATTAGAGTGACTCCAAAGTGGGAAAGATAACGAGAAAGCGTACCAAAGTTTACAGAATATATATTTATTTAATAGAGTGGGGACGACTTTAGTGGAATATGACATGGACATGACCGCACCGCGTCCCACGTATGACGCCGACCCCGATGGAGATTCGGTGTCGGGGGGTGGGTAAATTTTAGCGCTCCGCCGTTCATTTTCCTGATATGATGATGTCTAAAGGTGGGGATTCATCGTCCCCGGTGTTGGTCTTGGGACGCTGCGGGCCATAGAGATGGACTGACACCGCGCTGTGTCACCGACCCCGATCGGGTCAGGCTTGTCGTCGTCCACGTCAGCCCTAGAGAGCACCATGTGCTCGTCCTCCTTTTTTTTTTTCCTTTCTTTTTCTCGTGGTGGCAGAGGGGCGGCGTCGACCGAGGCAAGCGCGGTACAGCTGTGCTGCGACGTCTCCGGACAAGGGGGTTTCGCGTACCTAAAGCGGAGGACGTGGCACCACCGATGCGAGCGGGTACCGTGTACGATTGTCGCAGCGACCTGCGACACTGGCCGGCTTTGTGGATCGAGGGATCCGAAGGAGGGTGGGAAAAAAAAGGGAAAGAGGCGAGTTCTTCTTCGGGGTTCAATAATATGTGCTACTACAGTTTGTTCTTCAAAATGAATGCATTTGGAGAAGAAAAATCTGGCGTGCTATTAGCAGTAGATTCTTTAGGAGAAAAAAGGCCTTAAAGATCGACTAATGATGGAAGGGAAAAAGAACTACTTTCACCAGTAGATGGAGTCGTTCCAGATCTAAAACGGTACAACAAATACAAAAATAAATCACAACTAAAAAAAGTAGAACATTACCAAATACATGCGATGAACATTTCGTAGAAGAAACAAAAGTAGAAGGATTCTTGTAGACACAGAGCACCAGATCTAACTCGAACAAGAGAAAGGAACATTATTATTCACGTACCTGAGAGAAATTATGAGGAGGAGGAGGAGGAGGAGGAGAACGAGAGATGACAACAATATCAATCAGTGCCTCCTCTTCCTCTTCCTCTCTCTCTCTCTCTCGAGCGCCCGGGTGGAGAGACTCTTGCTGGGTGAAGGACCTGCCCTTCATTTCCACTCCCTGTGCAAGCTTATCAAGGGCTTCCACGTGCGGGACCCACGCGAGCAGCATGTGGCAGCAGGCCCAACCTTGTTCTCGTGGCCCTTTGGTCATTGGTGTTCCTGACAAGATCGCGCGGGAAGCGATGAGCCAATCCCTCCCGTCCTCTCGCTCGGGGGGCCTCTCGATCGGGCCGATCTTTTAGACCGTCGGTTCTCTTGGACGCTAATGGATCTTTCCGGCGGAAGATGAAATCGCTATGCCTGGGCTTCTCCTGATGCATGATGACAAATTGGCCCCTGGTAACCCAATAAAGGACGTCCCAAAACTGGCGAAATTTTTTTGCACATCAAGAAGATTGGAGTCGGGTGGTCATTTAGGGACGGTGATATATCCGCTGATTTCGTGAGTTGCGCGCACACAAGCCATTCAAATACCTCTTTCATATTACACCTTGGAATATGTTGGACGCTAGGTGGAACTCATCGAGCCTATACAATTATACTCTTTGATAAAGTTTTTTAGATTTATATTGATTAAAGAGTAGAAGAATCAAGAGTTCATAAATTCATCCAACATTCTTTATCCTTAAAGGTACATTTTGAAGCTCATTAACTCTAAAAATAAAAATCATACGAGTAAGTTTATCATCCAAAGTGGACAATATTTCTCACGAACCACATGGTCACACTGATGATGGTCAACTAAGTGACTTATCAAATTGACACTAGAATGAGGGCCCTGAGCACTTGGCTCTCCAACAAGAGAGAGCACTGATAAAACTCCATAGTCTCATATTGATTGAGGAGTATGAAAAATAAAAGCTCATAAGTTTGTCGGGTCTCTCTTACCATCAGAGATGATAAAATCATATAGGTACGCCCATCGTCCAAAACAGATAATTCCTTGTAAGCCTATAGGGTCGCACTGATGGCAACCGATTAAGCGATTTATCAACCTTAAATTAAAATTCTAGAACTACCATTAGATCTATGAACTCGAATTCAAAAAATGATATGCTACTCTTTGAATTCAAGTCGAAATAATTTTAATCAGAAATCATAGTGACTTCCAATAATAATAATTGTAAGAATCATGTGTATAATTTGAGTTAAATAATCATATCATATCTATAGTTAGTATGGGTCAAAATAATTATATATCTCAAACAAATTTTATAAGTTAATGTGATCAAATACAAAATGTATAAGAGTGCAACATAGTTGCTATGTCATCAAAAAGTTACCATTACTTCTTCCCCCTTATACCAAGGTGCTACATCTCTTCATTTACATCAATATACCAATTGTAAGACTATTTTGATATTACATGAAGAATATTTATATCGAAGATAAATTCAAGTTACGAGAGATCAATTTATGATGGGGTATTAACAGAACTTTCCGTATGTCATCCAAAAAAATTAATGAACTTGAATTCAAAATAAAATTTTTTTAATGGTACTCTTGAATTTAAGTTGAAATAAATTCGATCGTGATATTATCATTGCAAGCCTAAATATTCAATCAAACTTCAAATAATAATAATAATAATAATAATAATAATAATAATTAATAATAATAATAATAAAAGTTAGGCATGAGTTGCTACTAATAAAAAATTTTAAAAGCATAAAGTCTCCTTATTCAACATATAAGCTAAGTATGAATGGTTATTTCTCTTCTTTTGTCAGCAACACAAATATAAGTTACTTCTTCTCATTTTCAAAATAGAATTCACAAGTTATGAATACAAGTTATGAATACAAGAGAGTCATAAACATTAAGAAGTTAAGTGAAATGTCATGATTTGTTTGGATAAATCTCCTTCTTAGTTATTAGTGTAAAAAAATAATCATAGGAGATTGAATATAAAATAAAACTCAAATCATGAATATCAAGAAGTTAAGTGAAGGATCATGATTCGATTGGATAAATTTTCTCTTTAGCAAAAAGAATCATAGAAGAATAATTAGTAAAATTTCTTGATTCATACGAGATATATCTTAACCCACGAATATCAAGAAGTTAAGTAAAAGATCATGATTTGTATGAAAAAAAATATTTTTTTATTAAAAGAAAGAATCATATAAGAACAAATAGTAAAAGCTCTTGATTCATATATTTGAATAAATATTTTTCAACGAAGAGAGAGTTTGAATATCTTTTAATATATCTCAAATAATTAGCTCCTAAGGATGTCAATCTATATACTTCCATTCCCTAGGTAATGTTTATTTGGAAGTAGATATATCCAAGTTGTTTTGGAGAGGAGAACTCTCTATTAGAACTCTTGCAGATTCTAAGCTTGGGGTGATCTCTATAGGGGATCGGCCTCCTTGGAACTCTATAGGGGTTTCTCCCTCTTTGGTTTTATGCACAAATGCTAAAAATAATATTGATCTATTGATGATAAAAAGTGAATGAAATAATTCAACTTGGGAAGCTTGCTTCAATCCATAAATGGATCTAAGTAACATGCATACTTTATCTGGACTCTCTATGGATACAAATCCCTCTAGTTGTATCATATACACCTCTTCCTCAAGGTTCCCATTGAGGAATGTTATTTTCACATCCATCTGTCAGATCTCATAATCATAGTGTGCTGCAATGACAAAAAAAAATTATGATAGATTTAAGCATAGCTATAGGTGAAAAATGTTTCGTCATAGTCAACTCTTTGCCTTTGACAATATCCTTTAGCTACCAACCTTGCCTTATAGGTTGTCACCTTTTCATCTAATCCGATCTTCTTCTTGAAGATCCATTTGTAGCCGATGGGTACGATACCCTCAGGTACATCCATAAAGTTCCAAATCTTGTTAGAGTACATGAAATTCATCTTAGAATTCATGGCTTCTTACCACTTCTCGGAGTCTATACTCATAATAGCCTCCTCGTAGGTCTGAGGATCAATATCTTGAAAGTCTTCTCTACTGATATGTCTTACATAACTTTCATGAGGGTGAGATACTCTACTAGACCTGCACAAAGTTAGAATTTATGTGCTACGTACCTGAACAGACTCAGATTCTAAAATGGTGCTTGAGCTAGGTTCTCCAACCTCGCTCAACTATATCTCACTCCCACTGCTTCCACCAAGAATGTGTTCCTTCTCAAGGAACATAGAGCTCTTGGCAACAAAAGTCTTTTGGTCCTCGGGATGATAGAAATAATACCCCAAAGTCTCCTTAGGGTATCCCACGAATGTGCACCATTCTGTTCTTGATTTCTGTTGAATCTCGGATTTTGATGATGAAATCAATTGATGGATTATTAATCTAACAAGATTGTTAGAGTTGATTGATGCAGGATTAATTACGATAGAAGGATTATTACAATCAGGGTTGACCAAGGTTAAGTCTATGCATCGAGTCGATGAGTTTAGGAACTCGCCAGGAGTGTGTCGGAAGCTCGCCGAGGGTATCGGGAGTTTGCCAGGATGGCACAAGGGAGTTCGCCAAAAGAAGATCGAGACTCATCGGAAGATTGTCGGGAGTCGGGATGGTTTTGTAATAGATATTTTAGTAATTATGATTATATTTAATTAAGTCATAATTAGTATCGTGCAGGTCTAACTATGACAAGATTAATGAAGTTACAACCCGATGATGGGCCAAGATAAAGCCTAGGCATTAGGTCGAATTCGGATGATGCGGTGGGATCTCGCCGGAAGTTCGCTGAAGAAATCAGGAAGCTCGCTGGGAACGCGAAGGGAGATCACCGGAAAGAAGACTAGAGGACTTGCTGCAAGATTGCTGGAGGTTGCTGGAGTATGCGGGAGTTAGGTCTTAATTAGGCTTAATTGGTCATTAAGTGTTATAATCATTGAGTCATAGTTAGGGTTAGAGTCCTAATTGAGTTAGATTTGGAAGGAATCCAAATCAACTTAATGAGGCAACCAGATCCACTACTGGGTTTGGTTGAGCTCAAGTTGAGCTCAATCAGTTGACCAAAGAGCTGGTCAATGTAAAAGTCAAGCCGAAATTCGAAAAGTGGAGGGAACCACTTTTGCGGAAATTTCGACGGGTAAACCGTCGGTGACCGATGGTTGGACCGCCCGTACCACAGAATTCGGGCTGTGGGCAGCAACTTTCGGTGGGTAAACTGCCCAGGTGGCGGGTGAACTGCCCGTACCATAAAATCTGGGCGGCGACCAACTACTGACGGCGGGTAAACCGATCGTACCCAGATTTTCTGGATACGATTAGATTTTGGCTCCAGTTTTGAAGCCAATTTGGGGTCTATAAATACCACAAGTTTTCTTACATTCAGAACAACACTTTTGTGGGATTATATTATGAGAAAATATTGTGTGAGAATTATAGGAAAATGAAAAGGGGGTAAGGGAGAGAGCTTAGAGTTGTAAATCTAGTCTCCCTTGTAAGTTCAAGTGTAAGGGTTTGATCTTCACCCAAAGAAGATTGGTAGTAAATGCCGGTATGCCTAAAAAAGGAGGACTCAGAAGTGGACGTAGGCCGTTGGCGCCGAATCACTATAAAATTGTAAGTGTTTCATACTTGCATTGCTTGAATGTTGTTGAATTGATGCTTCCAACTTAACTAAACTCCTTGAAAGCAAGACGATAAGTTTTTTTTCTCAAATGTGATTATCTTTCCAGCTTCTTACTTTTAATCACTCACTTATTTTATTAAAAATGAAAAGCTTCAGATTTCCTATTTTATCTTATTCAAAAGCTTTTGCTTTAGAAAGAAAAATCTTAGCTTACACTAATTCACCCCCCCCCCCCCCCCCCCCCTCTTAGTGCTAATTGATCCTAATTGGTCTCAGAGTAAGGTTATTACACTTTGGATTAACATCCACTTGAGTAAATGACTTGTTTTGACATGAACGAGGGACATTCCATTTCACGTCCACCCTTGTTCAATGGGACATATTACATATATCGGAAAACACGGATGTGTATTTTTCTCATCTCTTTGGACTTTGATTTATGGAATATAGTTGATAATGAATTTGAAAAATCTTCTAGGCCAATGAATGAGTTAAATGATTTGGAAAGGAAGAATTTTTCTGTAAATGTAAAGGCTATGAATGCCTTGTTTTGTGCACTTGATAAAAATGAGTTTAATCGTGTTTTCGTTTGTGAATCGACTTTTGATATTTGGCACACACTAGAAATCACACACGAGGGGACTAGTAGAGTAAAAGAATCAAAGATAAATATTCTAGTTTATAATTATGAGTTGTTTCGAATGAAACCAAGCAAGTCTATTGGAGACATGTACACCTATTTCACGGATGTCGTCAATGGACTTAAAGCACTTGAAAAATATTTTTAAAATTTTGAACTTGTGAGTAAGATTTTATGATCTTTGCCTAAAAATTGGGATCCTAAAGTAACCGCTGTTCAAGAGGCTAAAAATTTGAATAACCTGCCTCTTGAAGAATTGATGAGCTCCCTTATGACTTATGAACTAAACTATAAAGCTCATGATGAGCTTGATGAACCCCTTCCAAAGAACAGGAAGGATGTAGCACTTCGAACAATGAATGACTCCTCGAGTGAAACCTCGAGTGATAAAAATCATGACATTGCACTTCTGTTAAGAAAATTTAAAAAAATTATAAAAAGGAACAAAAACTATAAAAACAAAAAGGAACCAAAGAAAGACAACATTATTTGCTATGAATGCAAAAAACCGGGACACTTCAAAAGTGAATGTCCTCAACTGAAGAAGAAACCGACGCTAAAAAAGAAGGCACTCTCCACCACTTGGGATGATTCAAGTTCCGAGGATGAAAACCAATCCAAAGAAGAGGTGGCTAACTATGCCTTAATGGCATTTGAAGATGAGGTTAGTGAATCTTTAGATATTTTATTTTCTGAATTATTAAGCATGTTTCATGATTTATCAATGAGTTTAGGAAACTTGGCAAATCTTTTAAAATGCTTAAAATTGATCATGATTTGTTGGTTAAAAGATTTGATGAAATGCATGACTCCTTAGCATCACATAAACCATGCTTGAAATATGAAATGGTAGAAAAAATTAAAGAAGAAAATTGCATGCTTAGAACTACACTTGAGAAATTTGAGATACAGAATAAATCCCTAAATATGATCCTTGTCAATAAGGGTCATATTAATAATAAACATGATATAGGCTTTGTTAGAAGTATTCAACAAAAACCAACCATCTTTGTAAAAGGACTTACATTGAATATGGCACCAAGAATTAAGTGTAACTTTTGTGGTAAATTAGGACATAAGGCAAACAAATGCCTTTTTAGAAAATATACTCCTCATCATCTTGTATGGGTTCCAAAGAGAACTTCTATACAATGAAAATCAGTTAGAAAAGAAAGATAAAAATCTTCATGAAGGACCCAATGTTAAATGGATACCTAAATCAAAACCTTCTATAATATAAAATTATTTCCTAATAAGGCTAGGAGTAATAAAAATATTTTGAAAGTAGATGCTCAAGTCATATTACTTGAGATCTAACACTCCTTCAAGCTTACTAGCCTAAGTAGTAATAAGAAAATTATTAAAATTAAAATTATTGATAATAAATCTTTTAATGGTTCATCATTATATAATTAATATTGATGATGCATAGCTAGAGTATACAAGTATCACAATGAATTAGAACCAAATAACCTTAGTTATTGAAAAAAATATTGAAACTTACAAAAATGAGATTTTGAGTGAATGTTAAAATCATTAGCTTGTTTAAATGTAAAGACTATTATTAAAATACTTCAAATATTAACTAAGTTTATAAAATGATTGATTTAAATGTTACATTGATTGAAATGCCATGATGATTGAATGCTTATGTTGAATGTTAGAGCATAGAAAATATACATTCTTCATTTTTAAGATGAGTTTGTCAACTCCTTGCACTGTGTAAAGAGTTGGACTCATTTAAATATTAAAATTGAGATTGGTTAAATTTATGCTTTAAAAATATTTTATGTCTTATAGTAATGACCGTGTTGAAATGAAATTTAGTTTTTAGTCTTAAAAGAAAAATCAATGATTTAAAAATTATTCTTAAAAGAAATCACATGAAATAACCAAAAGAGGATAATTAATCTTAAACATATTTCTATCCTATGAATCCTTCAACAAGATAAAATGATACTATTGTTGAATCTCTTTAACTACAAAAATGAAGTAGAAAACTTTTAGCTATTTTCTTTTGAAAAACAATCTATGATGACTTTATTAAAAAAATTTAAAAAGTAATTTTTGATTTAAAAAATGGATATATTTGAATCTATCCAACTTCATTGATATGTTGCTTTTGATTATTTGATAACTTAAATCATGATCTTGAAATCTTAAAAATTATAATTTGATATATTTTTATTTACTAAGATTCTTTTCATCATAAACATGATCTTGACTTCTCAATATTTATAACTTGATATTTCTATAAGAATCAAGATCCTTCTTACTTTGTCTTCTAAGATTTCAAAAGTTTTAAAATTTCATCTAGGAAGAAACGTGTCAAAATAAATCATGTTCTTGGCATTTATGATTTGATAATAATATTCTTTATAACATGATTACTTATGATTTTCTTCTTAGTATAACTTATCACCAAAATTAATATTTCTTAACATTATGATAAGTTAAAAATTAAAAGAGATTTGCATTATCATGATATTCTCTTAACTTCTTGACTTGACTTATATGTTATGGGAATCACATTATTGATCTCTATGATTTTCTTTAAAAGGAGATTTATGATCTTAACAATAATAATTAAAATTTTTATCAAGATCATTCTTCTTTTTTATTAAAAAGATTTATCTTTGATAAATTAAGATTATCCCCTAAGACTCATTTGTAATATTTACAAAAAAGGGGAAAGAAAATTTATTAAATGAAATCATGTCATTTAGATTTGAATTTTTAATGACATGATATTTCTTATACTTTTTGACATAAATTGAACATGGATGAAAAAAAATTATGTAATCATATTTCTCTCTTGACAATAACAAAAAGTAGGAGATAAAATTTTTAATATGATTATAAGTAAACATTGAATAATGAACAAGTGCTTAGAAGAAAATTAGAACTTTCTAAATGCATACAAAATACTTGATTTACAATTTGAGCTTGATCTACCATCATGCCTTCTTTTGAAATTCTTGATGCTTTTTATCCAAATTACATGAGATGATTTTAAATGCATGAGTAGCTTTTAAACTTTTGAATCTCCTTGAATATCTTAAAATTTTGAGCTTAATTTCAAAATTCACATCTATAAAATTTACATCTTTAAAATTGAATATTTTTGTAATATGATATTTTCATTTCTCTACCTTGATTCTACCTTCTTATTTACACAAAATAGAGAAAGGAAATCACTAGCATTTCAAGAGACTAATAAGTCTATTAAGGATATCATGATTTTGATTTCTTAGAATTATAACTTGAAATCTTTTATGAATCAAAATCTTTTGTTATGTGTTTTTGTATTATTTAAAAGGAGATTTTTATACAAATCATGAACTTGACAACTTAAGATTTCTTATGGATGAATCAAGAGATTTTATTTTAATTATTTCTCCTACAAATTTGTCTCTTGATATTCATAATTTACCTTCATGAACTGTACATCTCATCACTATGTAAATCTTTCATGATATATTTCATGTGATGATATTGAAAAATGGTGAAATGGGAAACGTTTTGCACTATTGCAACCATCCCCTCTTTTTGACAATGACAAAGGGAGAGCAAAATTTGTTAGCTTGTAAAATTGCAAGCTTGAACAATACAAAGAAAACAAAATTTTGCTAGCTCGTACTTCTCAAAAGAGAAGAAAGAACTTACTAGATTTATTTATCATATTTTCTTGAAATTTACATGAGAAAAATGTGTTGAGCTCATATTCAAATTTTATATATCTACAAGATTGAGGTTGAGACCTAGAAATGCTAAATCATGAAAATATATAAATTGCTAATCTAGATTTCATGAGATTAAGTTTTTTGTGATAACATTTTTGAAAATTTTCTCCATGATTTGGTATCTTATTGTTTTTTAAAAATGCATGAAGATGTGCCACATTTAAAATTTATAAGAGATGATTTTATATATCCAGAGATGACTTTTGCTATATTTGAAATACATAAGTAGTCTTTAAATTTCTTGGACTTTTGAGCTCATCTTAATATTACTTTTAAAATTTATTAAGAGCTCTTCTTATGATGAAATGACTCAACAACACCTCACCTGTTTCTCTTCTTATTAATTATAAAAGGTATGGTTGATGACTAGAGATTAATTTTCAAATATATTAATTTTATTGAGAAAGGTATGGTTAATGACTTGAAAATTTTCTATGCTCAATGACTTGAAAATCTTCTATGCACTATGACTTGAAATTTTCTATGACTTAAAAATTTTCTATGCTTGATGATTTGAAGAAAAATTCTCAAATATTTTTAACTTTATAACAATCCTTGAAAATTCTTGATAAGTTGAAAAGTTTTAAAAGCAAATCTTTGTTATACTTGAAAGATTATATGCTTGAAATGCTTATTGCTTTGATTTACTTGAATTCAAGAGGATGTGACTCTCTTGAATTGAAGTCTTCTATATTAATACATATACTAAGGGGGAGTAATGTCATCATGTGTTTTTGAAATTATTAGCTCTATATTTCATCTTTTTGTTGATGATAAAGGGGGAGAAATATATATTGATGACAATGACAATGAAAAATATTCAATGATAACACCTGATGAAATAACTTGGATATTTTACAATTCTTGATTTGATGACTTGATGCATAGAATGTTGATAGCTTAAATTTAAGAGTGAGTGCATCTCTTAAATTTAAGTGGTATATTTTTATAGGGAGTTAGGATTAACTCCTCTCATCAATTGATTGTCATCATCAAAAAAGGGGAGATTGTTGAATCTCATATTTTGATGATGAAATCAATTGATGGATTATTGATCAAATAGGATTGTTAGAGTTGATTGATGTAAGATTAATTACGATAGAAGGATTATTACAATCAGGGTTGGCCAAGGTTAAGTCCATGCATCGAGTCGATGCGTTTGGGAACTCGCCAAGAGTGTATCGGAAGCTCACCGAGGGTATCGGGAGTTTGCTAGGATGGCACAAGGGAGTACGCCAAAAGAAGACCGAGACTCATCGGAAGATTATCGGGGGTAGCCGAAAAGCTTGCCGAGAGTCGAGATGGTCTTGTAATGGATATTTTGATAATTATGATTATATTTAATTAAGTCATAATTAGCATCGTACTGGTCTAACTATGACAGGATCAATGAAGTTACAATCAAATGATGGGCCAAGATAAAGCCTAGGCATTGGACCGAGTTTGGACGATGCGGTGGGATCTCGCTGAAAGTTCGCTAGGAGATTCGCTGAAGGAATCAGGAAGCTCGCTGGGAACGCGAAGGGAGATCGTCGGAAAGAAGATCGGAGGACTTGCCGCAAGATTGTCGGAGGTTGCCGGAGTATGCGGGAGTTAGGTCTTAATTAGGCTTAATTGATCACTAAGTGTTGTAATCATTGAGTCATAGTTAGGGTTAGAGTCCTAATTGAGTTGGATTTGGAAGAAATCCAAATCAACTCAATGAGGCAACCAGGTCCACTACTGGATTTGGTTGAGCTCAATCAGTTAACCAAAGAGCTGGTCAACGTAAAAGTCAAGCCGGAATTCGAAAAGTGGAGGGAACCACTTTTGCGAAAATTTCAGCGGGTAAACCGCTAGTGAGCGACGGTTGGACCGCCCGTACCACAGAATCCGGGCAACAGCTTTCGACGGGTAAACCACCCAAGTGGCGGGTGAACCACCCGTACCACAGAATCTGGGCGGCGTCCAACTGCTGATGTTGGGTAAACTGCCCAGGTTGACGGGTAAACCGCCCGTACCCGAATTTTTTTGGATACGGTTGGATTTTGACTCCGGTTTTGAATCTAATTTGAGGCCTATAAATACCCCAAGTTTTCTTACATTCAGAACAATATTTTTGAGGGATTATATTATGAGAAAATATTATATGAGAATTATAAGAAAAAGAAAAGGGGTAAGGGAGAGAGCTTAGAGTTGTAAATCTAGTCTCCCTTGTAAGCTAAGTTTAAGGGTTTGATCTTCACCCAAAGAAAATTGGTAGTGGATGCCAGTGTGCCTCAAGAAGGAGGACCCGAAAGTGGATGTAGGCCGCTAGCACCGAACTACTATAAAATTGTAAGTGTTTCATACTTGCATTGCTTGAATATTATTGAATTGATGCTTTCAACTTAACTAAACTCCTTGAAAGCAAGACGATAAGTTCTTTTCCTCAAACGTGATTATCTTTCCGGCTTCTTACTTTTAATCACTCACTTGTTTTATTAAAAATGAAAAGCTTCAGATTTCCTATTCTATCTTATTCAAAAGCTTTTGCTTTAGAAAGAAAAATCTTAGCTTGCACTAATTCACCCTCCCCCCTCTTAGTGCCAATTGATCATAACAATTTCAACTTGTCAGGGTTATATCTTCTAACGTGGGCAGGACAACCCCAAATTTTAACCATCTTAAGATCGAGCTTCTTCCTTTCAATATCTCATATGGTGTAGACAATACTAACTTTGATGAAACTCTATTCACAAGGTAAGCTGCAGTCTCTAAGGCGTATCCTTATAATGAGATGGATAGGTCAGTGAAACTCATCATGGACCGCACCATGTCTAACAATGTGAAACTCCTTTCTGATACATCATTGAGCTGAGGTGTAAAGAAGGAGGTGTCCACTAGGATAGAATCTCATTGTCTTTGAGGAAATAAGTGAACTCTGTACTCAAGTACTCTCCTCCTCGATCTGATCGAAGAGTCTTAATACTCTTTCCAGTCTGGTTCTCTACTTCATTCTTATATTCCTTGATTTTCTCAAAGACCTCGGACTTGTACTTCATCAAGTATATGTGTTAATACCTAGAGAAATCATCAGTGAATGTAATGAAGTATGAGTAACTGCCTATAGCCTGAGTCGATATGGGATCACATACATCACTATGTACGAGTTCCAATAACTCAGTGGCTCTCTCTCCAATTCCACTAAAGGGAGAGTTGGTTATCGTCCCACGAAGGCAAGGTTCACAAGTTGCATATGACTCATAGTCAAATGGATCTAAGTATCCATCTTTCAAAAACTTTTGAATCATTCCCTCATGTATATGACATAGCCTACAATGTCTTAGGTATGCATTGTTCACCTCATATATTTTCCTCTCAGACGTATTTATGTTCATGATATGTAGAGAAGTGTCTAACACATATAAGACATTTATTAGTGTCCCTCTAGTGATGATATAATCATCCATAATTATTGAACATATATTATTCTAAAAAACTAATTTATTAGTGTCCCACTAATTGTCAAACAAGAGATGGATATAATATTTTTGATAATAGAGGGAACAAAATAGTATACATCTAATGTAATAATAGCTCCACCAGGCAAATGTAGGGTGATCTCCCCAACAGCAACTATAATAGCTCTTGCTCTATTGCCCATCTTGAGGTCCATCTCGCCTCTAGCTAATCTCTTAGGTCTTGCCATAAACTACAATGAATTATAGATATGATAAATACTTTCAGTATCTAATACCCATGTGTTATCATGAAAATATGACAAGTGGAGACTGATCATGAATATACCTGAAGCTTCTCCAAGCTTCTGTTTCGCCTTATCTGTAAGGTAGTCCTTACAGTTCCTCTTTTAATGCCCATCTTAGTCATAGTGGAAGCATTGTCCTTTATCCTTTGTCGGGTCTTTCTTAGCAACCTTTTGCTAGTTACAAGTGCCCTGCAAGCCAATCACGTGAGTGATGACACGTGTAATACGCTGTGTGATCTTTTTACTTAAGATTAATATTAGCATATTCTCATATTATATTATCTGTAGCATATATATTGTGATGTCATTGGTTCTGTGCAACGGGAATCAAATCATGATGAGATCATGATAATGAGATCGATTCATCTTTAAACACATATCCTAAATAATCCCGGTCATAGGTTACTCGAGTGGGACATCGAGATAATCGGACAGATTGGTGTACTATATACCTGTCCATATGATGGAGGCGACTGGTCTCATAGCAACTTGTGTGGAGACACTAAGGATATAGTACATGTGCTCATTCGAGAATGAGTTCACTAATTGATCCACTTATGGAATGCTGTATGGTTAATGATACCTAATGTCAGACAATGATTCTATAGTCCCAGTTATGTATCTGGTCCTTAAACTTGAGACACGAATGATGCCTTGTATGAATACTCCTTTCTTTGACGCCAGACTTATAGGTTTGGAAAGTTCTAAATCTGGTACAACTGGTTATCGGGATTGGTAGTCAACCTTACGAAGGCAATTGAGTGCCAATAGAGGATCATCCACTCTTGGTATCATGAGAGGAATATCCCATATGTGCTTGCTCAGATAAATTCCTGGTCAGGGTCATTCGGATTTAGAGAGAGAATTCTCCGGGAGACTACGATTAGAGCGAGACTTTGACGAATTTCGTATGTGACCTGACAGTACCATGTCGAATATACAGTCTCTGTGATATTAGTTGGATGAGAGATTATAGATACATGATAACTGTGGACAGATAGATCCGATGGATTCGATCTCCCTGTATCGTCTAGGGACTATGACGTAGTGGTCTAGTACATCCATAGTTAATGAGTCGAGTGAATTATTATGGAGATAATAATTCACTATATCAGAAGGAGTTCTGATAGGAGTGACTCACGGCCAGCTCAGTATCGGGCCTAGAGGGTCACATATATATGGTGGATGCTTCAGCGAATAGGGGATTAAATGAAGATCCAATTAGCCCCTATTTTCATTAGATGAGACTCTATGCTGATAGGCTCCTTGATTAAGGCCTAATTAGAGGCCTAAGAAGATTATTGGATCTTTTATTAGATAAAGATCCAATAATGCAAGATTAGTGGGTAATTGGATGAAGATCCAATACCCATTAAGGAAGGAGTCATAGGGTTTTTTGGTGACTATCTATAAATAGGAGGGGAGACTCATGGTTGACTATCTATAAGAGTTGCGAGATCATATTGTTGGAGTTTTCACTGTAGAGATCCATCATGTGGATACCGCTAGAGAGGAGGACGCTTGACCTCCTTCATCTTCTCCATCTAGATCTGGAATACAGGGATATATGATCTCCTTAGGTAAAATCAATCTCTCACGTATCGTGATTTTTTTAATTTTTATAGTTTTTCTTACGATCCTAATCTTTTGCACGACGATTTGATCTGCATGGGAAACCAGTTTTTGTTTTGATTTTCGCTACACATGTGATGCACCCGTTGAGGTTTCCCTACAGTGATATCAAAGCCATGGTTTTCGTGCGAAAGATTGGTTTTAAACTGCGTGTGATGAGATTGAATCGCATAAAATCGTTCTACATGTTCTTGCTGCGTTTTTGTAGTAAACGCAGCGAGGAAATGGGTGGCTGGCCACGACCAAAGTCCCTCGTAGGGGCAGCCGCCAGCAGGCATGGCCACTCGTGAGCATGGTTGGTGCCTGTGGGTGTAGGTAACGCCCACGACCAAGCCGTAGGCGGCGGCTGCCCGCTGCAAGGCCGCAGGGGGCGGCTGCCCGCTGCGAGGCCGCAAGGGGCAGCCCCACGGCCAGGGCTGTCACTGTCAAGAGCGGCCGCTAGCTGGGGCAGTGCCTACGCAAGGTGATGTCGCCCGCCCGCTAGCAAGGGCAGCGCCCGCACAAGGCGACGCCGCCCGCACAAGGCGACGCCGCCCGCCCGCGAGGTGCCGCCTGAGGGCAACAGCACCTACCGCAAGGGCGGTTGCCCACCGACGGCGTGCAGCGCCGTCGCCGCTGCCCTGCGCAGGAGATAGCAGCGGTGACGTAGTGAAGGTAAGGGAAGAGGGCTAGGGCATCCTTTTGAGAAAAGGATGATCATACCCCTCTAAATTTAGGAAATTTCAAGGACTGTCCTCTTGTATAGAATTTCCAAAATATCCTCAATAATTCTAAAAATTTCAAAGACTATCCTCTCATCCAAAATTATAAAAATGCCCTTGACAATTCTAAAATTTTTGAGCATATCCTTATTTCCAGAAAAATAATTAATTAAATAGTTTAATTAATTATTATATATATCTAGTAATTCTACATATGATGTGATGCACATGTGATATATGATGTGGATGGATGATCATGAGCCATGTGTTATGATGTGTATAATCATGATGATTATTATTATTTTGGCCTGCAAGCCTCCGTTTTTCTCGTTTATTGTCATGCCTGTGTACCCTTGATTATTTATAATTACATGGAGAGGTGCGACGGGAGCGTGAAGGTGACAACGGGACCCATGATGTCGTGGTGGGA
The DNA here is from genome assembly GCA_029747655.1 of Ensete ventricosum. Lineage (NCBI taxonomy): Eukaryota > Viridiplantae > Streptophyta > Magnoliopsida > Zingiberales > Musaceae > Ensete > Ensete ventricosum. The sequence continues at coordinate 20,033,540 of JAQQAF010000005.1, forward strand.
GATCACGCCGCATGGTGATGTGACAATCCGACGGAACTAATGATGACGAGATTAACAATCACAGGGCATGGAGATGCGTCGATGCACACATAGATCATATTGTGAGTGATTAGGCCCATTGGCTTGGGCTTAATCATATTAGGTGACGACTCATGATCATCCGATGTGGCTTGCATATGTGATGTAATACACCTATTAGATATATGTATATATATATTTGCATGCGATGTAGATATATATTAAATATGTATGTGTGTGACACGACATATTAGGAGATTGATACAAAATGAAAACCCCTCTGATAAAACCCCAGAAGGAGCTCTATAGATTTTGATCCTTGTGGGGGATCAACCCTTGGAACGCTATAGGGGTTCCTCCCTCCTAGGCTCAGCACAAGGTAGGGGTTAAAATTATAATTGCTTGATTCAAGAGAAGAGGGGGCGGGGGTGGGGGAGGGGCTACATCTTTAAATAGGGATCAAAACCTTAGTAGACCTGCCTTAATAGGAACAGGGGGCGGCAAGGTTGGCTCTATAGCCGACCTAAGCAGGGGGAAACCCTGGCCGACCAACCCAGTAAGGGAGGTGGCGGCCATTAAGCCCTAAGGACTAATCTAAACCCTAGTCATACTCCTTTATAAGATACGAGTGGCTTTATTACAATCTAGCAGGGTTTTATTGACTACTTCCTAGGGCGATTAGGACTCAACCCTGCTGGAGTCCTATCACCCTTCTACGATAATATTAAGTCGGTAAGCGTGAGGTAATATGATTGACCCACGTGGCCTTCCATCGTTATAGGAAGAAATTAAATCACGACATAGGTTGAGTTGGTCGAGTCACTCGAGGCTCACCAATTTACATGATCGAGTTCTTGCCTACGATATATAGATGTCACCAATGACTTGAGGACATGGTATGACTTGGTCGAGTAGTTGAGAGCATATCCATCGAATCAGACTCATCTTGTAATGATGGTGATGACTTAACTGAACTTCATGGTTGGTCGAGCAGTCGAGACCATGATGATTCAGAGGTCGAACATGACGGGAAACACAAGTAGTTGTGATTGGCAAGAGTTGTCTACCTTTTGGGCTTAGTGTAATTAATCGAGTCCCTCGAGGTTGCACTAAGACGCCAATTGGATCTCGATCCCCACTAAGAGTCTGTCGGAGACTTTCGTCTCACATATCGAGGGTATCGCGTGATTCGCTAGAAAAATAATGGGAGTATATTAAGATAGAAGTCCATATCTTAATTATTATTATTTTTATAAAATCTATATGTTATTTAATTTACGCTATATCTTGTTTGTTATTTGCAAACCCCCTACATGGCATACTTTATGCCAACCGCCTCAATGGTCTAGATGCTCCATAATTTGAGAATTATTCTCATGAAGGAGAAAATCCTATATGTCCTTAATACGATTGTGCCTACGTCGGAGGAAAGGAAAAGCGAGGATGATATTGCTCGCTTTGTGAAGTATATAGATAGTCCTAGAGAATAACCTGTATGTTGATCTTATACTTCAGTCCCTACCATATTCCTTTTTACAGTTCATATGAATAAGTTTGAGGTGACTCTACCTAAACTCCTTAATATGTTGAGGGAAGCTGAGAGCAATATTAAGAAAGAGAAGCCAGTTCTTTATATTGGTGAGACCAATAAGAAAAGGAAGACCAGAAGACCCTTAAGAAGGGAAAGGGCAAAGAAAGACCAGGTAAGGCAAATGTTGCCAAGAAAGACCCTAGAAAAGATAAAGGACAACACTTCCACTCCGGCCAAGATGGGCATTGGAAGAGGAACTGTAAGGACTACCATACAGATAAGGTGAAACAGAAGCTTGGAGAAGCTTCAGGTATATTCATGATCAGTTTCCACTTGTTAGATTTTTATGATAACATATGGGTATTGGATACCGAGACTGTTTATCATATATGTAATTCATTGCAAGTTCTGGCAAGACCTAGGAGATTGGCTAGAGGCAAGATGGACCTCAAGATAGGCAATGGAGCAAGAGTTGCTGTAGTTACTATTAGGGAGGTCATCCTACATCTGCCTGGTGGAGTTATTATTGCATTAGATGCATGCTATTTTATCCCTTCCATTATCAATAACATTATTCACATCTCTTGTTTGACAATGAGTGGATATAAATTAGTTTTTGAGAATAATAGTTATTTAATAATTATAGATGATGAGATCATCACTAGAGGGACCCTTATAAATGACTTATATGTATTAGACACTTCACCACATATCATAAATATAAATATGTCTAAGAGGAAAAGACATGAGGTGAATAATGCATACCTATGACATTGTAGGTTAGGTCATATACATGAGGGAAGAATTCAAAAGTTGTAGAAAGATGGATACTTAGATCCATTTGACCCCGAGTCATATGTAACTTACGAATCTTGCCTTCATGAGAAGATGACCAACTCTTCTTTTAGTGAAACTAGAGAGAGAGCCATCAAGTTATTGGAACTCATATATAGTGATGCTGGTAACAGGTGCTCTACAAGCCAATCACGTAAGTGATGACACGTGTGACACGCTGTGTGATCTTTTTTGCTTATGGTTAATATTGGCAAATTCTCACATTATATTACATGTTGCACATATATATATTGTGATGTCCTTGGAACTATGCAATGGGAATCGGATCGTGATGAGATCATGATAATGAGATTGATTCACCTTTAAACACAGATCCTAAATAATTCCGGTCATAGGTTACTCGAGAGGGACATCGAGATAACTGGATAGACCGGTGTACTATATACATGTCCAGATGATGGAGGCGACTGGTCTCATAGTCACTTGTGTGGAGACACTAAGGATATAATACATGTGCTCATTGGAGAATGAGTACACTGATTGATCCGCTTATGGAATGTTGTATGGTTAATGATACCTAATGTCAGACAGCGATTCCATAGTCTCAGTTGTGTATCTGGTCCTTAGACTTGAGACACCAAAGATGCCTTGTATGAGTACTCATTTCTTTGACGCTAGACTTACAGGTTTGGAAAGTTTTAGATCTGGTATAATTGGTTATCGAGATTGGTAGCCAACCTTACGAAGGTAATTGAGTGTTAATAGAGGATCATCCACACTTGGTATCATGAGAGGAATATCCCATATGTGCTTGCTCAGACACATCCCTGGCCAGGGTCATTTGGATTGAGAGAGAAAGAGTTCTCCGGGAGAATCCGATTAGAGCGAGACATTGACGAATTCCATATGGGACCTGACAGTACCATGTCTAATATATGGTCTCTATGATATTAGTTGGATGAGGGATTATAGATATACAGTAACTATGGACAGATAGGTCCGATGGATTCGATCCCCTTGTACCGTTTGGGGACTATGGTGTAGTGGCCTAGTACGTCCATAGTTGATGAGTCAAGTGAATTATTATGGAGATAATAATTCACTATATCATAAGGAGTTCTGATGGGAGTGACTCACGGCCAGCTCGGTATCGGGCCTAGAGGGTCACACACATATGGTGGATGCTTCAGCGAATAGAGGATTGGATGAAGATCCAATTAGCCCGTATTCTCATTAGATGAGACCCTATGCTGATGGGCTCCTTGATTAAGGTCCAATTAGAGGCCTAAGAAGATTATTGGATAGAGATCCAATAATGCAAGGTTAATGGGTAATTGGATGGAGATCCAATACCCACTAAGGCATGAGCCCTAGGGGAGACTCATGGTTGATGGGCTACAACTATGGCCTCCCCCTCCTATTCTCGTCTCTTCCTCTACGCAAGAGTTACAAGATAAAATTGGAGGAATTTTGCTACAGAGATCCATCGTGTGGATACCGTTAGAGAGGAGGATGCTTGACCTCCTTCATCTTCTCCACCCGGATCTGGAATACAGGGATATACGATCTCCCTAGGTAAAATCAATCTCTCACACATCACGATTTTTTTAGATTTTACGATTTTATCATGACCCCAATCTTTTACACGATGATTTGACCTACATGGAAAATCAGTTTTTGTTTTAATTTTTACTGTGCATGTGATGCACCCGTTGAGTTTCCCAATAGTGGTATCAAAGCAAAGGTTTTCGTGCGAAAGATTGGTTTTAAACTGCGTGTGATGAGATTGAATCGCATAGAATCGTTCTACGTGTTCTTGCCGTATTTTTACAGCAAACGCTGCGAGGAGGAGGGGCGACCGGTCATGACCAGCCACCCAGGGCCAGGCCGGTTGCAGCCAAGGCCCCCCTGCATAGGGGCGACTGCCCGTAGGGGCTGTAGCCCGCAAGGGGCGACCACCCGTAGGGGCAGCAGCCGGCAAGCGGGCGATCGACTGCGGGCACGGCGCCCGCAGGAAGGCCGCTTGCGGGTGGAAGCACCGCCTGCTGCCACCCGCAAGGGCCGACTGCCCGTGGCGCGCCTGCAGTAGGGACGGTGGCGGCGGTGCAAATGGGGTAATAGGGGTTTAGGGCATCCTTTTGAGAAAATGATGATCTTGCCCCTCTGATTTTAAAAATTTTAAGGACTGTCCTCATGTATAGAATTATGAAAATGCACTCAATAATTCTAAAAATTACGAGGAATGTCCTCTCATCCAAAATTAAAAAAATACCCTTGATAATTCTCAAAATTTTGAGCATGTTCTCATGTCTAGAAAAAGAATTAATTAAATAGTTTAATTAATTATTATATATATCTAGTAATTCTACATATGTTCTGATGTATAATTAATTATTTTATAATTAAATTTTGAGCATGTTCTCATGCCTGCGAGCCTTCATTTTTATCGTTTATTGTTGGGCCTGCGTGCTTGTGATTATTTGTAATTACATAGAGAGGCACGACGGGAGCGTGGAGGTGACAGCGGGACCCACGATACCGTGGCGGGAGATTACGATGCATGGTGATATGACAATCTAACAGAACCGATGATGATGAGATCAACCATCACAGGGCATGGAGATGCGTCGATGCACACATTGATCCTATTGTGAGTGATTAGGCCCATTGGCTCAGGCTTAATCATATTATGTGACGGCTCATGATCATCCGGTGTGGCTTGCATGTGTGATGTGTTATCCACCTACTAGATATATGTATATATATATATATTTGCATGCGATGTAGATATATATTAAATATGTATGTGTGTGACACGACATATTAGGAGACCGATAGAAAATAAAAATCCCTCCTACGATAATTTAAGTCGGTAAGCGTGAGGCAATAAGATTGACCCACGTGGCCTTCCATCGTTATAGGAAGAAATTGAATCCCGACATAGGTTGAGTTGGTCGAGTCACTCGAGGCTCACCTATCTACGTGATCGAGTTCTTGCCTACGACATATATATGTCACCGGTGACCTGAGGACATGATGACTTGGTCAAGCAGTCGAGAGCATATCCATCGAATCAGACTCATCTTGTAACGATGATGATGACTTAACTAAACTTCATGGTTGGTCGAGCAGTCGAGACCATGATGATTCAAAGGCTGAACATTGCGGGAATCACAAGTAGTTGTGATTGACAAGAGTTGTCTACCTTTTAGGCTTAGTGTAGTTGGTCGAGTCCCTCAAGATTACACTAAGATGCCAATTGGATCCTGATCCCCACTAGGAGTCTGCCGGAGACTTTCGTCTCATGTGTCGAGGGTGTCGCATGATTCGCTAGGAAAATAGTGGGAGTATATTATGATAGAAGTCCATATCTTAATTAGTATTTTCTACAAAATCTGCATGTTATTTATTTTCGCTATAACTTGTTTGTCGCTTGTAAAACCCCTATGTGACATATTTAATGTCAACCGCCTCATTGGTCAAAAGGCTCCGTAATTTGAGAATTGTTCTCACGAAAGAGAAAATCGTATATGTCTTTAATACGATTGTACCCACATTGAAGGAAAGGACAAGCGAGGATGAGATCACTCGCTTTGTGAAGTATAAAGATAGTCCTAAAGGATAACCTGTATGTTGATCTTATACTTCAGTCCCTACCAGATTCCTTTTCACAGTTCATTATTAACTTTAATATGAACAAGTTTGAGGTGACTCTACCTGAGCTCCTCAATATATTGAGGGAAGCTGAGAGTACCATCAAGAAAGAGAAGTCAGTTCTCTATATTGGTGAGACTAATATAAAAAGGAATGCTAGTAAGACCCTTAAGAAGGGCAAGGGCAAAGAAAGACCTGGTAAGGCCAAGGTTGCCAAAAAAGACCTGGCAAAGGATAAAGGATAGTGCTTCCACTATAGCTAAGATGAGAATTGGAAGAGGAGCTATACGGACTACCTTGCAGATAAGGCGAACCAGAAGCTTGAAGAAGCTTCATGTATATTCATGATCAGTCTTCACTTGTTAGATTTTCATGATAACACATGGGTATTGGATACCGGGAGTGCTTATCATATCTGTAATTTATTGCAAGTTCTAACAAGACCTAGGAGACTAGCTAGAGACGAGATGGACATCAAAATGGGCAATGGAGCAAGAGTTGCTACAGTTACTGTTTGGGAGGGGGGGGGCATCCTATATCTACCTAATGGAGCTATTATTGCATTAGATGCATGCTATTTTGTCCCTTCTATTATCAAAAATATTATTTTCATTTCTTATTTGATAATTAGTGGATATAAATTAGTTTTTAAGAATAATAGTTGTTCAATAATTATGGATGATGGAATCATCACTAGAGGGACCCTTATAGATGGCTTATATGTGTTAGACACTTCTCTACATATCATAAATATAAATATGTCTAAGAGAAAAAGAGATGAGATAAAAAATGCATACCTATGGCATTGTAGGCTATGCCATATACATGAGGAAAGGATTCAAAAGTTAATAAAAGATGGATACTTAGATCTATTTGACTATGAGTTATATGCAACTTGTGAACCTTGCCTTCGTTGGAAAATGACAAACTCTTCTTTTAGTGGAACTGGAGAGAGAGCCACTGAGTTATTGTAACTCATACATAGTGATGTATGTGGTCCCATGTTAACTCACTATAAGTGGTTACTCATACTTCATTATATTCACTGATGATTTCTCTAGGTATGGACACATGTACTTGGTGAAGTACAAATATGAGGCCTTTGAGAAATTCGGAGAATATAAGAATGAGGTGGAGAATCAGATTGGAAAGAGTATTAAATCTCTTGAATCAGATCGAGGAGGAGAGTACTTGAGTACAAAGTTCACCCATTTCCTCAAGGACAATGAGATTCTATCCCAGTGGACACCTTATACACATCAGCTCAATGGTGTATCAGAAAGGAGGAATCGCACGCTGTTCGATATGATGTGGTCCATGATGAGTTTCGCTGACCTACCCATCTCATTCTGGGGGTACGACCTAGAGACCGCAGCTTACCTTCTGAACAGAGTTCCATCAAAGTCGGTAGTGTCTATACCATATGAGATATGGAAAGGAAAGAAGCCCGATCTTAATATTGTTAAGATTTGGGGCTGTCCTGCCCACATTAGAAGACACAACCCCGACAAGTTAGAATCAAGGATGGAACGATGCACGCTCATGGGATACCCTAAGGAGACTTTGGGGTATTATTTCTATTATCCCGAGGACCGAAAGGTCTTTGTTGCTAAGAGAGCTGTGTTCCTTGAGAAGGAACACATTCTTGGTGGAAATAGTGGGAGTGAGATAGAATTGAGCGAGGTTGGATAACCTTGCTCGAGCACAATTCTAGAGCCTGAGTCTGTTCAGGTACCTAACATACAAATTCTAACTTTTCATAGGTCTAGTAGAGTATCTCAACCTCCTGAAAGATATGTGAGACATATCAGTGGAGATGACTCTCAGGATGTTGATCCTCAGACTTACGAGGAGGCTATTATGAGTATAGACTCCGGGAAGTGGCAAGAAGCTATGAATTCTGAGATGGAGTCCATGTACTCTATCAAGGTTTGGAACCTTGTGGATGCACCTGAGGGTATTGTACCCATCAGTTACAAATGGATCTCCAAGAAGAATATCGGAGTGGATGGAAAGGTAGAGACCTATAAAACAAGGCTGGTAGCTAAAGGATATCGTCAAAGACAAGGAGTTGACTATAACGAAACCTTTTCACTTGTAGCCATGCTTAAGTCTATTAGAATTATTTTAGTCATTGCAGCACACTATGACTATGAGATCTGGCAAATGGATGTCAAAACGGTATTCCTCAATGGCAACCTCGAGGAGGAGGTGTATATGATACATCCAGAGGGATTCGTATTCAAAGAGAGTCCAGATAAAATGTGCAGGTTGCTTAGATCCATTTATGGATCGAAGCAAGCTTCCTGAAGTTGGAACATAAGATTTGTTGAGGTGATCAGAACTTATGACTTCGTTAAGAACGAAGATGAGCCTTGTGTGTACATGAAGGTAAGTGGGAGCGCTATCACCTTCTTGGTGCTATATGTGGATGACATCATAATTATTGGAAATGATGTAGGAATGCTCTCCACAGTAAAGGCTTGGTTATCCAGAAACTTCTCCATGAAAGACTTAGGGGAAGCATCCTATACTTTGAGGATCCGGATCTGTAGAGATAGATCCAAAAGGATGCTTGGCTTATCCCAATCTAGGTACATAGACTCTATTGTCAAAAGATTTGGCATGGAGAATTCCAAGAGAGGTCTTATACCGATGAGACATGGAATATCACTTTCTTGGAGTATGTCCCCAAAGACTCCTGAAGAAAGGGCAGACATGGATAAGATACCTTATGTCTCAGCGATAGGGTCTATCATGTATGCGATGCTATGTACCAGGCCTGATATAGCACATGCTTTGAGTGTTACGAGCAGGTATCAAGCAGGTCTAGGTTTAGAACACTGGAAGGTAGTAAAGTGTATCCTTAAATACTTGAGAAGGACTAAGGATCTTTTACTGGTATATGGAGGAGGTAGCCTCCAGGTTGAGGGCTACACGGACTCGAGTTTTCAGTCTGACATTGATAATAGCAAGTCAAATTCAGGGTATGTTTTCACCCTGAATGAAGGAGCAATAAGCTGGAAGAGTTCCAAGCAAGATACTACTGCTGACTCGACCATAGAGGCGGAATACATTGCTGCAGCAGAAGCAGCAAAGGAAGGGGTGTGGATGAAGAAGTTCATCAAAGATTTGGGAGTCATACCAAGCAGCGTGGAGCTGACTCCCATATATTGTGACAGCGATATGGTGAAAACTCTAGCAAGGGAACCCTGGTCTCATCAGAATTGTTCTGAAGATATTTTATATGATTAGAGCGATCATGACCAGTAACGATATAGTAATGGAAAGAGTTTCATCTGAAGATAACATTATAGATCCACTGACGAAGCCGTTGGCTCAGATTGTGTTTGAGCGTTACAGGGGTCTGAGAAGGATCAGACACATAGGTAATTAGCTTTAGGTCAAGTGGGAGATTGATGGTTATAGGTGCCCTGCAAGCCAATCACGTGAGTGATGACACGTGTGACACGCTGTGTGATCTTTTTTGCTTATGATTAATATTGACATATTCTCACATTATATTATCTGTTGTATATATATATTGTGATGTCCTTGGTTCTGTGCAATGAGAATCGGATCGTGATGAGATCACGATAATGAGATTGATTCACCTTTAAACATAAATCATAAATAATCCCGATCATAGGTTACTCGAGAGGGACATCGTGATAACCAGACAGATCGATGTACTATATACCCTTCCATATGATCGAGGCGGTTGGTCTCATAGTCACTTGTGTGGAGACACTAAGGATATACTACAAGTGCTCATTGGAGAATGAGTTCACTGATTGATCCGCTTATGGAATGCTATATGGTTAATGATATCAAATGTCAGATACCGATTTTATAGTCCCAGTTGTGTATCTTGGTCCTTAGACTTGGGATACCAAGGATGCCTTATATGAGTACTCCTTTCTTTGACGCCAGACTTACAGGTTTGGAAAGTTTTAGGTCTAGTACAAATGGTTATCAGGATTGGTAACCAACTTTACAAAGGCAATTGAGTGTCAATAGAGAATCATCCACTCTTGATATCACGAGAGGAATATCCCATATGTGCTTGCTTAGACAAATCCCTAGCTAGGATCATTCGGATTGAGTGAGAAAGAGTTCTCCGGGAGAATCCGATTAGAGCGAGACTATGACGGATTCTGTATGTGACCTAACAGTGCCATGTCCAATATACGATCTTTGGGATATTAGTTGGATGATGAATTATAGATATACGATAACTGTGGACAGACAGGTCTGATGGCTTCGATCCCTCTATACCGTCTGGGGACTATGGCGTAGTGGCCTAGTACGTCCATAGTCGATGAGTCGAGTGAATTATTATGGAGATAATAATCCACTATATCAGAAGGAGTTCTGATGGGAGTGACTCACGGCCAGCTCGGTATCGGGCCAAGAGGATCATACACATATGGTGGATGCTTCAGCACATAGAGGATTGGATGAAGATCCAATTAGCCCCTATTCTCATTAGATGAGACCCTATGCTGATGGACTCCTTGATTAAGGCCCAATTAGAGGCCTAAGGAGATTATTGGATATAGATATAATAATGTAAGGTTAGTGGGACATTGGATGGAGATCCAATACCCACTAAGGCATGAGCCCTAGGGTTTTTGGTGGCTCTCTATAAATAGGAGGGTTGGCTCATGGTTGATGGGCTGCAACTTTGGTCTCTCCCTCATATTCTTCTCTCTCCCTCTGCGCAAGAGTTACAAGATAAAACTGGAGGAGTTTCACTGCAGAGATCCATCGTGTCGATATCGCTAGAGAGGAGGATGCTTGACCTCCTTCATCTTCTCCATCCAGATCTGGAATATAGGGATATACAATATCCCTAGGTAAAATTAATCTCTCACACATCATGATTTTTTTTATTTTTATGATTTTCTCGCGACCCCAATCGTTTGCACGATGATTTGATCTGCGTGGGAAATCAGTTTTTGTTTTAATTTCTGCTGCGCATGTGATGCACCCGCTGAGGTTTCCGAACAAGTGATGCATATGGTCCCATGTCGACTCAGGCTATAGGTGGTTACTCAACTGATCTCGCAACTCTTTCACAAAGGGAGGGAGGAGAATAGGAGGGGGTGGCCAAAGTTATAGCCTATCAACTATGAACCTCTCTCCTATTTATAGAGAGCCACCAAAAAACTCTAGGGCTCTTGCCTCAGTGGGTATTGGATCTTCATCAAATTACCCACTAACCTTATATTATTGGATCTATATCCAATAATCTCCTTAAGCCTCTAATTAGGCCTCATGTAAGGAGCCCAATAGTGCAGGGTCTCATCTAATGTGAATAGGGGCTAATTGGATCTCCATCCAATCCTCTATTTGCGGAAGCATCCACCAGATGTGTGTGACCCTTTAGGCCCGATACGGAGCTGGTCGTGAGATGCTCCCATCAGAACTCCTTCTTATATAGTAAATTACTATCCCCATAATAATTCACGTGACTCATCGACTATGGACGTACTAGCTACTGCGCCATAGCCCCCAGATATTACAGGGGGATCAAATCTATCGGATCTATCTGTCCACAGTTAGTATGTATATATAATCTCTTATTTAACTAATATCCTAGAGATCGTATATTGGACATGGTACTCAGGTCACATATGAAATTCGTCTGAGTCTCACTCTGATCGGATTCTCCCCGAGAACTCATTCTATCTCAATCCAAATGATCCTGGTCAGGGATTTGTTTAAACAAGCATATATGAGATATTCCTCTCGTGATATCGAGAGTGGATGATCATTTATTGACATTCAATTGCCTTCGAAAGGTTGACTACCAATCCCGATAACCAATTGTACCAGATCTGGAACTTCCCAAACCTATAAGTCTGGCGCCAAAGAAAGGAGTACTCAACCAAGGCATCCTTGATATCTTAAGTCTAAGGATCAGATACATAACTGAGACTATGAAATTACTATATGATATTAGGTATCATTAACCATACAATATTCCATAAGCGAATCAATCAGTGAACTCATTATCCAATGAGCACTTGTGTTATATCCTTAGTGTCTCCACACAAGTGGCTATGAGACCAACCGCCTCCACCATATGGATGGGTATATAGTACACCGGTCTGTCTGCTTATCTCGATTTCCCTCTCAAGTAACCTATGACCAGGATTATTTTGGATTTATGTTTAAAGGTGAATCGATCTTATTATCGTGATCTCATCATGATCTGATTCCCATTGCATAGAACCAAGGACATCACAATATATATATAACATATAATATAATGTGAGAATATGTCAGTAATAATCATAAGTAAAAAGAACGCATAGCGTGTCACACGTGCCATCACTCACGTGATTGGCTTGTAGGGCACCTATAACTAGCGCTTATGAATATGACCCTTATTGGCAAAGATCATGTTTAGAGATTTATTGCATATTTCAAACTTTTCTAAAGTTTGTTGTAGTATATTATTTTCCTTTTTAATTGCCTCCAATGACTCATACATAGAGCAAGAAATACATGATGTTGATACTTTATGCATGTTTTCAATTTTACTAGCAAGTAATACATATTCCTTATTAAGTAATTTGCTAGGCTTCTTAGATTCATCAAATAGTTCATAAAATACATTTAACAATTCATGAAAAGTAAATGAGACCTCGGAAGAATTATTTACCTCATCATTGATAGCCATTAGCGCGAGATTCTTCACTTCTTCTTTATTATCTTCTTGATTTTCGGAGTGTCTCGACTTCTTACGTTTATAGTGAGAAGTTGTATCCATTTTAAGTTTATTTTTATGTTTTTTATTTATTTTTATTAATTTATTTGGTTCTTTGGTCATAAGTCTAAATTTAGAGTCCTCATCACTCGAGGTTTTACTCGAGGAGTCATCTGTTGCTTTTAGTGCTAAGTCATTCCTATTCTTTGGAAGGTGTTTATCTTTGGTTTTCAAGGCAATGTTCTTCCTATTCTTTGGAAGTTATTCTTCAAGTTTATCATTATAAGTTATTTTATTTGTTTTTGATTCCTTTAATTTAGTTGTGCTTTCGTATGTGACTTCTAAATTATGCCTTATATCAAAAGCTAAATTACAAGTAGAAACCCGATTAAACTTGTTTATATCTAAAGTGCAAAACAAAGCATTCATATCTTTGGTTTAATAAAAACATATGTTTTTCATGATAATTCCAATCATTTATATGATTAGATGACTTATGAATCTATTTTCAACGATGTTCCATAAATCAAAATCTAATGAATAAAAAAGATACGTATTCTTATTTTTTAAAAGGTGTAATATATCCCATTGAACATAGGAAGACGTGTGATACATTGACCCTCGTTAATGTCAAAAGAAGCCATTAACTTGCTTGGGTGTTAATCTAATTAAGTATAACTGGCTTTGATACCAACTGTTACGATCAAGTTGGTACTAGGGGGGCTTAATTAGTGCAAGTGCAAGTAGTCTTTGGTTTGAAAAATATACTTGAAGTAAAAAACTAAAATAAAAAGCATTTTTTGTTAAGATCAAGTTAGAGAGTGATTAAACTTAAGATCGAATGAAGAATCTCGGTTTAGCAATGGAATGCTAAAATCAAAAGCATGTAAAGAAGGCTCACATAGTTTATAGTGGTTCGGTCAAAAACTTGACCTACGTCCACTTCCCGAGTCCTCCTTCGTCAAGGCTTGTCGATGTCCACTGATGATCTTCTTCCATGGGTAAAGATCAAAACCACTTACACTTTTCTCTTTTTCCCAGACTCTGGAGAAGAACCTTTACAATTCTCTCAGCCCTCCCTTAAATAAAAACTACACTTAAAGAGAAGAGGGAGAGCTCTCAAGAAATTACAATAGTGCTTTCACAAGTTTTTGCTCTTGATTCTTGCATCCTCAAGTAGGAATGAGTAGAGTATTTATAGACCCCAAATGGCTTCAAGAATGGAGCTAAAATTCTCAAAGACTGTCTTCTAAGAGATTGTGTCTTCTCGGAGACTGTTTTCTCGAAGACCGTATCTTCGAAGACCATGCCTTACCTAACCTTGGGTTACCGAAATGACCTTTCAAATAAGTCCATATAAACCCTAATTAAGGCCTAATGATCTCTTTAATTGAGTTAGTAAAACTAACTCTCATTATGATGCTAACTATGACACTTAACACACAATCTTTGTTATTTGATCGTCAATTGATCTCGTGATGAACTCCCGGTGAACTCCCGGCATCCTTTTAGTGAACCCTTAGTAAGCTCTCGATTTCCTCAGTGAACTCCCAACCTACTCCTAGCATCCTTCCAGTGAACTCTCGACGAGCTCCCGACAACCTATTAGTGAACTCCTAATGAACTTCTTGGCAAACCTCTGCTGAGCTCTTGGCGAGCTCCCGACAACATCGTCCGAACCTCGGCTGACCTTTGGCAAACTCTCGGTAAGCTCCCACTACGTCGTCCGAACCTCAGATCGATGCCTGAACTTGACTTATGTTGGGAAACCTCAGCGGGAGCATCACATGTGCAACATAAATCAAAACAAAAAATTGGTTTCCCATGGAGATCAAATCATTGTGCAAAAGATTGGGGTCACGATAAAGCCATAAAAATAAAAAAAGCTATGTTGCATGATAGATTGATTTACCTAGGGAGATCGTATATCCCTGTAATCCAGATCCGGATAGAGATGATGAAGGAAGTCAATCGTCTTCCTCTCTAGCGGTATCCACATGATGGTTCTCTACAGCGAAACTCCTCCAATCTGATCTCGCAACTATTGCATAGAGGGAGGGAGGAGAATAGGAGGCGAAGGCCAAAGTTGCAGCCCATCAACCATGAGTCTCCCCTCCTATTTATAGAGAGCCACCAAAAAATCCTAGGGCTCCTGCCTTAGTGGGTATTGGATCTCCAACTAATTACCCACTAATCTTATATTATCGGATCTCTATCCAATAATCTCCTTAGGCCTCTAATTGGGCCTCAACCAAGGAGCCCATTAGCATAGGGGTTCATCTAATGAGAATAGGGGCTAATTGAATCTTCATCCAATCTTCTATTCGTTGAAGCATCCACCATATGTGTGTGACCCTCTAGGCTCGATACCGAGCTGGTCGTGAGTCACTCTCATCAGAACTCCTTCTGATATAGTGAATTATTATCTCCATAATAATTCATTCAACTAATCGACTATTGACATACTAGGCCACTACACCATAATCCCAAAATTGTACGGGGGGATTGAATCTATCAGACTTGTCTGTCCATAATTACCGTGTATCTATAATCCCTCATCCAACTAATATCCCAAAGATCGTATATTAGGAATAGTACTGTCAGGTCACATACGGAATCCGTCATAGTCTCATTCTAATCAGATTCTCCCGGAGAACTTCTCTCTCAATCTGAATGACCTTGCTAGGGATTTGTCTGAGCAAGCACATATGAGATATTCCTCTCGTGATACTGAGAGTAGATAATCATCTATTGACACTCAATTACCTTCGTAAGGTTCGTTACCAATTCCGATAACCAATTGTACCAAATCTGAAACTTTTCAAACCTGTAAGTCTGGCGTCAAAGAAATGAGTACTTATACAACGCATCCTTGTTGTCTCAAGTCAAAGGACTAGATACACAATTGGGACTATGTAATCGTTGTCTGACATTAGGTACCATTAACTATACAACATTCCATAAGTCGATCAATCAATGAATTCATTCTCTAATGAGCACTTGTACTAGATCCTTAGTGTCTCCATACAAGTGGCTACCAGCCACCTCCATCATATGGATGGGTATATAGTACATCGATATGTCCGATTATCTCGGTGTCCCTCTCGAGTAACCTATGACCGGGATTATTTAGGATCTGTGTTTAAAGGTGAACTCATTATCGTGATGTCATCACGATCCGATTCCCATTGCACAAAACCAAGGACATCACAATATATATGCTACAGATAATATAATGTGAGAATATGCCAATATTAATCCTAAACAAATCGCATAGTATGTCACACGTGCCATCACTCACGTGATTAGCTTGCAGGGTACTTGTAACCAGCAACTCCGATCCAACATCTAATTGTAATTCCTTTTTATCATCATAGTTAACCTGCATCACTTTCTCTAACACATAAGTTAGATCATAAAACCTATCAATTGATTTCATCATCAAAATATGAGATTCAATATATGTGATGTATGATGTGGACGAGTGATCATAAACCATGTGTTATGATGTGTATATGTGTGATTATTATTTTTATTGGAGCTGACGAGCCTTTGATTTTTCTCGTTTATTGTTGTGCCTACATGTCTGTGATTATATTGTAATTACACAAAGAGGCATGGCGGGAGTGTGGAGGTGCCAATGGGACCCATGATGTTGAGATGAGCGATCGTGACGCATGGTGATGCCCCGCGGAGTCAACGAAATTGATGATAATGAGATGGATAATCATAGGTCATGGAGATGCGTCGATACACACATAGATCCTATTATAAGTGATTGGTCCCACTTGCTCAGGCCTGATCACATAAGCTGACAGTTCACGATCATCTAGTGTGATATGCATATGTGATATGCATATGTGATATGTGATTGATTATACACCTACTAGATGTATATATATTTATATACGATGTTGATATATATTAAATATGTATGTGTGTGACACAACATATTAGGAGATCGAAAGAAAACCCTCTCCAATGATAAGATTAAGTCGCTAAGCATGAGGAAATTAGATTGACCCACGTGGCCTTCCATTGTTATAGGGAGAAATTGAATCCTGGCATAGGTTAAGTTTGTTAAGTTCCTCGAGGCTCACCTATCTACATGATTCGAGACCTTGCCTATGACATAGAGATGTCACCGGTGACATGAGAACATGGTATACTGGTCGAGTCTCTCGAGGGCATATCATTAATTTAGACTCATCTTATAATGATGGTGATGACTTAACTAAACATCATAGTTGGTCGAGTCTCTCTAGGCAATGATGGTTCAGAGGTCGAACAGGATGGAAATCACAAGGAGTTATGATTGACAAGAGTTGCCTACCTTTTTGGGCTTAGTGTGATGGCCGAGTCCTCGAGGTTACACTAAGATGTTGATTGGATCCCTATCCCCAGTAGAAGTCTACCGAAGACTTCCATTTCATGTGCCGAGGGTGCCGCATGATTCGCTAAAAAAATAGTGGGAGTAGATTAAGATAGACGTCCATATTTTAATCAGGTTTTTTTATAAAATCTGTATATTATTTGTTTATGCTACATCTTGTTTGTCAGAAACATGTCGCTTGCAAACCCCCTACGTGACATATTTGATGCCAACCACTTCACTGGTCCAAACTACATGGATTGGCTCTGCAATTTGAGAATTGTTCTCACGACAAGCGTATGTCATTGACACGATTTTGCCCACACTAGAAAAAGAGGTAAGCGAGAATGAGATCGCTCGCTACTGAAGTATATAGATGATTCCACTTTGGCTAAGTAATATATGTTCACCTCTATGACTCTTGAGCTACAAAGGCAACATGAGAGGATGAATGCCAATTCCATTATTTTATATCTTCACCGACTATTTGAGGAACATGGAAGAACTCAAAGATATGAGATATCCAAGAGTCTCTTCTGAGCTAAGATGACAAAGGGGACATCAGTTTAGAACCATGTCCTAAGGATATATAGTGGATTGAGAAACTCATAGGTTTAGGATTAGTCCTAGAGGATAACCTGTGTATTGATCTTATACTTCAGCCTCTGCTAGATTCCTTTTCTCAGTTCATTATGAATTTTATTATGAATAATTTTGAGGTGACTCTCCCTGAGCTCCTCAATATGTTGAGAGAAGCAGAGATACAATTAAGGAAGATAAGCTAGTTCTATATATTAGTGAGACCAAGAAGAAAATGAAGGCTGATAAGACCCTTAAGAAGGGCAAGGGCAGACCGAGTAAGGCAAAGGTTGCCAAGAAAGACTTGGCCAAGGATAAAGGCTAGTGCTTCTATTGCGATAAAGATGGGCACTAGAAGAGGAACTACAAGGATTATCTTGTAGAGAAGGCGAAACAAAAGCTTGGAGAAGCTTCAGGTACATTCATAATTAGTCTCTGTTTGTCAAATTTTTATGATAACAAATGAGTATTGGATACTGGGAGTGCCTATCATTTTTATAGTTCATTACAGGTTTTGACAAGGCCTATGAGACTAGCAAGAGATGAGATGAACCTTAAGATGAGCAAGAGTTGCTGTAATTGCTATTAGTGAGGTCACCCTACATCTGCTTGGTGGAGCTATTATTGCATTAGACGCATGTTATTATATTCCTTCTATCATTAAAAGCATTATCTTTTTTTCATGTTTGATAGTTCTGAGATATAAATTAGTTTTTGAGAATAATAGTTGTTCATTGATTTTGGATGATAAGATCATCACTAGAAGAATGTTACATAATGGTTTATTTATGCTAGATATAGCTCCATAGATCATGAATGAAAGTTCGTCTAAGAGAAAATGAGATAAGGTGAACAAGGAGTATACTTGAGTATAGAGTTCACCCATTTCCTTAGAGACCATATGATTTTATCCCAATCGACACCTCCTTATATACTTCAGCTCAATGGAGTATTAGAAAGGAGGAATTACATGATGTTAGACATGGTGCAGTCCATAATGAGTTTCGCCGACCTACCCATCTCATTCTGGGGATACACCATGGAGACTGCATCTTACCTTTTGAACATAGTTCCCTCTAGGTCGATAGTGTCTACACCATATGAGATATGGAAAGGGAAGAAGCCCAATTTTAAGGTTGTTAAGATTTGAGACTGCCTTATCCACGTTAAAAGACATAACCCCAACAAGTTACAATCAAGGATGGAACAGTGCAGTTTGTGGGAGACCCCAAGGAAACTTGTGGGTACTATTTCTATCATCCCAATGACCAAAAGGTCTTTATTGCCAAGGGGGCTGTGTTCCTTGAGAAGGAACACGTTCTTGGTGGAAATAATGGGAGTGTGATAGAGTTGAGCGAGGTTGGAGAACCTAGCTCAAGCACCATTCTAGAGATTGAGTCTGTTCAGGTACCTAGCACACAAGTTCCAACTTTGTGCAGGTCTAGCAAAGTATCTCACTCTCCTGAAAGATATGTGAGACATATCAGTGGAGAGGACATTCAGACCTACGGGATGTTGATCCTCAAACCTACGGGAGGCTATTATGAGTATAGACTCCAGAAAATGACAGGAAGCCATGAATTCTAAGATGGACTCCATGTACTCCAACAAGGTTTGAAACCATATGGATGCACCTGAGGGTATCATACCCATCGGTTGTAAATGGATCTTTAAGAAGAAGCTTGGAGTATATGGAAAGGTGGAGAACTATAAGGCAAGGCTGGTGGCCAAAAGATATCGTCAAAGACAAGGAGTTGACTATGACGAAACATTTTCATCTGTAGCCATGTTAAAATTTATTAGAATTCTTTTGGCTATTGCAGTACAATATGACTATGAGATCTGGCAGATGGATGTGAAAACTACATTCCTCAATGACAACCTCGAGGAGGATGTATATATGATACAACCAGAGGGATTTGTATCCAAGGAGAGTCTAGATAAGGTGTGCTGGTTGCTCAGGTCCATCTATAAAATGAAGCAAGCTTCTTGAAGTTGGAACATAAGATTTGATGAGGTAATAAAATCTTATAACTTTGTTAAGAATGAAGATGAGCCTTGTGTATATAGGAAGGTAAGTGAGAGCGCTATCACCTTCTTGGTGTTATATATGGATGATATCCTAATCATTGGGGATGATGCAAAAAATTCTCTCATAGTTAAGACTTAGGTATCCAGAAACTTCTCCATGAAGAACTTAGAGGAAGAATCCTACATTTTGGGGATTTAGTTCTATAGAGATAGATCCAATGGGATGCTTAGTTTGTCCCAGTCTAGATACATATACTCCATTGCTAAAAGGTTTGGTATGAAAATTTCCAAGAGAGATCTCATACTAATGAGACATGGAATATCACTTTCTATAAGTATGTCCTCAAAGACTCTTGAAGAAAGGATAGACATGGATAGGATACCCTATGCCTCAGCGATAGTATTTATTATGTATACGATACTATGTACTTGATATAACACACGTTTTGAGTGTCATGATCATGTATAAAGCAGATCTAGGTTTGTAACACTAGAAGATAATAAAGTGTATCCTTAAATACTTGAGAAGGACTGATGCTCTTTTACTGACATATGGAGGAGGTAGCCTCCAGGTTAAGGGCTACGCAGACTCAAGTTTCTTGTCCGACGTCGATGATAGTAAATCGAACTCAGGGTGTATCTTCACCCTGAATGGAGGAGCAGTAAGCTGGAAAAGTTCCAAGCAAGATATTATTGTTGACTCGACTATAGAGGCAGAGTACATTGCTACGACATAAGTGACAAAGAAGGGGGTTTGGATGAAGAAGTTCATCATAGACTTGGGAGTCATACCAAGCAACGAGGATCCAATTTCTATATATAGCAACACCAACGAGGCGATAACTCTAACAAGGGAACCTAGATTTCATTAAAATTGTTCTGAGGAGGTTCTAGCTGATTAGAGAGATCGTGCCCTATAAAAATATAGCAATGGAAAGAGTTCTATCCGAAGATAACATTGCAGATCCACTAACAAAGCCATTATCTTAAATTGTCTTTGAGCATCACAGAGTTCTAATAAGGATCAAATACGTAGGTGATTAACTTTAAGTCAAGTGAGAGATCACTGGTTACAGGTGCCCTGCAAGCTAATCACATGAGTGATGACACGTGTGACATGCTGCGTAATCTTTTCCTTATTATTATTATTGGCATATTCTCACTTTATATTACATGTTGTATATACTGTGATGTCTTTGGATCTATGCAATGAGAATCAGATCGTGATCATGATAATGAGATGATTTAACTTTAAACACATACCCTAAATCATCTCGTTCATATGTTACTCGAGAGAGATATCGAGATAACCGGACAGACCGACATACTGTATACCCATCCATATGATGGAGGTGACTGGTCTCATAGCCATTCATGTGGGGACACTAAGGGTACAGTACATGTGCTCATTAGAGAATGAGTTTATTGATTGATCCGCTTATGGAATGTAGGATGATTAATGATACCTAACATCAGACAATGATTTTATAGTCCCAATTATGTGTCTAGTCTTTAGGCTTGAGATACCAAGGATGCATTGTTTGAGTACTCATTTCTTTGACGTTGAACTAATATGTTTGGAAATTAAGTGTCAATAGAGGATCATCCATACTCGGTATCGTGAGAGAAATATCCTATATGTTATCGCTCAGGCAAATCCTTAGCCAGGGTCATTCGGATTGAAAGAGAAGTTCTCTAGGAGAATCCGATCAGAGTGAGACTCGGATAGATTCTATATGTGGCCTGATAGTCCATGCCCAATATACGATCTCTGAGATATTAGATGGATGAGGGAATATAGATACATGATAATTGAGGACAGACAAATCCAACGGATTAAATCTCCTATACTGTTTGGGACTATGACGTAGTGGTCTAGTACGTCCATACTTGTTGAGTTGAGTGAATTGTTATGAGATAATAATTTACTTGGTCAAAAGGAGTTCTGACAAATGAAACTAATGGCCAGCTCAATATTAGGCCTAGAGGGTCACACATATATGATAGATATTTCAGTGATAGAGGATTGAATATGAGTTATCTAATAAGTCCATGTTCTCATTGGATGAAACCTAACATTGATGGACTCCTTGCATGAGGCCCAATTAGAGGCTAATTGAGATTATTGGATAGATATTTAATAATCCAAGAAGTGAGGGTAATTGGATATAGATCCAATACATACTAAGGCAAGATCCATTAGGGTTATGGTGGTTCTTTGTAAATAGGAGACAAGGGCGGCCAACAGGGTGATGGGCTGCATCATTGGCCACCCCCTCCAATTCTCCTCCCTCTCATCTCTTCTCAGCTGACCACCTTCTCCTTGCTATGAAAGAACATCGAAAAAGATAAGAGATCTTCTTCCACATTTGCTGTAAGAAAGTGTGCAAGAGTTATAGACTTTTGGCTATGATTTGGAGAGCATCGCTGCAACGATCCACCATGTGGATACCACTAGAGAGGAGGACATTTGACCTCCTTAATCCTCTTCCATAGGATTTGAAAGTTTTAGAGATATACGATCTCCCTAGGTAATAAATCTCATACGACTCATAATTTTTAATTTTACGATTTTTCATGCACCAATCTTTACATGACAACGTGATAAATGTTGAAAATTGATTTTGTTTTATTTTTTAGCTATGCATGTGATGTTCTTTCATAATTCCTAATAATTTCATCCTCCATCTTCCCTAATTGTTTAAGGATCATAGAAGAAATTAGGAATATGAGATATCTAAGAGTTTCTTCTGCGCTATAATGACAAAAGGGGCATCGATTCATAACCATGTCCTAAGGATGATTGAGTGGATCTAGAAACTCATAGGTCTTGGAATGGTCTTAAATGATAACCTATGTGTGTATTTTATACTTCAGCCCTCCCAGACTTCTTTTTATAATTTATCATGAATTTGAACATAAATAAACTTGAGGTGACTCTCCTTGAGCTCCTCTACTATTAAGAAAGAAAAATCGGTTATCTATATTGGTGAGACTAAAAGGATAAGGAAAGCTGATAAGTCTCTTAAGAAGGGCAATGACAAGGGCAAACCAAATAAGACAAAGGTTGTCAAGAAAGACTCGACAAAGGTCAAGGCATCCACTATGGCAAATATAGGCATTGAAATAGGAATTACAAAAGTACCTTGCAGAGAAGGCGAAACAGAACCTTGGAGAAGCTTCAAGTACATTCATGATCAATCTCCATTTGTCAAATTGTTATGATAACACATGGATATTGGATACCGAGGGTATTTATCACATCTGTAATTCATTGCAGGTTCTGGTAAGGCCTAGGAGATTGGTGAGAAGAGAGATGAATATCAAGATGGGAATTGAGCAAGAGTTGCTATAGTTGCTATTGGCAAAGTCATCCTATATCTGCTTGGTGGAGCTACTATTACATTAGATATATGTTATTACATTCATTTTATCATCAAAAACATTATCTTCATTTCATGTCTAAAAGTTATGAGATATAAATTAGTTTTTACGAATAATTATTGTTCATTAATTTTGAATGATAAGAACGTTACCAGAGGAACATTGTATAATGGTTTATTTGTACTAAACATTGCTCTACAAATCATGAATATAATTGTGTCTAAGAGGAAACAAGATAAGGTAAATGATGCATGCTTATGTCATTACAGGCTAGGTTACATCCACGAGGAAAGGATTCAAAAGTTGCTGAAGGATGGATACCTAGATTTATTCGACTATGAGTCATATGCAACTTGTGAACCTTGTCTTCATGAAAAGTTGACTAACTCTCTATTTAGTAGAACTATAGAGAGAGTCACTGAGTTATTAGAACTCATATATAGCGATGTGTGTGGTTTCATGTCGACTCAGGCCATAGGTGGTTACTCCTACTTTATTACTTTCACTAACGATTTCTCTAGGTATGGACATGTGTACTTGATGAAGTACAAGTCCGAAACCTTTGAGAAATTTAGAGAATACAAGAATGAAGTAGAGAACCAGATTGAAAATAGTATTAAGACTCTTTGATCGGATCGAGGAGGAGAGTACTTGAGTATAGAGTTTAGCCATTTTCTCAGGAGCCATGAGATCCTATCATAATGGACACTTCCTTATACACCTCAGCTCAATGGTGTATCAGAAATGAGGAATCCAACACTTTTAGACATGGTGAGATCGATGATTAGTTTTATCGACATACCAGTCTCATTCTAGGGATATATCTTGAAGACAACAACTTACTTTCTGAATAGAGTTCCATCTAGGTTAGTAGTGTTTACATTATATGAGATATAAAAATGAAAAAAATTCAATTTTAAGGTTGTTTAGATTTTGAGCTGCCCTGCCCATGTTAGAAGACAATCCTAGCAAGTTGGAATCAAGGACAGAGAAATGAAAGTTTGTGAGATACCCCAAGGAAACTTGTGGGTATTATTTCTATCATGCATAGAACCAAAAGGTCTTTATTGTCAAGAGGGCAGTGTTCCTTAAGAAGGAACACATTCATGGTTGAAATAATATGAATATGATAGAGTTGAGCGAAGTTAGAGAACCTAGCTCAAGCACAACTCCAAAGGCTGAGTCTATTCAGGTACCTAGCACACAAGTTCCAATTTTGTGTAGGCAGAGTATATCACCCTCCTAAAAAATATATGAGACATATCAGTGGAGAAGACACTATGGATGGTGGAGGCTATTATAAGATAGACTTCAAGAAGTGATAAGAAGCCATGAATTCTGAGATGAATTTTGTGTACTCCAACAAGGTCTGAAACCTTATTGCTACACTTGAGGGTATCGTATTCATTAATTGCAAATAGATTTTCAAGAAGAAGATCATAGTAGATGGACTGGTGTAGACCTATAAGGCAAGACTGATGTCGAATAGGTATCGTTAAAGGTAAGGAGTTGACTATGACAAATCTTTCTCACCCGTAGTCATGTTGAAATCCATCAGAATTCTTTTGGCAATTGAAACACACTATGACTATGATTTGATGAGGCCTGACAAATGGATGTGAAAACTACATTCCTCAAGGAGGAGGTTTATATGATGTAGCCTGAGGGATTCATGTCAAAGAAAAGTCAAAATAAGGTATGCAGATTGCTCAGGTCCATCTACGGATTGAAGCAAGCTTCCCGAAGTTAAAACATAAGATTTGATGAGGCGATCAGATCTTATGACTTCGTTAAGAATAAAGATGAGTCTTATATGTATAGGAAGGTAAGTGAGAGTGTCATTATCTTCTTGATGTGGATACATCTTGATCATTGGAAATGATGGAGGAATGCTCTCCATAATTAAGGCATGGCTATCTAGAAACTTCTTCATGAAGGACATAGATAAGATACCCTATGCCTCTACGATAACTCTATCATGTATACTATACTATGTACCAGGCTTGATATTAGTGCATGTTTTGAGTATCAAGAGCAGCTATCAGGCGTATCCAAGTTTGGAACACTAGAAGGCAGTAAAGTGCATCCTTAAGTACTTGAGAAGGACTAAGGATCTTTTAGTTGATGGCTATACAAACTCAAGTTTCCAGTCCAATGTCGATGATAGCAAGTAGAACTCATGGTAGATTGTCAACTTGAATGGAGTAGTAAACTGGAAGAGTTCTAAGCAAGATACTACTATTGACTAGACCACTAAGGTGGAGTACATTATTGTGATAGAAGCAGGAGAAAAAGAATCTAGATGAAGAAGTTTATTATAGATTTTGGGAGTCATACTTGTCGGTTACGGGTGCCCTACAAGCCAATCATGTGAGTGATGACACGTGTGACACACTACATATCTTTTTATTTATTATTATTATTAGTATATTCTCATTTTATGTTGCCTGTTGTATATATTATGATGTCCTTGGATCTATATAATGAGAATTGGATCATGATGAGATCACGATAATGAGACCAGCTCACCGTTAAACATAGATCCCAAATAATCGCTATCATAGGTTACTCGAAAGGGACATTGAGATAACCAGATAGATCGATATACTATATACTTATCCATGTGATGGAGGCGACTGGTCTTATAGTTTCTCATGTGGGGACACTAAGGCATAGTATAGGTGCTCATTAAAAACTGAGTTTACAGATTGATTCGCTTATGAAATGTTGGATGGTTAATGATACATGATGTCAAATAGTGATTCCGTAGTTCTAGTTGTGTATCTGGTTTTTAAACTTGAGACACCAAGAATAATTTATTTGAGTACTCTTTGATGCTGGACTTATAGGTCTGGAAGTTCTAGATCTAGTACAATGGGTTATCGAGATTGGTAGCCAACCTTTTGAAGGTAATTGAATGTCAATAGAGGATCGTCCACTCTTGGTATCACGAGAGGAATATCCTATGTATTCTTGCTCAGACAAATCACTAGCAAGGGTCGTTCGGATTAAGAGAGAAGGAGTTCTCTGGGAGAATCCGGTAAGAGCAAGACTCGATTAGATTCCATATGAGACCTGATAGGACCATGCCTAATATATGATCTCTAAGATATTAGATGCATGAGAGACTATAGATATACGATAATTATGGACAGATAGATCCAATGGATTAGATCCAATGTATTGTTTGGGGACTATTGTGAAGTGGCCTAATACGTCCACAATTGATGAGTTAAGTGAATTATCATACGATAATAATTCACTAAGTCAGAAGGAGTTCTGACTAGTGCAACTCATAGTCAGCTCAGTATTGAGCCTAAAGGGTCACACACAAATGGTAGATGTTGCGATGAGTAGAGGTTCAATTCTGAGATATCCGCGAAGTCCTTGTTTTATTAGATATCCAATAAGCCCCTATATTATTAGATCCTATGGATAAGATCTAATAAGAGATTATTAGATAGAGATAGACTAATCTAAGAGGCTTGGGTAGTTGGATATGATCAAATACTTAATAGGATATGATCTATTAGGGTTAAGTTGATAGAGACCTTTATAAATAGAAGAGGGCTAAAGAGTTCATAGACTAGAGCTTCTAGTGGTTGCCCCTCCTATTCTCCTCAGCCTCCTCTCCTCCTTGGGTGACAGATCTTGAAGAGGGAGATTCTACAGTGATCTGAGGAGCATCGTCACTGCATCCACCGTGTGGATATTGCTAGAGAGGAGGATATCTCACCTCCTTCATCCTCTCCTTCAGATCTAACTTTTCGGTTTTGTAGTTTTTTATGCACCAATCATCGTACAACAACATGATAAACATGGGAGACCTTTTTATTTTATTTTTTCACTATGCATGTGATGCTTCTGATAAGATTTCCCAACAGTGGTATCAAAACTAGGTTCATCGTGCGATAATTGGCTTATTAACTGCGTGTGTTGTATTGAATCACGTAGAATTATTCTATGCATTCTTATTGTGCCTGAAGATGCCTGCGGAGAGGCGGTGTATGCGCTTGGCTGCGAAGGCAGCGCTTGCAAGCACTCTACTTGTAGGCAGGGGCAGTCGCCTATAGGGGTGGTGCCCACGACCATGCTATATGCGGGTAGGTCGCCTACATGGGTGGTGAGCGTGGCCAGGTCCCTTGCAGGGCCGACCTCCCGTGGGTAGGTCGCATGTAGGGGCCAAGCCCGTGACCAATCCGCTTGCAGGTATGGTTGCTTACAGGGGCAGCCACCTGCGGTCAGGTAGCCTATGGGTAGAGGCGATTCCCGCCCGTAGGGGCAACCGCCTACGGTAGAGGCGTCGTCGCACTAGTGATGCCTGCACAGGAGCGACACTTACTGTAAAGGGTGACGACCACCTGTAGGAAGGTGACAAAGGGGAATTAGGGCTTTTTAGGGAAAAAGGATGATTTTGCCCCTCTAAATTTGAGAAATCCTGAGTTCCATCTTTTTATCCAAATTATGAAAATACCCTTCACTAATAAAAAAATTCTTGTATATCCTAAATTTCTAAAAATATAGTTAACTAAAAGGTTTAATTAATTATTATTATTTATCTAGTAGTCCTACATGATGATGTGCGTACATGTGATGTATGATGTGGACGGATGATCATGGGCCCTGTGATGTGATGTGTATGTGTGATTATTATTATTATTGGAGCCTGTGAGCCTTTGATTTTTCTTATTTATTATCGGGCCTATGTGCCTGTGATTCTGTTGTAATTAAGAGGCATAGTGGGAGCGTGGAGGTGCCAACGGGATCCACAATACCGAGATAGATAATCGCGATGCATGGAGATGTGTCGAGGTGTCGACGAAATCAATGATGGTGAGATGGACAATTACAAGGCATGGAGATGTACCAATACACACATATATTCTATTGTGAGTGATTGAGCCTATTGGCTCGAGCTTGATCACATTAGGTGATAGTTCATGAACTTCCGATATGATTATATATATGTGATTGCTTATAGACATACTTTATATATATATATATATATATATATATATATATATATATATATATATATATATATAAAGTAGGTGATATGATTATTCCCATTGGCTCGAGCCTAATCACATTAGGTGGTAGTTCATGAACATCTGATATGATTATTCATATGCGATTGCTTATAGACCTACTTTATATATATATATATATATATATATATTTATTTATTTGCATACGATATAGATATATATTAAGTATATATGTTGTTAGGATCGTGTTTGGGGGTTTGAATTAGTGCTTTCACAAAGAAATTACGTCGATTGAAAAAATTGTTCGATCATAACTCATATAAGAAATATGTTAGATTTAGAATGCAATAGTAGTGAGTTATTAAGCAGACAATAAGAATAAAGCACAAGGAAAAGAACACACTAGTTTCATAGTGGTTCGATCGTTGTGACCTACATCCACTCCCGATTTCTCATTCGTTGAGGCCACCAACATTCACTAACAATCTTCCTTTAATGGGTGAAGTTCAACTACTATTTTATAACCCATTCTTCTTTTCACAGGTTTAGGAGACAACCTTTACAAATTTCACACCTCTCTTAGAATGAACTCTAGACTCTTAAGAGGGGAACTCCCAAGAGATTACTATAATAATGTTTGCACACTTAGAATCACAAGTTTTTTTATCTCAATTCTTGCTTCCTTAAGTAAGAATAAGTGGGTTATTCATAGGCCTCAAATAACTTCAAAAATTAGAGTCAAAATTTAAATTTTTGATATTTCGAAGGTGTTGGCCACCATACATATAGTCTTGGAGACTATGTTATGACGGTAGTATCGCCAGCCTGGGAGGTACCATTACCTCACAAAGTCTAGGAGACTATCTTTTGGTCGGTACCATCGCTTGGTCTAGGTGGTGCCACATCGAGACCTGATTTTGGGTCACTGAAATGGGCCTTCCAATAGGCCCAAATCAATCATAATTAAGGCCCAATAACCCCTTAATAGAGTTAGCATAGTTATACCCATAACTAACTCAATTAAGACTTAAACTACGATGATCATGACATAAATGACTACAAAGCGTAAGTTCATCCGAACCCTCGGTGCATCATGCTCTCCTTCGGCGTATTGCTCGATCCATCATCATATCTCACAACATCCAATCTTGACATAATATCCAAATTTTTCCTGCCCGATGCCCGATCTTTGACTTCAGCCCAATGTATGATTTTACTACTTCAATCGTTTTGCCTTTTCATGATTGAAGATAGTCCCGCATCACTTTTCTTGAACACAAATTATATTATAACTTCATCAATTGATTTTATCATCAAAATCCAAGATTCAATAATATCTTCTTTTTTGATGATGGCAACCAATTGATGATGGAATCTTAACTAAACTCCTCCTATCTATATGTCATATTGAAATAAACTTGAATTCATGGAATGATAACCTTCTAATCATAATATTCAGGTTAAAATAATTTTAATGAAAGTGACTTTCACACTTTAAATACATATAATGTAAGCATCATCATAATAAAATCATGAGTATTGTATGCATAATATCAAATCATCAAGTTTGTTATAACATGCATAATTCCAGTTCATCAAAGTATAACATAATTTATCATAATATCAAATATATATATATATATATATATATATATATATATTGTAGGTGTATAATCATATATCACATATGCATGCCACATCGGATGATCATCAACTGCCACCTGATGTGATCAAGCCCGAGCCAATGGGCCGAATCACTCAATATAGGATCTATGTGTGTATCGATGGATCTCCACGCCCTGTGATTATCCATCGTCATTATCGGTTTCGTCGAATCCTCGACGCATCACTATGTGTCGCGATCACCCGTCACGGCATCGTGGGTCCCGTTGACTCCTCCACGCTCCCGTCGCACCACTTCGTGAAATTACAACATAATCACAAGTACGCAGGCCTGACAATAAATGAGAAAAATGGAGGCTAGCACGCCCCATTAATAATAATAATTATATATACACATCATAACACATGGCTCATGATCATCCATCCACATCATACATCACATGTACAAATCATCATGTAGGACTATTAGATAATTAATAATTACTAAAAACTATTTAATTAATTATTTCTAAAAATTTTACGATACCCTACCATAGGTTCCTAATATGGTAAAATAAGGGACTCCTTATGCGGCTAGGAAACATTAGCTGCAAGGAGCCTTTTACGGTCAGGAGTTCCTGGCCCCCAAGGAGTCCCTTTGCAGCCAAACACCCCTTGTGGCCAGGACTCTTAGCCACATGGGAGGCTATTGCCATGGCCGAGATTTTGCTGCTCTCGGCCAGACTAAGAGCAAAATCCTTGCTCTTGACCAAGGGTACAAGAAGCCTTTGGCTATGCCGCATGGCATCAACAGTTGCTCACTTTCCCTCCTCTTTGTATCAATAATTTTGACATCAAAGGATCTTAAAACACCACTCTACAACACCTCTTCATAGTGAGAAAAGGTGTTGTCCATATTTGAAAAACTATGAAAAATTATAGCAAGGTACGTAGAAAATAATTTACTCATTTTAATCTCATCATACACAGTTTAAAGCCAATCTTTTGCATGAGAAACCTGATACCACTATTGGGAAACCATAAAAGAGCATCACATGCATAGTAGAAGAACAAAACAAAATCGATTTCCCACATATATCATGTGATTGTGCAAAGATTGGTGTGTAAAAAATCATAAAAATAAAAAACTGCAATACATGAGAGATTGATTACCTAGGGAAATCGTATATTTCTAAAATTCTAGATCTAGATAGAGAAGATGAAGGAGGTCAAATATCCTTCTCTCTAGTGGTATCCACACGATGGATGGTTATAGCAATGCTCCTCCAATCGTAGCCCAAATCTCATAACTCTTGCGCCCCTTCCCGCAGCACTCATGGAAGAAGATCTGCTATCATCTTCGCTGCCCTCTCATAGCAGGGAAGGACTAATTGGTTGAGAAGATGAGGGAGGAAGGAGAATAGGAGGGGTCGGCCAAATGTTTAGCTTATCACCCTGTTGGCTGCTCCTACCTCCTATTTATAGAGAGCTATCAAAAACCCTAATAGATCATGCCTTCATATGTATTGTATCTCTATCCAATTACCTGCAATTCTTGGATTATTGGATCTCTATCCAATAATCTTAATAGGCCTCGAGTAGGGCCTCATGCAAGGAGTCCATTAATATTGGGTCGCATCTAATGAGAACAGGGGCTTATTGGATAACTAACATCCAATTTTTTACTTGCTGCAATAATCTGATAGGACTCCAGCAGGGTTGAGTCCTAATCTCCTTATGAGTAGTCAATAAAACTTTGTGAGATTGTAATAAAACCCCACCTAGTCACTTCTATCCTATAAAGAAGTATGGTTAGGGTTTAGATTGGGGCTTTAGGGTTTAGTGGTCGTCGCCCCCTTTAATGGGCTGATCGGCTAGGGTTTCCCCTAGCTTAGGTCGACTATAGAGCCAACCTAGCCGTCACCTATTCCTACTTAGGTAGGTCGACTATAGAAGGGGCAAATGGGTCAATTTACTTAGGCAAGTACCCCATGGGCTAGGGTTTAGAACCCTATATAATGATGTAGCCGGCCCCTCTCTTTTATCAAGCAATTATCAACTTTTATTCAGTTTTGTGCCGAGTCTAGGAGGGAGGAACCCCTCTAACATTCTAAGGGTTGATTCCCCTCAAGGGTCAAAATCTATAGAGCTCCTTCTGGGGTTCTATCATCGTCCACCAAATTTGTGTGACCTTGTAGGCCCAATTCTATCGGATTTGAGTGCTGTCTTTTGTGGAGTTTTGGACTCTCTTTCTCTCATCTGCAAACCCTACCATCCTCACCAAAAATCCTTCCAAACCGTAACCTAAACTAATCCTAAACAGCCACCCAAATCAGCCTAAACCGTAGCCTACTCCCATCTAAACCGATCCACTCATCCAACCGACCATCCCCTCTCCAAAAATTTTCATGCCACTAACCTGACAACAAAAGAAAGATCTCAATATTACAGATCTAGAGACATACACCATGGCTTCAGAGGAAGCTATCAACGACAAGTTAGAAGCCTTTGAAAGCCGCATGGAGGAGAAGATGCGATCCCTTTTCGTCGAATTTAGCATAGGCCGACCATCATGTCCGAGGAAGTCACAGCATGGGGAGACTTTAGATTAGTGAGACGATCCTCAAGAGCATGGACACATCAGCCCTGATCAGAATAATCCACGCATGAAGGTGGACTTCCCAAGATGGGAAGAGGGAGACCCGATCGAATGGATCTCGTGCACGGACTGTTATTTTTTATTCTACCAAACTGTCGATGCTACACGTGTAGAGATTATTGCCATCCACCACGAGGGAGATGCTATTCAGTGGTTCAATTGGTTTGAGTACACCCATGGAGGACTCTCTTAGCAGTGATTCAAGGAAGGACTACTAAACTGCATTGGACCAACCGATTTTGACAACATTGACGGACAATTGGCAAAGATTCGTCAAACCTCTATAATACAAGAATACCAAAGAAGGTTTGAATGTTTATCTAACTAAACTATGGATTGGTTTGAGAAATAACTTTTATGGACTTTTATTGAGGGCTTAAAGCCAGAGATTTGAGGAGAAGGCACATCAACTGTACACTCTTATGGCGGTGATTTCCTTCGCGTGTATCCAAGAAAAACAATTGAACCATATGGTACGAAGGATAAGGGTCACTCCTCGAGTAGTCATGCTGAGGCCTATAGCCCCCTCTACTGCCATCCAAGCCCCCGCACCAAAGAAATTAACAAGAGATGAGCTTCGTGAACATTCGGCTAAGGGGTTGTGTTGGCACTGCGATGAACCTTGGAGCCGAGAACATCTTTGCAAAAAGGACCGACTCCTCGTGATTGAACCAATGGAGGATGAGGACAACGAACCATTTGAAGAAGGCCTCGAACTTGAAGAGGAAGCCACAGAGGAAGAGTTCGAATCGGTCGACTACGCAGTGCACGCATTGGCCGGCTACTCCAACCCGCAGATGATGAAAGTTGGACTTCTAAAACAGCAACCCATCACCATTCTCATTGATACGAGCAGCACAAATAACAATAAGGTTGCTGCATATATGGCATATCAAATCGAAAGTTGCAACAAATTCGACATAAAGGTCACCGACGACCGAATCCTCAATTGCAACCAACGGTGCCCTCGGGTGAAACTGCTCCTCCAAGACCAAGAAGTGGTAGCCGATTTTTTTCTCCTACCCATCGATGATTATGAAGCCATGCTTAGGATAAAATGCCTCATAATGCTAGGTGATATCTCCTGGAATTTTTCTAAACTAATTATGAAGTTTTATTGTAAAGGGAGACAGGTCATATGGCGAGGCAAGTGCAGGAGCCATATTTTCATCATTTCGATGCAACGGATGGAGAAAGTTTTACACAAAGCACATGGAGGATTTTTGATGCATATCCAGTAGCCATCTAAAGGGGAGAATATTTAAAATTTAGATCCTAAGCTTGCCCTTTTACTGGATGAATTCGTGGATGTTTTCGCGGAGCCGCGAGGGCTGCCCCCTAACCAGCCGCATGACCACCACATACCTATTCTACCGGGCAAACCTCCATCAAATTTGAGACCATACCATATCACTGCCCTCACTTGTAGAAGGACGCGATTGAGAACATCGTCAAAGAGATACTTGACACCGGGGTAATTCGACCAAGCTGTAATCCTTACTCTTCGCTGGTGTTGCTAGTGCACAAGAAGGATGGTACGTGGCGGATGTGCATTGATTACCGAGCTTTAAACGACATCACCATCAAAGATAAATATCCTATACTAGTCGTAGATGAGCTCTTGGATGAATTGAAAGGAGCCTGAGTCTTCACAAAATTAGATCTTCGTTCCGGTTACCACTAGATTCTGGTATGCGCTGAAGATGTCCCGAAAACTACATTCCGCACATATAACGGCCACTGAGTTTCTGGTAATGCCTTTCGGACTTATAAATGCTCCTTCTACTTTTTAAAGCCTGATGATGACATCTTCTAGAGTTTTCTACGCAAGTTCGTGTTAGTATTTTTATGATATTCTCATTTATAGCCCTATGCTTGATATGCATTTTCAGCACTTACGAACTGTTCTAATGATTCTTCGGGAGAACACCATTTATATTAAACAATCAAAGTGTAACTTTTTATAATGTAAAGTGGAGTATCTAGGGCACATTATATCAGAGGAGGAGTGGTAGTAGACCTGACGAAGATCGAGGCAATGCAAGGATGGCCGAGACCTATGAACATAAAATCGCTACGCGGCTTCCTTGGACTCACGGGCTACTACCAAAAATTTATGAAAGATTATGGCAAGATCAGTGCCCCACTCACGTCCCTACTGAAGAAAGATTCTTATGGTCGGATAAAGCCTCTGCAGCATTTGAACGACTCAAGGCAGCCATGACGACGACGTCGGTCTTAGCGCTGCCCGATTTCAGTCGCACCTTCGTCATTGAGGCCGACGTGTCAGGAGTTGGAATTGGAGCTATTCTAATACAAGATGGCCGACCCCTTGCTTACACCAGTAAAGCTTTATCTCCCTCATATCTTAAAATATCCGTGTATGATAAAGAAATGCTTGCCATCATACATGTCGTCATGAAGTGGAGACCCTACCTGATCGGCCGACACTTCCAGATTAAGACTGACCACCGAAGCCTTAAATATTTTTTTGAGCAAAAAATATCTTCCCTAGAGCAGCAACGATGGGTACTAAACTTCTTGACTTTGATTATGAAATTACTTATCAAAAGGGGAAAGAGAATGTTGTTGCAGATGCTCTATCACGGCTACCGGGACAAGTTACAATTTCAGCCATCTCCCTTCCTTCCACCGAATTCCTCAAAGACATTAGGGAGGAATGGAAGAATGACTCAGAGACCTGAGACATCATAGAAAAATTAGAGAAGGATCTAGGTTCCATAGGTCACTATACGTGGGATTCAAAGGACTTACGTTACAAAGACTGAATTGTTGTAGTTCTTTCTTCCCCTTACATTTAAGTCATTTTGCATGAGATGCACTCATCACCTTCGGTAGAGCACTCTGGATTTTTAAGAGGGTGAAACAAAACCTCTTTTGGAAAGGCATGAAAAAAATAAATTTATGACTATGTATCCAAATATGATGTATGCCAGCAACAGAAAGGTGAAACGGTGGCAAATCCAAGCAAACTACAACCCCTACCTATATCGGACTCAGCATGGATTGACATCTCCATGGATTTTATTGGGTCTACCTTCGCCTACAACCGTACAAGCAGTTGTCAATCAACGTTAGAGCATCGATGAAGCTATCTCCATGATTCTATGGACCATATTAGATTTTGGAGCGTATTGGAGTCATGACATACAAATTAAAGCTTCCAGATGATGCTAAGATCCATCCCTTCTTCCACGTATCCTTGCTAAAGCCGAAATTGGGAGAACGAGAGTTGACATAGACTCAGCTGCCAAACACTGCAACTGATGGTGAAATCCAAGCCCAACTTGAAGCTATACTTGATCGAAGAATGTGATGTGCTGACGACGCCCTTCAACTGAAGTACTTATGAAGTGGAATAACTTACCATTTGAAGATGCAACATGGGAGTTGTATGAGGAGTTGAAGACCTAGTTCCCAGAGTTTATAGACCCTTAACCTTAAGGATACAGCTGATTCTAAGAGGGCGGGCTTAATAGGACTCCAATAGGGTTGAGTCCTAATCTCTCTAGGAGTAGTCAATAAAACCCTGTGAGATTATAATAAAACCCCACCTAGCCACTTCTATCCTATAAAAAAGTGTTATTAGGGTTTATATTGGGGCCTTAGGGTTTAGTGGCAGCCGACCCCTTTACTGGGCTGGTCGGCCAGGGTTTTCCCCTACTTAGGTCGGCTATAGAGCCAACCTAGCCGCCACTTGTTCCTACTTAGGCAAGTCAACTATAGAAGGGGCAAAGGGGTAATTTAACTTAGGCAAGCACCCCATGGGCTAGGATTTAGAACCCTATATAATGATGTAGCCATCCCTCTCTTTTATCAATCAATTATCAACTTTTATTCAGTCTTGTGCCGAGTCTAGGAGGGAGGAACCCCCTACAACGTTCCAAGGGTTGATCCCCCTTACGGGTCAAAGTCTATAGAGGTCCTTCTGGGGTTCTATCATCATCCACCAAATTTGTGTAACTCTGTAGGCCTAATATCGAGCTGGCCATGAGTTCCTCCTATTAGAACTTCTTCTAACTCAGTGAATTGTTATCTCATAGGAATTCAATCAACTTATCGACTATAATATACTAGACCACTATGTCATAGTCCCAAGATGGTACAAGAGATCAAATCTATTAGACCTATATGTCCACAGTTATTGTGTATTTAAACTCCCTCATCCATCTAATTTCCCAAGAGATAGTATATTAGGCATGGTATTGTTAGGCCATATAAGAAATCTATCCGAGTCCCACTTTAATTGGATTTTCCTAGAGAACTCCTTCTCTCTCAATCCGAACGACACTAGCTAGGGATTTGTCTCAGTAAGGACACACAGGATATTTCTCTTGTAATATCAAGAGTGGATAATCCTCTATTGACACTAAATTATCTTTGTAAGGTTAGCTAGCAATCCCGATAATCGGTTGTACCAGATTTAGGACTTACCAGATCTTTAAGTCCAACGTCAAAGAAAGGAGTACTCAAACAAGGCTTGCTTGGTATCTCAAGCCTAGGGACCAGACACACAACTGAGACTACAGAATCCCTATCTAACATTAGGTATTATTAACCATACAACATTCCGTAAGCAGATCAATCAGTAAACTTATTCTCTAATGAGTACCTGTATTGTACCTTTAATGTCCCCACATAAGTGGCTGTGAGACTAGCCGCCTCTATCATATGGACAAATATAAAGTACATCGATTTATTTGGTTATCTAAATGTCCTTCTCGAGTAATCTATGATTAACATTATTTAAGATCTATATTTAAAGGAGAATCGATCTCATTATCATGATCTCATTACGATCTGATTCCCATTGCACAAAACCAAGGACATCACAATATATATATAAAATAAATAATATAATATAAGAATATACTAATAATAATAATAATAATATAAAAAGACTATACAGCGTGTCACACGTGCCATCACTCACGTCATTGACTTACAAGGCACATGTAACCAACAAGACTTATAGGCCTGGAGAGTTCTAGATCTGGTACAATCGGTTATCGAGATTGGAAGCCAACTTTATGAAGGCAATTGAGTGTTGATAGAGTATCATCCACTCTTGGTGTTATAAGAGGAATATCTCGTGTCTTTCACTCAGGCAAAATCCCTAGCTAGGATAGTTCGAATTGAGAGAGGAGTTCCTCGGGAGAATCATATTAGAGCGAGACTCGAATAGATTTTGCTAGTTACAGGTGCCTTGCAAGCCAATCACGTGAGTGATGACACGTGTGACACACTGCGCGATCTTTTTGCTTATGATTATTATTGACATATTCTTAAATTATATCATCTATTGAATATATATATTATGATATCCTTCGTTCTGTGTAATGGGAATTAGATCGTGATGAGATCATAATAAAGAGACTGATTCACCTTTAAATACAGATCCTAAATTATCTCAATCATATGTTACTCGAGAGGGATATCGAGATAATTGGATAGACTGATTTATTGTATACCTATCCAAATGATGGAGGCAGTTGGTCTTATAGCTACTAGTGTAGGGACACTAAGGGTATAGTACAAGTGCTCATTGGAGAATGATTTTCTTGATTGATCCACTTATGAAATGCTATATAGTTAATGAACCTAACGTCAAACAATGATTCCATAATCCTAGTTATGTATCTGGTCCTTAGACTTGAGACACCAAGGATGTCTTGTTTGAGTACTTCTTTCTTTGACATCAGACTTATATGTTTGGAAAGTTTCATATTTGGTACAATAGGTTATCGGGATTGGTAGCCAACCTTACTAAGATAATTGAGTGTCAATATATGATCATCCACTCTTAATATCATGAGAGGAATATCCCATGTGTTATCGCTCGGATAAATCCTCGTCGGGTTAGTTCGGATTTAGAGAGGAGTTCACCTAGAGAATCCGATTAGAGTGAGACTCAGACGAAATTTATGTGTGGCCTAACAGTACCCATGCCTAATATATGGTCTTTGGGATATTAGATGGATGAGGGACTATAGATACACAGTAACTGAGGACAAACAGGTCCAATGGATAAGATCCCATGTACCGTTTGGGGACTATAACATAGTGGCCTAGTACATCCATAGTCGATGAGTCAAGTGAATTATTATAAGATAATAATTCACTAGGTCAATAGGAGTTCTGACTGGTAGGACTTACGCCCAGCACGGTATTGGCCCTAGAGGGGGTCACACACATATGGTGGATGTTCAATGAGTAGATGATCGGATACGAGTTATCCAATTAACCACTGTTCTCATTGGATGAGACCAAACATTGATGGGCTCCTTGCATAAGGCCCAATTAAAGGCCAATTAAAATTATTGGATAGAGATCCAATAATTGAAGATAGTTAGTAATTGGATGGAGATCCAATAACCACTAAAATAGGATCCATTAGGGTTTTTGGTGGCTCTCTATAAATAGGAGGCAGGGGTGGCATATTAGTGATGGGCTGTACATTTGGTCGCCTCCTCCTATTCTCCTCTCTCCCTCTACACAATATCTGTGAGCTTTTGGACTATGATTAGAGGAGCATCGTTGCGACGATCCATCATGTACATACTGCTATAGATGAGGACATTTGACCTCCTTCATCCTCTCCATCTGGATCTGGTTTCAGATAGGACCCTAGCAGGGTCAGGTCCTATTCAACTAGGTCATGTAAATAAAACCTTAGTGTTAGAACCCCGCAGGATTCTAAGCTTGGGTTATCCTCTACAGGGGATCAACCCTTGGAAATCTATAGTGGTTCCTCCCCCTTGGTAGTCAGCCATAATGGCTAAAAAAGATGTATTTATTCCTTGATAAAAAGGGGCGGTTACAAGTATTTATATAGACTCTAACTCGTAATCAAACTCCTACTCAAGCCCTAGAGATAGACCCAAGCTAAGTGAAACTCCTCCTCTCTAACCCTAGCTGCCTCCTCTCAGCCCTAGCTGACTTCCCCTCAGCCAAATCCTAACCCTACTAGGATTTGGGCTGATTTATTACAATGGACTTAAATCTTCTTATAACTGACCTAATGTTAGGTCTAGGCCAACCAACAAGGCCCAATCTAAGGACTCAACTCAATCGACTAGTCCTAACAGACCCGCCCTCTTCAAATCAACCTTATCCTCAAGACCGAGACTCCATGAACTTTGGGTCTTAGTCTGCAATTCTTCTTGAAGCTTCCTCGTGGCATCTATAGTAGGCGCACCATGATCTTGCGGTCCAGCATTCTCCTGCATCCCTCTATCAGTGGTAGTAGTGTCTAGACGGTGGTGCATCGTGATCCTACGATCCCACATGATCATTAACTGAACTTGAAACTCTACATCTGTCATGATGTATGGTGGGTGGATCTGGGCTGAGTCATCATCTCTAAACTTCCATTTATGGCGAGATATTTGGAGGATCAGTTGTATTTTTGAATTGGTGCTCAAATTTGATCCATAATTTATGGCTCTAATGTGATCTCTAATTTTGTAGGGTCCAAAAAAAAGGGAGACCATTCCTTAAGGCTCAAGTCTCATAGATTCCTGCTGGTAGGACTGAAGACAAATGAAGACTTGATCTTCAATAGCAAACTTCCTTCTACTCCGACGTTTGTTAGGCAGCTATTTCTTTCTTGCGCGGGCTAGCATGTGGTTGTTCTTTAATGGTAGCCAAGCTTTCCTCTGAGATGGTGGCTACCCTCTGGTAGAGTATATGGTAATGTGAGCCCGATATGAGTTTAGAGTGAGTAGAAGCTATAATTTTTTGGGGTTTGCTACCGTCTCTCCTTTGTGTTGTTGACTGGTATCATACCAAGCCACAAATTTAGTAATGGTCAGCATTTCCTTGTCTAGATTGAAAGCTTCAAGTGATATGAAGAGAGGGCTTTACTGATGTAGGCTAGGGGTTGATCATCTTGCATGAGGATAGCACCAATTCTGGCTCCCATTGCATCATATTTGATCACGAACACTTTATCAAAGTTAGGTAAAGCTAGCACCGGTGTAGATGGAATTACAACTGTGAGGGCATCAAAGGCTATTGTAGCTTCATCCAACCAGAGGAAGACATCTTTCTTTAGCAATGTCATGAGTGGACCGCTGGTCTTGCTGCCATCCTCCACGAACTTGCGATGGTCATGCAGTCTGGTAGGGGGCAGTTTTGTCAGT
This sequence comes from Ensete ventricosum, assembly GCA_029747655.1. Lineage (NCBI taxonomy): Eukaryota > Viridiplantae > Streptophyta > Magnoliopsida > Zingiberales > Musaceae > Ensete > Ensete ventricosum. Next base: position 20,074,036 of record JAQQAF010000005.1, read on the forward strand.
TCAACAAACTCATCTGAAAATTCAGCATGCAATGAGGGGAAGTTTGGATCTTTGTTCATCATTGATTCCTCCATTGGCAGCCCTTGAAGTTGTATTAGGAAGTCGATATGCATTTTGTGTAGCACCCTCTCCATGCATTACGTAGAAGTAGTCAATACTTCGGCCCTACGCTTTCCTCGTAGGATCACCTGTTTCCCATAGTTGAAAAATTTTATGATTAATTTGGAAAATTTTTAGAAAAATCACCTAGGTGCTTTCTTGATTAATTTGGACATCCATTCAATGCTGAGCACTCTTGATAATCATCATGTGGTAGGAGAAAGAAGTCCACGGTGCTTTCTTGGCCCTGCAAAACTAGTCTAACCTAAGGGCTCTTTCGGTTGCAATTGAGGATCAACCATCTATGACTTTTACATTGAACCTACTACAATCTTCAATCCAGAGAGTTAATCGGGTAGCAACCTTGTTGTCCATGAAATTATTGGTGCTTCTGGTATCGATAAGAATGGTGATCGACTGGTGTTCGAGGAATTCATCGACCTTCATGGATTGCGGGTTGGCATGCCGGCTAGGGCATATATGGTGCTGATGGCCAGTTGCGGTTCTTCCTCCACATATTCCTTTTTAGGTTTAGGATCTACGTCTTTAGGTTCTGGATCCTTGATCAGTTAAATCACCAAAAGCTTTCCCCTTTTACAATAGTGATCTCTACTCTATGGTTCATCGCAGTGCCAACATAGCCCTTTTATCGATCTTTCTTAGGGTTCTTCTCGGGTAAGTTCCTTAGTTTAAGAGGTTCTGTTGGTAGGAAGGGACGCTGAAGGCTTGATGGTTGCTGGTCGATTCATGATCTTGGACTTTCGCCCATTGTTGTTCAGCTGTTCATCATGGATGCAAGCGAAGGACATGATAGCCCTCAATGTATACGATTATCGTGCCTTGACTTTGAATATGATCTCTAGCTTTAATCCTTCGATGAATGTCTCCAATAACTGCTTTTCAGACCAATCTTGAGTTTGATATGAAAGATGCTCAAACCTAGTTTGATATTTTTGTATGGTTGAGGTTTGAGGAATCTTCATGAGTTGACCGTTCGTGTTCTCGTACTTCATCGGTCTAAACGGGATCAGTAGCCCTCTCTTGACTTGCCTTCATATGGAGACTCTGTGAGTGTGTTTATATTAATTATACCACTGAATAGCTTCTCTTCCTAGATGAATGGCAACAATATCGACCATAGAAGCCTCCGAGGTCTTGTGATAGCGGAAATACCACTCCGTGCGTGAAATCCACCCGATCAGGTCTCTGTCTTCCCATCGAGGAAAGTCCACTCTTGTGCGTGGATACGATGAGTCCGTTGTTTGTTCCTCTTTCTCTAGTGGGTTCTCCTTGTGATTAAGACTCTCACCACACTATGATATTTTTGGGCTTGGTGATCGGCCCAATCTAAACTTTGCGAAGAGAGCGCGTAGTCTGTCCTTCATACGAGTCTCAAAGGCCTCCAACTTGACACCGATCAGATCTATCAATGCCATAGCATAAGACTCCATATCTACAATGTTGAGGTCGTCCCTTTGTGAGTGACATGTTTCTGACAAACAAGATATAACATGAATAAATAACATGCAGATTTTACGAAAAACTAATTAAGATATAGACTTCTAACTTAATTTACTCCCATTATTTTTTGAGCTATGCGACACCCTCGCCATATGAAATGGAAGTCTCTGATAATCTCCTAGTGGGGATCGGGATCCAATTGGCATCTTAGTGTAACCTCGAGTGACTCGACTAATTGCATTAAGCCAAAAAAGATATGCAACTCTTGCCAATCACAACTCCTTGTGATTCCCGTCATGTTCAGCCTCTGAATCATCATGGTCACTGTTAGAACCCCGTAGAATTCTAAGCTTGGATTGATCTCTGAAGTGAATCGACCTCCTTGGAACTCTATAGGGGTTCCTCCCTCCTTGGTATTCGACTACAAGAGCTGAAGAGATTGAACTATTGCTTAGGAAAAGAAGTGGTGACTACTTGCTTTATATAGGGTCTCAAAACATTGACACATAATCTAATAGAACCCCAAAGGAGCTCTATGTAGATTTGATCTTCGAGGAGGATCAACCCTTGGAACGCTATAGGGGTTCCTCGTAGAAGTCGACCACAAGGTTGAAATAAAGATGATTCTTACTTGATTTAAAAAGAGGTGGAGGCTACAAGCTTATATAGGGCTCAAAACCCTAGCCCAGTAAATTTCTCCTTTTGCCCCTCCCATGGCCGTCCTGCCTAAATAAAGGGGGCAGTGGCCTAATTGGCTACACAAGCCACGCCCCTTGAGTAGAAACCCTGGCCAACCAACCTAGTAAAGAGGGCAGCGGCCAGGAAGCCCTAAGCCTCCAAAATAAATCCTAACCACACTTCTTTATATGATTGACTAGGTGGAGTTTTATTAAAATCTCGTAGGATTTTATTGATTGCTACATGGTTGAGCGGACCTAACCTTGTTGGGGTCCTATCAAGCCCGTCATCTTCAAATCAACCTTGTCCTTGTCCTCAAGGCTGAGGCTCTATGAACTCAAGGAACCGGGTCTTCAACACCTTATATGATTCCCATGTGGCATCTTCAGGTGGTAAATTGCTCAAATACACCAGTATTTCAGTAGAGGGACGTCGGTGATGCATCACAACTCTTCGGTCCAAGATGGCTTGTAGTTGAGCTTGAATATTTTCATCATCAGTGGTCTTCAGCAATTGAGTCTAGGCTGACTAGTGTTCTCTATCTTTGGCTTTAGGCAAGATATGTGGAAGATAGGGTGAATTTTTGCATCCTTTGGTAAGTTAAGTCGGTATGCCATAGCTCCGATATGCTCCATGATTTGATAAGGCCCATAAAATCGAGGAGATAGCTTCATCAAGGCTCGTGTGTTGATTGATATTTGCTTGTATGGCTCCAGGCGAAGATAAAACCAATCTCTTACTGAAAACTCCCTTTCGCTTCGATGTGTGTCGGCTTGTTGCTTCATTCTGGCTTGAGCGATAGTGAGATTATCCTTCAGCGATTGTAGGAGTTTGTCCCTATCAATTAAATTTTGGTCGACTTGATCCAATTTGGCCACACCAATTACATACTTTAGAATCATAGGGATCGGTTGACCATACAATGCCTCATATGAGGTACATTTTGTAGATGAGTGATAAATAATGTTGTACCACCATTCGGCCCAAGGGAGCCACTTCATCCACTCCTATGGCCGGTCACTAATGAAGCACTGAAGATAGGTCTCTAGACACCTATTCACCACCTCTGTTTGGCCGTCCGTTTGTAGATGGTAAGCTGTGCTCATCTTGAGTTGAGTGCCCTGTAGTTGGAATAACTTGATCCAAAATTTACTTATAAAAACCCTGTCATGGTCACTCACAATGGACCTTGGCATACCATACAGTTTAACAATATTTTCAACAAATATCTGAGCAATACTAGCAGTGGTATAGGGATGTCCCGCAACACAGAAATGGGCATATTTCGTCAATCGATCAACCACCACAAGGATTGTGCTTTTACCTTGAGATGATGGCAGCCCTTCGATGAAGTTCATGGAGATGTCGGTCCACACCGAGTCTGGTATGGGTAGTGGTTGCAGCTTTCCTGGACTTGCCACTTTTTCACCCTTTTGATATTGACATACATCACATTTTGCTACATATTCATAAATAATTTTTTTCATGCCTCCAATAAAATTTTTGCTTCACTCTCTTATATGTTCTCAGAAATCCGGAGTGCCCTACTGAAGGTGAAGAGTGCATTTCATGCATGATGATTTTGATGCAAGGGGAATCGGGTGCAAGCATAATACGACCTTTGTAGCTTAGATCCCCTAAATCCCAAGTGTAGTGGGCTATTGCGCTCCGATCCTTCTCTAATTTTTGTATGATGTTGCTGGTCTCTAGATCCTTCTTCATTCCTCCCTAATGTCCTCGAGAAAGTCGATGAAAGGAAGGGAAATGGCTAAAATTTTGGCCTGCTTCAGTAGCTATGACAGCGCATCTGCAATAATGTTTTCATTCCCCTTTCTGTAAATAATTTTATAATCAAAACCAAGAGTTTGGTTACCCATTTTTGCTGCTCAGGGGATGATATTTTCTACTCCAAAAAATACTTGAGGCTTCCTTGGTCGATTTTGATCTGGAAGCGTCAGCCGATCAGGCAGGGTTTCCACTTTGTAATGGCGTACACAATTGCAAGCATCTCCTTATCGTATATGGACATTTTGTGATGAGAGGGAGATAAGGCCTTGTTGGTATATGCAAGTGATCGACCATCATGAATTAGAATGGCTCCGATTCCAACTCCAGATGCGTCGACCTCAATGATGAAAGGTCGACTGAAATTGGGCAGCGCTAGGATTGGCGTCATTGTGATGGCTGCCTTGAATCTATTGAAGGTCGCATAGGCTTTGTCTGACCATTGGAAGGTCCTTTTTTAGTAGGGAGGTGAGTGGTACACTGATCTTCCTATAGTCCTTTACAAACTTTTAGTAGTAGCCCGTGAGTCCAAGGAAATCACGCAGTGATTTTACATTTACAGGTTTCGGCCAACCTTGCATTGCCTCTATCTTTGTCGGGTCTACCGCCACTCCTTCTAATATTATGTGCCCAAGGTAATCTACTTTATACTAGAAGAAGCTGCACTTTGATTATTTAACATAGAGAGTATTCTCCTGAAGGATCATTAAAATAATTCGCAAGTCCTGAAAATGAATCTCAAGAGTAGGGCTGTAAATGAGAATGTCATAAAAAAATACTAACACAAATTTACATAGAAAGCTCCAGAAAATGTCATTCATTAGACTTTCGAAAGTAGAAGGAGCATTAGTGAGTCCAAAAGGTATTACCAAGAATTCATAATGTCTGTTATGTATTCGGAATGCAGTTTTTGGAATGTCTTCAGCACATACTCGAATTTGGTGGTACTTGGAACGAAGGTCCAACTTCGTGAAGACTCGGGCTCCTTTTAATTCATCCACTACTAGTATTGGGTACTTATCCTTGACGGTGATGGCTGTTGGGAAACCTCAGCGGGAGCATCACATGCGCAACAGAAATCAAAATAAAAATTAGTTTTCCACGCAGATCAAATCGTCGTGCAAAAGATTGGGGTCACGAGAAAATCGTAAAACTGAAAAATTACATCATGTGTGAGAGATTGGTTACCTAGGGAGATCGTATATCTCTATATTCCAGATCCGGATGGAGAGGATGAAGGAGGTCAAGCGTCCTCATATCTAGCGGTATCCTCACGATGGATCTCTACAATAAAACTCATCCAATCTGATCTTGTAACTCTTATGCAGAGGGAGGGAGGAGAGTAGGAGGGGGAGGCCAAAGCTGTAGCCTATCAACTATGAGTCTTCTCTCCTATTTATAGAGAGCCACCAAAAACCCTAGGGTTCCTACCTTAGTGGGTATTGGATCTCCATCCAATTATCCACTAACCTTGCATTATTGGATCTCTATTTAATAATCTCCTTAGGCCTCTAATTGGGCCTTAATCAAGGAGTCCATCAGTATAGGATCTCATCTAATGAGAATAGGGGCTAATTGGATCTCCATCAAATCCTCTATTCATTGAAGCATTCACTATATGTGTGTGACCCTCTAGGCCCGATACCGAGCTGGCCGTGAGTCACTCCCATCAGAACTCCTTCGGATATAGTGAATTATTATCCCCATAATAATTCACTCGACTCATCGACTATAGACATACTAGGCCACTACGCCATAGTCCCCAGACGGTACAGGGGGATCAAATCCATCAGACCTGTCTGTCCACAGTTACCATGTATCTATAATCCCTTATCCAACTAATATCCCAAAGACTATATATTGGATATGGTAATATCAGGTCACATATGGAATCCGTCATAGTCTCGCTCTAATCGAATTCTCCCGGAGAACTCTTTCTCTCTTAATTTGAATGACCTTGGCTAGGGATTTGTCTGACTAAGCACATATGGAATATTTCTCTCATGATACCGAGAGTGGATGATCCTCTATTGACAATCAATTGCCTTCATAAGGTTGGCTACCAATCCCGATAACCAGTTGTACCAGATCTAAAACTTTCCGAACCTGTAAGTCTGGTGTCAAAGAAAGGAGTACTCATACAAGGCATCCTTGGTGTCTCAAGTCTAAGGACTAGATATACAATTGAGACTATAGAATCGCTGTCTGACATTAGGTATTATTAACCATTCAGTATTCCATAAGCGGATCAATCAGTGAACTCATTCTCCAATGAGCACCTGTACTATATCCTTAGTGTCTCCACACAAGTGGCTATGAGACCATCCACCTCCATCATTTGGACGGGTAAATAGTACACCGATCTATCCAGTTATCTCAATGTCCCTCTCAAGTAACCTATGATCGAGATTATTTAGGATCTGTGTTTAAATGTCAATCAATCTCATTATCGTGATCTCATCACGATCTGATTCCCATTGCACAGAACTAATGACATCACAGTATATATGCAACATATAATATAATATGAGAATTACCAATATTAATCATAAGCAAAAAGATCACACAGCGTGTCACACGTGCCATCACTCACGTGATTGGCTTGCAAGGCACCTGTAACCAGCAATCTCCCAGTTGACCAAAAGACAATCACCTATGTGTCTGATCCCCATCGGACCCTTGTGACGCTCAAATACAATATGAGCCAGCGGCTTCGTCAGTGGATTTTCAATGTTATCTTCGAATGGAACTCTTTCCATTGCTATATCTTTTCGGGTCATGATCACTCTAATCAGATGGAACCTCCTTAGAACAATTCTAATAAGAGTTGGGTTCCCTTGTTAGAGTTATCGCCCTGTCACTGTCACAATATATGGGAGTCAACTCCATGTTGCTTGGTATAACTCCCAAATCCTTGATGAACTTTTTCATCCACACCCCTTCCTTTGCTGCTTCTGCTGCAGCAATGTATTCCACCTTTGTGGTTGAGTAGTAATAGTATCTTACTTGGAACTCTTCTAGCTTACTGCTCTTCCATTCACGGTGAAAACATATCCTGAATTTGACTTGCTATCATCAATGTCGAACTAAAAACTTGAGTCTGTGTAACCCTCAACCTAGAGGCTACCTCCTCCATATACCAGTAAAAGATCATCAGTCCTTCTCAAGTACTTAAGGATACACTTTACTGCCTTCCAGTGTTCTAAACCTAGATCTGCCTGATACCTGCTCGTGACACTCAGAGCATATACTATATCAGGCCCGGTACATAGCATCGCATACATGATAGACCCTATCGCTGAGGCATAAGGTATCTTATCCATGTTTACCCTTCCTTTAGGAGTCTTTGTGGACATACTCCTAGAAAATGATATTCCATGTCTCATCGATATGAGACATCTCTTGGAATTTTTAATGCCAAACCTTTTGATAATAGAGTCTATGTACATAGACTGGGACAAGCCAAGTATCCTCTTGGATCTATCTCTATACATCCAAGAGGATGTACTATACTGCCTTCCAGTGTTCTCTACAAAGTGAAGCATCCTCTTGGATCTATCTCTACAAAGCCAAGCATCCTCTTAGAACACTTTACTGCCTTCCAGTGTTCTAACCCTGGATCTGCCTGATACCTGCTCGTGACACTCAAAGCATGTACTATATCTGGCCCGGTACATAGCATCGCATACATGATAGACCCTATCGTTGAGGCATAAGGTATCTTATCCATGTCTGCCCTTTCTTCATGAGTCTTTGGGGAGATACTCCTAGAAAGTGATATTCCATGTCTCATCGATATGAGACATCTCTTAAAAATTTTCATGCCAAACCTTTTGATAATAGAGTCCATGTACCTAGATTGGGACAAGCCAAGAATCATGTTGGATCTATCTCTATAGATCTGGATCCCTAAAATATAGGATGCTTCCTCTAAGTCTTTCATAGAAAAGTTTCTGGATAGCTAAGCCTTTACTATGGAGAGCATTCCTACATCACTCCCAATGATTAGGATGTCAATCCATAAATGGATCTAAGCAACCTACACACTTTATCTGGACTCTCTTTAGATACGAATCCCTCTGGCTGTATCATATACACCTCCTCATCGAGGTTGCATTGAGGAATGTTGTTTTGATATCCATCTGCCAGATCTCATAGTCATAGTGTGCTGCAATGGCCAAAATAATTCTAATGGACTTAAGCATGGCTACAGGTGAAAATGTTTCGTCATAGTCAACTCCTTGTCTTTGATGATATCCTTTAACTACTAGCCTTGCTTTATAGGTCTCTACCTTTCCATCCACTCTTATCTTCTTCTTGAAGATCCATTTGCAGTTGATGGGTACAATACTCTCAGGTGCAACCATAAGGTTCCAAACCTTGTTATAGTACATGGAATCCATCTCAGAATTCATGGCTTATTGCTACTTCCTGGAGTCTATACTCATAATAGCCTCATCATAGGTCTGAGGATCAATATCCTGAGAGTCATCTCTACTAATATGTCCCACATATCATTCAGGAGGGTGAGATACTCTACTAGACTTATGCAAAGTTGGAACTTGTGTGTTAGGTACCTGAACAGAATCAGGCTCTAGAATGGTGCTTGAGCTAGGTTCTCCAACCTCACTCAATTCTATCTTACTCCCACTGTTTCCACCGAGAATGTGTTTCCTTCTCAAGGAACACAACTCTCTTGGCAACAAAGACCTTTCGGTCCTCGAGATGATAGAAATAATACCCCAAAGTCTCCTTAGGGTATCCCACGAATGTGCATTATTCTGTCCTTGATTCCAACTTGTCAGGGTTGTATCTTCTAACGTGGGTAGGATAGCTCCAAATCTTAACTACGTTAAGATCAAGATTCTTTCCTTTCTATATCAATCGACTTTGATGGAACTCTGTTCAGAAGGTTAGCTGCGATCTCTAAGGCGTACCCCCTGAATGAGACAAGTAGGTCAGCAAAACTCATAATAGACCGCACCATATCTAACAATATGTGATTCCTCCTTTCTGATACACTAAGGTGTATAAGAAGGTGTCCACTGGGATAGAATCTCATTGTCCTCGAGGAAATTGGTGAACTCCATACTCAAGCACTCTCCTCCTCGATCTGATCGAAGAGTCTTAATACTCTTTCCAATTTGGTTCTCTACCTCATTCTTATATTCCCTGAATTTCTCAAAGGCCTCAGATTTGTACTTCATTAAGTACACATGTCCATATCTAGAGAAATCATTAGTGAATGTAGTGAAGTATGAGTAACCACCTATAGCCTGAATCGATATGGGACCACATGCATCACTATGTATGAGTTCCAATAACTCGGTGGCTCTCTCTCCAGTTTCACGAAAAGGAGAGTTGGTCATCTTCCCATGAAGGCAAGGTTCACAAGTTATATATGACTCGGAGTCAAATGGATCTAAGTATCCATCTTTCAGCAACTTTTGAATCCTTCGCTCTTGTATATGACCTAGCCTACAATGCCATAGGTATGCATTATTCACCTCATCTCTTTTTCTCTTAGACATATTTATATTCATGATATGTGGAGAAGTGTCTAACACATATAAGCCATTTATAAGGGTTCCTCTAGTGATGATCTTATCATCCATAATTATTGAACAATTATTATTTTCAAAAACTAATTTATATCCACTAATTATCAAACAAGAGATAGAAATAATATTTTTGATAATAGAGGGAACAAAATAGCATACATCTAATGCAATAATAACTCTACTAGGCAGATGTATGATGACCTCTCCATCAATAATTACAACAACTCTTGCTCCATTGCCCATCTTGAGGTCCATCTCACCTCTGGCCAATCTCCTAGGTCTTGCCAGAACTTGTAACAAATTACAAATATGACAATCACTCTCGGTATCCAATACCCATATGTTATCATGAAAATCTGACAAGTAGAGACTGATCATGAATATACCTGAAGCTTCTCCAAGCTTCTGTTTCGCGTTATCTGCAAGGTAGTCCTTACAGTTCCTCTTCCGGTGCCCATCTTAGCTGTAGTGGAAGCACTGTCCTTTGTCCTTTGCCGAGTCTTTCTTAGGAACCTTTGCGTTACCTGGTCTTTCTTTACCCTTGCCCTTCTTAAGGGTCTTACTGGCCTTCCTTTTCTTATTGGTCTCACCAATATAGAGAACTGACTTTTCTTTCTTGATAGTGCTCTCAGCTTCCCTCAACATATTGAGGAGTTTTGGTAGAGTCACCTCAAACTTGTTCATTTGAACTATAAAAAGGGAATAAGGTAGTGACTGAAGTATAAGATCAACATACAGGTTATGCTCTAGGACTATCTATATACTTCTTAAAGCGAGTGATCTCATCCTCGCTTGTCCTTTCCTCCTGCGTGGGCACAATCATGTTTAAGACATATAGGATTTTCTCCTCCGTGAGAATAATTCTCAAATTGTGGAGCCTTTGGACCAATAAGGTGGTCGACATCAAGTATGCCACGTAGGGTATTTGTGATAGGACTCCAGTAGGGTTGAGTCCTAATCTCCCTAAGAAGTAGTTAATAAAACCCTGCTAGATTATAATGAAGCCACTCGTATCTTATAAATGAGTATGGCTAGGGTTTAGATTAGCCCTTAGGGATTAACTTGTGAAAACGCTGTTGTAATCCCTTAAGAGCTCCCCTCATTTCTTCTTATGTAGTTTTTGTTTAAGGGAGAGCTGAGAGAATTATAAAGGTTATCTCCTAAACCTGTAAAAGGATAATAGAGCTATAAGAGGAGTGTTTGATCTTTACCTATTGAAAAAGATTAGGAGTGGAAGCCGGTGGCCTCAAGTGAAGAGGAATCGGGAGTGGACGTAGGTCAAGGGGACCGAACCACTATAAAATCGGTTTGCTTCCTCTTCTTTGCTCTTTATATTCATTGCTTAATTGTCTACTACATTTGTTTATACTCTTACAAATATCTCTACGGTTAAACGCATCTCCACGCTTAAACGCATCTTTACGCTTAAACGCATTTCCGAAACGGTTTTTATTAAGTGAGTATTTAAATCGAAGTGAAATTTTTATAAGCACTAATTCACCCCCTCCCTTCCCCCCCAACCCCCCCCCCCCCCCTGCGTAAGTGCTGATTTGATCCTAACAATTCCAGCAAGGTCAAATTTCAGAGAGGCCTCTCAAAAAGAAAGAATGAGCCACTGATATGAGGCATGCATGAGGGTGGACTTCCCTCTATAGGAAGAAGGAGACCCGATGGGATGGATTTCGCACGCTGAACGTTACTTCCATCATCACAAACACCAGAGGATTCCATGGTGGACACTACTGTTATCTACCTTGAAGGAGATGCTATACAATGATATAATTGGCTTGAATACAACTATGGGACTCCGACGTGGATACAATTTAAGTATGCGCTGTTGAATCGCTTTGGGCTGACCAAGTACAAGAATATCAATGGACAACTTGCCAAGATCTGACAAACCTCCACGATCCAAGAATACCATACCAGGTTTGAGGAATTATCTTACTTTGCTCATGATTGGTCTAACAAACAATTATTAGGGATGTTCATCGAATGACTCAAGCCAAAAATTAAAGGAGAGGTTAAAGCGCGACAGCCCCCCACCGTGAAGGCCGCAATCTCTTTCGCCCAAATCCAAGAGGAACGGTTGAACCAAGATGCTCGAAGGATGATAGCCACTCTTAAACCACCAGCATATAAATGTCCCTCTACTCCCAGCCATTCTTCGCTACCAAAAAAATTAATGAGAGAAGAGCTACGCGATAGATACGCGAAGGGCCTTTGTTAGCATTACAACAAACTTTAGAGCCACAACTATCACTGTAAAAAAGAGGAGCTTTCCATGATAAAATATATTAAAGAATCTGAAGAAGAGGTCTAGGAACCTGAGGAGGAGAACATGAAGGAGGATCCACAACCGGTTGATTGCACGACTCACGCTTTAACCGGCCATACGAACTCACAAGCAACAAAAGTTGAGGAATCCTTTAAGCAACAACTTGTCACCATCCTTACCAGCAATCTTATGAATGACAAGGGAGAACAAGTGACCTTATGTGAGAAACATGGGAGCGAAGTAACGACGATCTTGACATAATGCTTGCAGAAGCTTGTTGAAATTTCAAGTGCCTCCACCGAACCGAGCCTACTACTTCCTACCGGGCTATACAATCTTCACATACTAATCTTGCAGGAGAACCACTAGCACATATTCGACCATATTACTGCCCACATCCTTAGAGGGCTGAAGCTAAAAGGATCATCTAGGAGATGCGGGAGACATAGATCATTCGGCCACGACCTTCCCTTGCAAGGACACTTTATCTCCAAAAGCTTTACCTCTTTGTCTGCAGATATAAACTCTTCCTGAAGTGCTACATCCAGCCGAACTAGCTATGGCTTCTGAAGCACTCCCATATCTCAAGCTACTTCCATGACTTCTTTAAGGAGTGGACCATAATTCTCAAAGTCTTCCCTGACCACCGATCCATGTCCCTCCAACGATAATACCAGCATGAATCTATGACACCAAACTTTATTAGATAGAGAGGCATCCACACGTCCACCATCTACAGGATCCTCACAATCACGATGTCATATACATCAATACTAGCATTACTCGATTATGGCAATGCGTTCGCAATTAGAGCGGACATATCAGGAATTGGGATCGGCACCACCCTCATGCAAGATGGTCGACTCCTAATATACACTGAGGCTCTCCCTACATTTCACATGATGTTTTTGATATGTAAAGGGATACTAATTGCTATTGAATTTAAAGTTTGGCATGATACAGGTCAACATCACAAAGGAGAGATAAAAATAGGCTCAGTAAAATTACAGCTCCTACCCTCCTCGGACTCAGAATGGGCTCACACCACTAGGGACCTTATAAAAGGAGAGTAATTATTCCAAAAGAAGGCTCGGTTACTATTAAAGAACAACCAAGTGGTAGCCCATACAAGAAAGAAACAGCCCCCCGATAAATATTAGAGCAGAAGAAAGTTTGTTGTTGAATATCGAGTTTCTCTTCATCTCCAACCCTACCAGCAAAAAATTCGAGCCTCAAGGAAGTGGTCCCCCTGCTACTTTGGCCCTTGTAAAATTGGGGATCACAATGGAGCCGTGACTTATGGATTAGATCAGTATATCAATTTAAAAATATATTTGATCATCCAAGTATCTCATCGCAAATGGAAGTTTAGAGAGGATAACTCAACCCCGATTTATCCACCCAACACCCAAGTCGATAAGGAGGCCCAGGTTCAGCTGATGATTACATGGGATCACGGGATCGTGACACATCACCGTCTAGTCACTACTACAAATGCTGGACCCCAGGAGTAGGATGTGCCCACTATAGGGCCACAAGTGACCCTCGTGAGGAATTACATATCACGACCCAGAGACATGGAGCTTAGCCTTGAGGACAAGGCTGATTTGAAGAGGGTGGGTCTGTTAGGACTCTAGCTAGGGGAGTCCTAATTTAGTTTCATTGAAAATGACAAACATGTAAATTCTAAGGGCATTCATGTAAATCCTATCTAGTCGACCCCTATTAAAGAGGTGAGGAGGCCGGCTAGGTTAGGATTAGTTTAGAGGAAGATATCTTGATAGAAGAATAAGATACGTCACCCTAATTAACTGTCCCTTATCCTAGTTAAAGAGGGGTTGGTTGAGGAGGGGTTAAGTTAAAATAGGATTAGGATTAGTTTAGAGGTTGATTCTTAAAGTTGGAGTTGGAGTTATTGGAAGTAGGAGTTGCTTCTTAGAGTTGGAGTAGGAGTTGTTAGGAGTAGGAGTCTTAAGTAGGAATCCTATTAGGAGTTGGGGTTTAGAAGCCCTATAAATAGCTTTGTATTCTCTCCTCTTTCATCATCAATAGATCAATTATGTTTCATCCATAGTGTAGAAAATCAAGGAGGGAGGAACCCCTATAGAGTTCCAAGGCGGTCGATCCCCTATAGAGATCACCCCAAGCTTAGAATCCGGAAGGGTTCTAACAATGGGCAGCTCCAATAACTTACTCAATAGCAAGGTTGCTACACATATAACGCTTCAAATCGAAGGTTGCAAAAAGTTTGACGTAAAGGTTACCGACGGCCAAATCCTTAATTGTAACTAACGGTGCCTGCAGGTAAAATTGCTCCTACACGACCAAAAAGTGGTAGCCGATTTCTTCCTCCTACCCATGGATAACTATGAAGTCGTGCTTGCATTGAATGGCTCACAACATTAGGTGACATCTCCTGAAATTTTTCTAAATTAATCATGAGGTTTTATTGTAAAGGGAGACAGGTCACGTTGCGAGGCAAGTGTGGGAGCCATATTTCCACCGTTTCGATGCACCGAATGGAGAAGGTGCTATAAAAAATAAATGGTGGATTTTTGATGCATATCTAGTAGTCATCAAAGGAGGAAAAAAAATGCAAAATTTAGATCCTAAGCCTACCCTATTGTTGGACGAATTCGCGGATGTTTTCATGGAGCCACGTGGGTTGCCCGCTAATCGGTCGCATGATCATCGTATCCCTATATTGTCGAGCAAACCTCCAGCAAATTTGAGACTATACCACTATCCTCACTTGCAGAATGATGAGATTGAGAACATCGTTAAGGAGATGCTCGATACCGGAGTGATTCGACCAAGCTGCAGCCCTTGCTCCTTGCCGGTGTTGCTAGTGCACAAGAAGGATGATACGTGGTGGATGTGCATTGATTACCAAGCTTTGAATGTCATCATCATCAAAGAAAAATACCCTATACCAGTAGTAGATGAGCTTTTGGATAAACTAAAAGGAGCTCGAGTCTTCACTAAATTGGATCTCCATTCCGGATGCCATCAAATTTAAGTATGCACTGAAGATGTTTCAAAAATTATATTTCACACACATAACAACCACTTGAGTTTCTGGTAATGCCCTTCGGACTTACGAATGCCCCTTTTACTTTTCAAAGCTTGATGAACGACATTTTCTAGAGGTTTCTACATAAGTTCGTGTTGGTATTTTTTGATGATATCCTTATTTATAGCCCTACACTTGATATGCATTTTCAGCACTTGTGAATTGTTCTAACAATCCTTCGGGAGAATACCCTTTATGTCAAATAATCAAAGTGTAGCTTTTTACAATGTAAAGTAGAGTATCTAGGGCACATTATATCAGAGGATGGAGTGGCAATAGACCCGACAAAGATCGAAGCAATGCAAGGATGGCCGAAACCTTTGAACATTAAATCACTGTGTGGCTTCCTTGGACTCACGGGCTACTATCGAAAATTCATGAAAGATTATGGCAAGATCAGTGCCCCACTTGAAGAAAGACTCCTTCTTATGGTCGGATAAAGCTTCCACAGCCTTTGAATGACTCAAGACAATCATGATGACGACGTCGGTCCTAGCACTACCCGATTTCAATCACACCTTCGTAATTGAGGTCGACGCATCCGGAGTTGGAATTGGGGCTATTCTAATGCAAGATGGTCGACCTCTTACTTACACCAGCAAGGCTTTATCTCCCTCCCATCTTAAAATATCTATATATGATAAAGAAATGCTTGCCATCATACACGTCGTCACGAAGTGGAGACCGTACTTAATCGGCAGATGCTTCCAGACTAAGACCGTCCACCGAAGCCTTAAGTATTTTTTGGAGTAGAAAATATCTTCCCCAGAGCAACAACGATGGGTAACTAAACTTCTTGGCTTTGATTATGAAATTATTTATCGAACGGGGAAATAGAATGTTGTTGCAGATGCTCTATCTCGACTATCGAGACAAGCCAAAATTTTAGTCATCTCCCTTCCCTCCATCAACTTCATTAAAGACATTAGAGAGGAGTGTGATAGAACCCCAGAAGGAGCTCTATAGATTTTGATCTCTGAGGGGGATCAACCCTTGGAATGCTATAGGGGTTCCTCCCTTCTAGAACTCAGCACAAAGGCCGAAGAAAGATTAATCTTGATTGATAAAAAGTGATGGAGGCTACAAGCTTATATAGGGCTCAAAATCCTAGCCCTAGGGGGTGCTTCCTAAGTGAATTCTCTCTTTTGCCCCTCATATAGCCGACCTGCCTTAGTAGGTGTAGGCGGCGGCTAGGTTGGCTCTATAGCCGACCTAAGTAGGTGGAAACCCTGGCCGACCAGCCTAGTAAAGGGGGCGGCGGCCACTAAGCCCTAAGGCCCCAATCAAAATCCTAGCCATACTTCTTTATAGGATAGAAGCGGCTAGGTGGGGTTTTATTACAAATCTCATAGGGTTTCATTGATTACTTCTAGGGTGATTAGGACTCAACCCTGTCGGAGTCCTATCAAGCCTGTGCTCTTAAGATCAGCCTTGTCCTCAAGGCTGAGGTTCCGTAAACTCTGGAAACAGGGTCTTCAGCTCCTCGTAAGACTCCCACATCGCGTCTTCAGATGGTAAGTTATTCTACTTCATGAGTACTTCAGCTGAAGGCCGTCGATGGCGCATCATAATCCTCCGATCAAGTATAGCTTCATGTTGGGCTTCAATCTCGCCATCATTTGTAGTGCTCGGCAGTTGAGTCTGCGCCAACTCTCGTTCTCCCAATTTCATCTTTAGCGAGGATATATGGAAGATGGGATGGATCTTAGCGTCATCTGGAAGCTTTAACTTGTATGTCACGGCCCCAATACATTCCAAAATCTGATATGGTCCATAGAATCATAGAGATAACTTCATCGATGCTCTGGTGTTGATTGACAGTTGCTTGTATAGTTGTAGGCGAAGGTAGACTCAATCTCCTACTGAAAATTCTCACTCGCTTTGCTAAGTGTGTGCTTGTTGCCTCATGCGAGCTTGAGTGGTAGTTAGGTTATCCTTTAGTAGCTGTAGAAGCTTGTCCCTGTCAATTAAATTTTGATCATTTTGATCTACTTTGGCCGCACCAATTACATATTTCGATATTATAGGGCGCAGTCGGTCATACAATGTCTCATAAGGGGTACATTTGGTTAATGAATGATAAGTTATGTTATACCACCATTCGGCCTAAGGAAGCCACCTTGTCTACTCTTTGGGCCGGTCACTAGTGAAGCACCATAAGTCTTGAGGCATCTGTTCACCACTTCTATTTAGCCATCCATCCGTGGATGGTAGGCTGTGCTCATCTTTAGTTGGGTGCCTTATAGTTGGAAGAGCTCGGTCCTATATTTTAGGGATCCGGATCTATAGAGGTAGATCCAAGAGGATGCTTGGCTTGTCCTAGTCTAGGTACATAGACTTTATTGTCAAAAGGTTTGGCATGGAGAATTCCAAGAGAGGTCTCATACCAATGAGACATGGAATATTACTTTCTAGGAGTATGTCCCCAAAGACTCCTGAAGAAAGGGTAAACATGGATAAGATACCTAATGCCTCAGCGATAGGGTCTATCATGTATGCGATGCTATATACCAGGCCTGATATAGCACATGCTCTGATTGCCATGAGCAAGTATCAAGAAGATCTAGGTTTAGAACACTAGAAGGTAGTAAAGTGTATCCTTAAGTACTTTAGAAGGACTAAGGATCTTTTACTGGTATATGGAGGAGGTAGCCTCCAGGTTGAGGGCTACACGAACTCGAGTTTTTAGTCCAACATTGATAATAGCAAGTCAAATTCAGGATATATTTTCACCCTAAATAGAGAAGCAATAAGTTGGAAGAGTTCCAAGCAAGATACTACTACTGACTCGACCACAGAGGTGGAATACATTACTACAGCAGAATTAGCAAAGGAAGGGGTGTGGATGAAAAAGTTCATCAAGGATTTGAGAGTCATACCAAGCAGCGTGGAGCTGACTCCCATATATTGTGATAGCATAGGGTGATAACTCTAACAAGGGAAGCTAGGTCTCACTAGAATTGTTCTGAGGAGGTTCCATCTAATTAGAGCGATCATGATCTGAAAAGATATAGCAAATAGAAAGAGTTCCATCCGAAGATAGCATTGCAGATCCACTGATGAAGCCACTGACTCAGATTATATTTGAGTGTCACAGGGGTCTGTGGGGATCAAACACATAGGTGATTGGCTTTAGGTCAAGTAGCAGATTGCTAGTTACAGGTGCCCTGTAAGCCAATCACGTGAGTGATGGCACATGTGACACACTGCATAATTTTTTTGCTTATGATTAATATTGGCATATTTTCATATTATATTATTTATTGTATATATATTGTGATGTCCTTGGTTCTGTGCAATGGGAATCGGATCATGATGAGATCACGATAATGAGATCGATTCACCTTTAAACACAGATCCTAAATAATCCCGGTCATAGGTTACTCGAGAAAAACGTAAAAATCAAAAAAATCACGATGTGTGAGAGATTGATTTCACCTAGGGAGATCGTATATCCCTGTATTCTAGATTCAGATGGAGAAGATGAAGGAGGTCAAGTGTCCGCCTCTCTAGCGATATCCATACGAGGGATCTCTGCAGTGAAACTCCTCCAATCTGATCTCGTAACTCTTGCACAGAGGGAGGGAATAGAATATGAGGTGGTGGCTAAAGCTGCACCCTATCAATCATGAATCTCCCCTCCTATTTATAGAGAGCCACCAAAAACCCTAGGGCTCATGCCTTAGTGGGCTAGGGATATATGATCTCCCTAGGTAAAATCAATCTCTCCCACATTGCGGTTTTATCGATTTTTGCATTTTTCTCGTGACCCTAATATTTTGCACGATGATTTGTTCTACATGGGAAACCAGTTTTTGTTTTGATTTTCGCTGCACATGTGATGCACCCGTTGAGGTTTCCCAAAAGTGGTATAAGAGCCAAGGTTTTCGTGTGAAAGATTGATTTTAAACTGTGTGTGATGAGATTGAATCGCGTAGAATCATTCTACGCATTTTCGTAGCGAAGGCAGTGAGGAGGAGGGGTGGCCAGCCACGGCCAGCCCCCTTCCAGGGCCAGCCACCCACGGCCAGGCCGCGACCAAGGCCCCCTACAAGTGGGCGGTCGACTGCGGCCAAGGCCAGCCCGCAACCCGCAAGGGAGGCCGGCGTCGCTCGTAGGGGCAACAGCCCGCAAGGGAGGCCGGCGCCACTCGCAGGGGCAGCATCCCGCAGGGGTGGCCCTTGCGGGCATGGCCGGCTATGGCCAACCCGTAGGGGCGGCAGCCGCCCGCGGGCACACTCGCTTGTAGCGCGGCGCCTGCAAAGGGGGCTGGCTGTAGGGCGCCCGCAAGGGGCTACCGCCAGCATGGGCGGGTAGCGTCGGCTGCAAGGGTGGTCGCCCCTTGGCAGGGTGGCTGCCGATGGGCAAGGGCAACCGCCGCCTGTGTAGGGGCAGCAGCGATGGTGGCGGCGGCGCAGATGGGGCAAGAGGGGTTAGGGCATCCTTTTGAGAAAAGGATATTCTTGCCCCTCTAAATTTTAAAAATTTCGAGGCCTGTCCTCGTGTTTAGAATTTTAAAAATGCGCTTAATAATTTTAAAAATTTCGAGTATTGTCCTCTCATCCAGAATTATGAAAATACCCTTGATAATTCTGAAAATTTTGAACTTGTCCTGATTTTCAAAAAAATAATTAATTAAATAGTTTAATTAATTATTATATATATCCAGTAATCCTATATATGATGTGATGTACATGTGATGTATGATGTGGATGGATGATCATGAGCCAAGTGTTGTGATGTGTGTAATTATGATTATTATTATTATTAGGGCTTGCGAGCCTACGTTTTTCACATTTATTGTTGGGCCTGTGTGCCTGTGATTATTTGTAATTACATGGAGAGGCGCAGCGGGAGCGTAGAGGTGACAGCGGGACCCACGATGCTGTGGCGGGAGATCATGATGCATGATGATGCGAAGATCCGACGGAACCGATGATGACGAGATCAACAATCACAGGGCTTGGAGATGCATCGATACATATATAGATCCTATTGTGAGTGATTAGGCCCATTGGCTCGGGATTAATCATATTAGGTGACGGCTCATGATCATCCGGTATGGCTTGCTTATGTGACGTGTTATACACCTACTAGATTTATGTATATATGTATTTACATGCGATGTAGATATATATTAAATATGTATGTGTGTGACATGACATATTAGGAAACTGATACGAAACAAAAACCCCTCCTACGATAATATTAAGTCGGTAAGCATGAGGTAATAAGATTGGCCCACATGGCCTTCCATCGTTATAGGAAGAAATTGAATCACGATATAGGTTGAGTTGGTCGAGTCTCTCGAGGCTCACCTATCTACGTGATCGAGATCTTGCCTATGACATAGAGATGCCACCGGTGACCTAAGGACATGGTATGCTTGGTCGAGTCCCTCGAGGGCATATCATCGAATCAGACTCATCTTGTAACAATGGTGATGACTTAACTGAACATTATGGTTGGTCGAGTCCCTCGAGACCATAATGATTTAGAGACCGAACATGATGGGAATTATAAGGAGTTATGATTGGCAAGAGTTGCCTACCTTTTGGGCTTAGTGTAATTGGTCGAGTCCTTCGAGGTTGCACTAAGATGCCGATTGGAACTCGATCCCCACTAGGAGTCTGTCGGAGACTTTCGTCTTACGTGTCGAGGGAGTCATGTGATTTGCTAAGAAAATAGTGGGAGTAAATTAAGATAGAAGTCCATAACTTAATTAATATTTTCTGTAAAATTTGTATGTTATTTAATTTACGCTATATCTTGTTTGTCGCTTGCAAAACCCCTACGTGGCATACTTGATGCCAACCGCCTCATTGGTCCAAAAGCTCCGCAATTTAAGAATTATTCTCACGGAAGATAAAATTGTATATGTCCTTAACATGATTGTGCCCATGCCGGAGGAAAGGACAAGCGAGGATGAGATCGCTCACTTTGTGAAGTATATAGATAGTCCTAGAGGATAACCTGTGTGTTGATCTTATACTTCAGTCCCTACCGGATTCTTTTTCACAGTTCATTATTAACTTTAATATAAACAAGTTTGAGGTGACTCTCCCTAAGCTCCTCAATATGTTGAGTGAAGCTGAGAGTGCCATCAAGAAGGGGAAGCCAGTTCTCTACGTTGGTGAGACCAAAAAGAAAAGGAAGGCCAGCAAGACCCTTAAGAAGGGCAAGGGCAAAGAAAGATCAGGTAAGGCAAAAGTTGCCAAGAGAGACCCGACAAAGGATAAAGGACAATGCTTCCACTGCGGCCAAGACGGGCATTGGAAGAGGAACTGTAAGGACTACCTTGCAGAGAAAGTGAGACAGAAGCTTGGAGAAGCTTCATGTATATTCATGATCAGTCTTCACTTGTCAGATTTTCATGATAACACATGGGTATTGGATACCGGGAGTGTTTATCATATCTGTAATTCGTTGCAAGTTCTGGCAAGACCTAGGAGATTGGCCAGAGGTAAGATATACCTCAAGATGGGCAATGGAGCAAGAGTTGTTGTAGTTGCCGTTGGGGAGGTCACCTTATATCTGTCTGGTGGAGCTATTATTGCATTAGATGCATGCTACTTTGTTCCCTCTATTATCAAAAATATTATTTCTATCTCTTGTTTAACAATTAGTGGATATAAATTAGTTTTTGAGAATAATAATTATTCAATAATTTTGGATGATGAGATCATCACTAGAGGGACCCTTATAAATGGCTTATATGTGTTAGACACTTCTCCACATATCATGAATATAAATATGTCTAAGAGGAAAAGAGATGAGGTGAATAATACATACATATGGCATTATAGGATAGGTCATATACATAAGGGAATGATTCAAAAGTTGCTTAAAGATGGATACTTAGATCCATTTGATTATGAGACATATGCAACTTACAAACCTTGCCTTCGTGGGAAGATGACTAACTCTCCTTTTAGTGAAACTGGCGAGAGAGCCACCGAGTTATTGGAACTCATACATATTGATGTATGTGGTCCCATGTCGACTCAGGCTATAGGTGGTTACTCATACTTCATTACATTCACTGATGATTTCTCTAGGTATGGACACGTGTACTTAATGAAGTACAAATCTGAGGCCTTCGAGAAATTCAGGGAATATAAGAATGAGGTAGAGAACCAAATTGGAAAGAGTATTAAGACTCTTCGATCAGATCAAGGAGGAGAGTACTTGAGTACGGAGTTCACCCATTTCCTCAAGAACAATGGGATTCTATCCTAGTGGACACCTCCTTATACACCTCAGCTCAATGGTGTATCAGAAAGGAGGAATCACATGCGGTTAGACATGGTACGATCCATGATGAGTTTTGTCGACCTACCCGTCTCATTCTGGGGGTACACCCTAGAGACCGTAGCTTACCTTCTGAATAGAGTTTCATCCAAGTCGATAGTGTCTACGCTATATGAGATATAGAAAGGAAAGAAGCCCGATCTCAGTTTAGTTTATCTAACTAAACTGATAATTAGTTTGAGAAATAATTTTTAGGTACTTTTATTGAGGGCCTAAAGCTGGATATCCGAGGAGAAGTAAAGACACGGCAACCGTATACACTTATGGTGGTGATTTCCTTCATGCGTATCCAGGAAGAACGATTGAACCACGAGGTATGAAGGACAGGGGTCGCTCCCCGACCAGCCATGCCGAGGCCTACTACCCCCTCTACTGCCATCCAAGCCCCCACACCAAAAAAGTTGACAAGAGACGAGCTTCGTGAATGATCGGCCAAAGGATTGTGTTGGCACTGTGACGAACCATGGAGCCGAGAACATCGCTGAAAAAAGGGTCGGCTCCTTATGATTGAACCAGTGGAGGATGAGACAATGAACCATTTGAAGAAGCCCTTGAACCTGAAGAAGAAGCCATGGAGGAAGAGTCCCAACCGGCTGACTACGCAGTGCACGCATTGGCCGGCTACTCCAACCCACAGACGATGAAAGTTGGAGGACTTCTGAAACAGCAACCCATCACTATTCTCATTGGCACGAGTGGCACAAATAACTTCCTCAATATTAAGGTTGTTGCATGTTTGGCGCTTCAAATCGAAGGTTGCAACAAGTTCACCGTAAAGGTCACCGATGGTCGAATCCTCAATTGCGACCAACGGTGCCCGCGGGTGAAACTACTCCTCCAAGACCAAGAAGTGGTAGCAGATTTCTTCCTCCTACCCATCGATGATTATGAAGTCGTACTTGGGATCAAATGGCTCACAACGCTAGGTGATATCTCCTGAAATTTTTCTAAATTAATTATGAAATTTTATTGCAAAGGGAGACAGGTCACATTACGAGGCAAGCGCGGGAGCCATATTTCCACCGTTTCATCGCAACGAATGGAGAAAGTTTTGCACAAAGCATATAGTGGATTCTTGATGCATATCCAGTAGCCATCGAAGGGGGAGAACATACAAAACTCAGATCTTAAGCTTGCCCTATTGCTGGATGAATTCACGGATGTTTTCTCGGAGCCGCGCGAGCTGCCCCCTAACCGGTCGCATGACCACCATATTCCTATTCTGTCGAGCAAATCTCTAGCAAATTTATATTTGTAACACTACCCTCACTTGTAGAAGGGTGAGATGGAGAACATCGTCAAAGAGATGCTTGACACTGGGGTGATTCGATAGAGTCACAGCCCTTATTCTTCACCGGTGTTGCTACTGCACAAGAAGGATAGTACATGGCGAATGTGCATTGATTATCAGGCCTTGAACGCTATCACCGTCAAGGACAAATATCCTATACCAATCATAGATGAGCTCTTGGATGAATTAAAAGGAGCCCGAATCTTCATTAAATTGGATCTCTATTCCGGTTATCATCAGATTCGGGTATGCACTAAAGATATTGTGAAAACTGCATTTTGCACGTATAACGGCCACTATGAGTTTCTGATAATGCCTTTCGGACTTATGAATGCTCCTTCTACTTTTTCAAGCCAGATGAATGACATCTTCTGGAGTTTTCTATGTAAGTTTGTATTGGTGTTCTTTGATGATATTCTCATTTATAGCCCTACGCTTGATATACATTTTCAGCACTTACGAACTATTCTAACGATTCTTCGGGAGAATACTCTTTATGTTAAATAGTCAAAGTGCAGCTTCTTACAGCATAAATTGTAGTATCTTGGGCACATTATATCAGATATGGAGTGGCGGTAGACCCGACGAAGATCGAGGCAATGCAAGAATGGCCGAAACCTATAAACGTAAAATCGATGTGCGACTTCCTTGGACTCACGGGCTACTACCATAAATTTATTAAAGATTGTAGAAAGATTAGTGCCCCGCTCACGTCCCTACTAAAGAAAGACTTCTTCTTGTGATCAGAACAAGCTTCTACAGCCTTCGAATGACTCAAGGCCACCATGACGACGACGTCGGTCCTAGCACTGCCTGATTTCAGCCACACTTTTGTCATTGAGGCTAATGCATCAGGAGTTGGAATTGGAGGTATTCTTATGCAAGATGGTCGACTCCTAATTTACATTGAAGCTTCCCCCACACTCCATATGAGGTTTTTACAGGAGATACTAATTACTACCAAATTTAAAATATGGTTGGATACAGGTCCATGATACGAAAGAGGAGTAAAACTAGAAGAATTGTAATTCATGCTCACGTCAGATTGGGCTCTCATCACCCTGAACCATACTAGAGGGCAGTCACTATTCCAGAAGAAAGATTGGCTATCACTAAAGACTAACCATATGGCCGCACATGCAAAGAAGAAACGACGTCCCGACAAACTTCAGAATGGACGAAAAATTGAAGATCGAGTTTTTCTACACCTCTAGCCCGATTAGTAGGAAACTTGAGCCTTAATGAAGTGGTCTCCCTATTTCTTTAGGCCTTGTAAAATTGGGGATCACATTGGGGCCATAACCTGGAGATCATATTCGCGCACCAGATCAAGATTACAGTTGATCCGCCAAGTATCCCACTACAAATAGAAATTTAAAGAAGATGACTTAGCCCAAATCCTTTCAACTAACACCCCAGCTAATAAGGAGGTCAAAGTTCAGTTGATGATAGCACGAGAATCATATGAGGAGCTCATGGAACATCAGCCTTGAGGACAAGGCTGATTTGAAGATGACTCTAGTAGGGTTGAGTCCTAATCACTTAGAAGTAATCAATAAGAACCCTATGAAATTATAATAAAACCCCACCTAGTCACTTCTATCCTATAAAGAAGTGTGACTAAGGTTTATTTTGGGGCCTTAGAGCTTAGTAGTCGTCGCCCCCTTTATTGGGCTAGTAGGCTAGGGTTTCCCCCTGCTTAGGTTGGCTACAGAGCCAACCTAGCCGCCACCTGTTCCCTCCAAGGTAGGTAGGCTATAGAAGGGGCAAAATGATAATTTTAGTTAGGCAAGGACCCCATGGGCTAGGGTTTGCAACCCTATATAATGATGTAGACACCCTCTCTCTTTTATCAAGCAATTATCAATTTTATTTCAGTCTTGTGCCGAATCTAGGAGGGAGGAACCCCTACAGCGTTCCAAGGGTTGATCCTACTCATGGGTCAAAATCTATAGAGCTCCTTCTGGGGTTCAATCAGAAGTGTAGTAGCAAGGAAAAAGCACGACCAAATAATTTATCTCTCTCATCTCCTAAGCGATCCTCTTAGCTTCGATCTTCTGAGGATGTGGGCAGCAATTTGGTCGAGCATCAACTGGTGGTTCTTTTGGCTAGTTCTGCATAGTGGGGTCGGGCAGCCTGATATGAGGTAGTCAGCTCAGTTTAGTGGAGGCGCCTGAAATTTCAGCAAGTTGTGGGAGATGGTTCATGTCTTCAATCTCCTTCAGCTTCATCTCCTGAAGTTCTTGAATTTGAATTGAAAAGCCATGGACTCTTTATGTGGTACCTTCTCCAAGTATTGTTTTGTAACCATAGTCGCTTCGCTCCCTCGTTTCCCACGTAGGATCACATATTTTTCTTTCTCATGGTTAGCTTTAAAAAGTTCCAGGAAACATCACCTATCATGGATAATCATTCAATGTCGAGCACTACTTTATAATCATCGAGAGGGAGGAGGAAAAATTAGCAATGATCTTTTGGCCCTACAAAAATAATTTCACCCATGAGCACTTTTTGTTGTACTTCAGATTCGGCCATCAGCTACCTTGACATCAAACCTACTGTAATCTTCATTTTGGAGCAACCTTGATGTTCATAAAGTTATTGGTGCTCCTAGTCTCGATGAGGATGGTGACGAGCCATTGCTTAAGGAATCCTTCCTTCAACTTTCATTGTTTGTGGGTTCGCATAGCCGGCTAGAGCGTGAGTCATGCAATCGCCGACTGTGGGTCCTCCTTCATGTTCTCCTCGTGCTCAAGGTCCTCCTCTTCATGTTTAGATTCTTCAATGGGTTCAATCATAAGAAGTCTCTACTTTTTGCAATGGTGATCGCGGCTCCACAACTCGTCGTAATGCCAGCATAAGTCCTTCGCGGACTGTCATGAAGTTCTTCTATCGATAACTTCTTCGACTAATGTGGCCGACTAATGGTAGATGGGGCCAAGGGTATCCGTGTTGCTAGTCAAGTGGTAGCTTTAGTCCTCCAAGCATCTTAGTTCAACATTTCTTCTTATAGTCATGCGAAGGAGGTAGTTGCTGTCATCGTGTAGGGTCGACGCTCTTTAATTTCTTCTCAAAGTTTCGGCTTCAACCCTTCGATGAACGTCCCTAACAACTATTTTTTAGACCAATCTTGAGTTTAATTTGAAAGATGCTCAAACCGGGTTTGATATTCTTGCATGGTTGAGGTTTGGTGAATCTTCACAAGTTGCCTGTTTGTGTTCTCATACTCCGTCGGTCTAAAGTGCATCAGCAGCCCTCTCTTGAATTGCCTCCATATGGGGACTCTGTGGGTATGCTTATACCAATCATACCATTAAATAGGAAGGGTCTGCTGCCCACGGTGCGACCGTAAGGGGCAGCCGCCCGCGGCCAGGGCTACCGCTTGCAAGGACGGCCACTGGCAACAACGGTCGCCAGCAGGAGCAGCGCTCGCGTAAGATAGAGCTGCCCGCCCGTGAGGTGACGCCAGAGAGCAGCAGCGCCTGCCGCAGGGGCGACTGCCCACGCCGACGACGTGCAGCGCCGCCACCTGCGCAGGGCAACGGCGGCAGCGGCGGCACAGATGGGGGCAAGGAGAGGGCTAGGGCATCTTTTTAAGTAAAAGGATGATCCTGCCCCTCTGATTTTTAAAAATTTTGAGGACTGTCCTCATGTGCAGAATTCCAAAAATGCCCTCAATAATTTTGGAAATTTTGAGGACTATCCTCTCATCTAGAATTATGAAAATACTCTTGACAATTTTAGAAATTCCAAGCATATCCTGGTTTTCAAAAAAATAATTAATTAAATAGTTTAATTAAATATTATATATATCTAGTAATCCTACATATGATCTGATGTACATGTGATGTATGTTATGGATGGATGATCATGAACCATATGTTGTGATGTGTAATTGTGATTATTATTATTATTGGGGCCTGCGAGCCTACGTTTTTCTCGGATATTGTTGGGCCTGCGTGCTTGTGATTATTTGTAATTACATGGAGAGGCGCAGCGGGAGCGTGAAGGTTACAGTGGGACCCACAATGCCGTGGCAGGAGATCACGACGTATGGTGATGCGATGATCCGGCGGAACCGATGATAACAAGATCAACAATCACAGGGCATGGAGATGCGCTAATGCACACATAGATTCTATTGTGAGTTATTAGGCCCATTGGCTCGGGCTTAATCATATTAGGTGATGGCTCATGATCATCCGATGTGGCTTGCATGTGTGATGTGTTATACACCTACTAGATATATGTATATATATATATATATATATATATATATATATATATATATATATATTTGCATGTGCTGTAGATATATATTAAATATATATGTGTGTGACACGACATATTAGGAGATCGATAAAAAATAAAAACCCCTTCTAAGATAATATTAAGTTAGTAAGCGTGAGGTAATAAGATTGACACACGTGGCCTTCCATCGTTATAGGAAGAAATTTAATCATGCCATAGGTTGAGTTGGTCGAGTGCCTCGAGGCTCACCTATCTACGTGATCGAGTTCTTGCCTATGACATAGAGATGTCACCGGTGACCTGAGGACATGGTATGCTTGGTCGAGTCCCTCGAGGGCATATCAATGAATCAGACTCATCTTGTAACGATGGTGATGACTTAACTGAACGTTATGGTTGGTCGAGTCCCTCGAGACCATGATGATTCGGAAGTCGAACGTGACGGGAATCACAAGGAGTTGTGATTGGCAACAGTTGCATACCTTTTAGGCTTAGTATAATTGGTCGAGTCCCTCGAGGTTGCACTAAGACTCCAATTGGATCCCGAGCCCCACTAGGAGTCTGCCGGAGACTTTCGTCTCACGTGTCGAGGGTGTTGCGTGATTCGCTAAGAAAATAGTGGGAGTACATTAAGATAGAAGTCCATATCTTAATTAGTATTTTTTATAAAATCTACATGTTATTTAATTTACGCTATATCTTGTTTGTCGTTTGCAAAACCCCTACGTGGCATACTTGATGCTAACCGCCTCATTGGTCCAAAAGCTTCACATTTTAAGAATTATTCTCGCAGAAGATAAAATCGTATATGTCCTTAACATGATTGTGCCCACGCCGGAGGAAAGGATAAGCAAGGATGAGATCGCTCGCTTTGTGAAGTATATAGATAGTCCTAGAGGATAACCTATGTGTTGATCTTATACTTCAGTCCCTACCGAATTCCTTTTCATAGTTTATTATTAAATTTAATATGAACAAGTTTGAGGTGACCCTCCCTAAGCTCCTCAATATGTTGAGGGAAGCTGAGAGTGCCATCAAGAAGGATAAGCCAGTTCTCTATATTGATGAGACCAAAAAGAAAAGGAAGGCCAGCAAGACACTTAAGAAGGGCAAGGGCAAAGAAAGACCAGGTAAGGCAAAGGTTGCCAAGAAATACCTGGGAAAGGACAAAGGATAGTGCTTCCACTATGACCAAGACGGGCATTGGAAGAGGAACCGTAAGGATTACCTTATAGATAAGGCGAAACAAAAGCTTGAAGAAGCTTTAGGTATATTCATGATCAGTCTCCACTTGTCAGATTTTCATGATAACACATGGGTATTGGACACCGAGAGTATTTATCATATCTGCAATTCGTTGCAGGTTCTGGCAAGACCTAGGAGATTGGCTAGAGGCGAGATAGACCTCAAGATGGGCAATGAAGCAAGAGTTGTTATAGTTACTGTTGGAGAGGTCTCCCTACATCTACCTAGTAGAGTTATTATTGCATTAGATGTATGCTATTTTGTTTTCTCTATTATCAAAAATATTATATCCATCTCTTGTTTGACAATAAGTATATATAAATTAGTTTTTGAGAACAATAGTTGTTCAATAATTATGGATGATAAGATCATCACTAGGGACCCTAATAAATGACTTATATGTGTTAGACACTTCTCCACATATGTTGAATATAAATGTCTAAGAGGAAAAGAGATGAGGTGAATAATGCATACCTATGGCATTGTAGGCTAGGTCATATACATGAGGGAAGGATTCAAAAGTTGCTGAAAGATGGATACTTAGATCCATTTGACTATGAGACATATGCAACTTGTGAACCTTGCCTCCATGGGAGGATGACCAACTCTCCTTTTAGTGGAACTAGAGAGAGAGCCACCGAGTTATTGAAACTCATACATAGCGATGTATGTGGTTCCATGTCGACTCGAGCTATAGGTGGTTACTCATACTTCATTACATTCATTGATGATTTCTCTAGGTATGGACACGTGTACTTAATGAACAATGGGATTCTATCCCAATGGACACCTCCTTATACACCTCAGCTCAATGGTGTATCAAAAAGGAGGAATCGCACACTGTTAGATATGATGTGATCCATGATGAGTTTCGCTGACCTACCCGTCTCATTCTGGGGGTACGCCCTAGAGACTGCAGCTTACCTTCTGAACAGAGTTCCATCAAAGTCGGTAGTGTCTACACCATATGAGATATGAAAAGGAAAGAAGCCCGATCTTACAATTGTTAAGATTTGGGGCTGTCCTGCCCATGTTAGAAGACACAACCCCGATAAGTTGGAATCAAGAACAAAATGGTGCACATTCATGAGATATCCAAAGGAAACTTATGGGTATTATTTCTATCATCCCGAGGACCGAAAGGTCTTTGTTGCCAAGAGAGCTGTGTTCCTTGAGAAGGAACATATTCTTGGTGGAAACAGTGGGAGTGAGATAGAATTGAGCGAGGTTGAAGAACCTAACTCAAACACCATTCTAGAGCCCGAGTCTGTTCAGGTACCTAACACATAACTCCTTGTCTTAAAAATGGCTACAGGTGAAAAGGTTTCGTCATAGTCAACTCCTTGTCTTTGACGATATCCTTTAGCTACTAGCCTTGCCTTATAGGTCTCTACCTTTTCATCCACTCTAATCTTCTTCTTAAAGATCCATTTGCAGCCGATGGGTACAATACCCTCAGGTACATCCATAAGGTTTCAAACCTTATTAGAGTACATGGAATACATCTTAGAATTCATGGCTTCTTGCCACTTTCCGGAGTCTATACACATAATAGCCTCCTCGTAGGTCTGAGGATCAACATCCTGAGAGTCATCTCCACTAATACGTCTCACATATCTTTCAGGAGGGTGAGATACTCTATTAGACCTACGTAAAGTTGAAACTTATGTGTTAGATACCTGAACAGACTCGGGCTCTGGAATGGTGCTTGAGCTAGGTTCTCCAACCTCGCTTAATTCTATCTCACTCTCATTATTTCCACCAAGAATGTGTTCCTTTCTCAAGGAACACAGCTCTCTTGGAAATAAAGACCTTTTGATCCTCAGGATGATAGAAATAATACCCTAAAGTCTCTTTAGGGTATCCCACGAACGTGCACCGTTCTGTTCTTGATTCCAACTTGTTAGGGTTATGTCTTCTAACATGGGCAGGACATCCTCAAATCTTAACTACCTTAAGATCGGGCTTCTTTCCTTTCCATATCTCATACGGTGTAGATAATACCGACTTTGATGGAACTCTGTTTAGAAGGTAAGCTGTGGTCTCTAGGGCATACCCCCAGAACGAGATGAGTAGATCAGCGAAACTCATCATTGACCGCACCATATCTAACAGTGTGTGATTCCTCCTTTCTTATAAACCATTGAGCTGAGGTGTATAAGGAGGTGTCCACTGGGATAGAATCTCATTGTCCCTGAGGAAATGGGTGAACTCCATACTCGAACTCTCCTCCTCGATCTGATCGAAGAGTCTTAATACTCTTTCCAATTTGGTTCTCTACCTCATTCTTATATTCCCTGAATTTCTCAAAAGCCTCAGATTTGTACTTCATTAAGTACACGTATCCATACCTAGAGAAATCATCAGTTAATATAATGAAGTATGAGTAACCACCTATAGCTTGAGTCGACATGGGATCACATACATCACTATGCATGAGTTCCAATAACTCAGTGGCTATCTCTCCAGTTCCACTAAAAAGAGAGTTGGTCTTCTTCCCACGAAGGCAAGGTTCACAAGTTGCATATGTCTCATAGTCAAATGGATCTAAGTATCCATCTTTCAGCAACTTTTGAATCCTTCCCTCATGTATATGACCTAGCCTACAATACCATAGGTATGCATTATTCACCTCATCTTTTTTTCTCTTAGACATATTTATATTCATGACATGTGAAGTGTCTAACACGTATAAGTCATTTTTAAGGGTCCTTCTAGTGATGATCTCATCATCCATAATTATTGAACAACTAGTATTCTTAAAAAGTAATTTATATCCACTAATTGTCAAACAAGAGATAGAAATAATATTTTTGATAATAGAGGGAACAAAATAGCATGCATCTAATGCAATAATAACTTCACCAAGCCGATGTAGGGTGACCCCTATAACAGCAACTGTAGTAACTCTTGCTCCATTGTCCATCTTGGGGTCCATCTCACCTCTAGCCAATCTCCTAGGTCTTGCCGGAACCTACAACGAATTACAGATATGGTAAACACTCCCGGTATCTAATACCCATGTGTTATCATAAAAATCTGACAAGTCAAGACTGATCATGAATATACCTGAAACTTCTGTCTCGCCTTCTTTGCAAGGTAGTCCTTGCAGTTCCTTTTCCAATGTCCGTTTTGGCCACAGTGGAAGCATTGTCCTTTGTCCTTTCTCAGGTATTTCTTGTCAACCTTTGTCTTACCTGGTCTTTCTTTGCCCTTGCCCTTCTTAAGGGTCTTGCTGGCCTTTCTTTTCTTTTTTGTCTCACCAATATAAAGAACTAGCTTCTCCTTCTTGACAACACTCTCAGCTTCCCTCAACATATTGAGGAGCTCAGGGAGAGTCACCTCAATCTTATTTATATTAAAGTTAATAATGAACTGTGAAAAGGAATCTGGTAGGGACTGAAGTATAAGATCAGTACACAAGTTATCCTCTAGGACTATCTATATACTTCACAAAGCGAGCGATCTCATCCTCGCTTATCCTTTCCTCCAGCGTGGGCACAATCATGTTAAGGACATATACGATTTTCTCTTCCATGAGAATAATTCTCAAATTGTGAAGCTTTTGGACCAATGAGGCGGTTGGCATCAAGTATGCCACGTAGGGGTTTTGCAAGCGACAAGCAAGATATAGCGTAAATTAAATAACATGCAGATTTTACAGAAAAAACTAATTAAGATATGGACTTCTATCTTAATGTACTCCCACTATTTTCTTAGCGAATCACACGACACCCTCGACACGTGAGACAGAAGTCTCCGGTAGACTCCTAGTGGGGATCAGGATCCAATTGGCGCCTTAGTGCAACCTCGAGAGACTCAACCAATTACACTAAGCCCAAAAGGTAGGTAACTCTTGCCAATCACAACTCCTTGTGATTCCCGTCATGTTTGGCCTCTGAATCATCATAGTCTCGAGGGACTCGACCAACCATAACGTTCAGTTAAGTCATCACCATCGTTACAAGATGAGTCTGATTCGATGATATGCCCTTGAGGGACTCGATCAAGCATACCATGTCCTCAGGTCACCAGTGACATCTCTATGCCGTAGGCAAGATCTCGATCACGTAGATAGGTGAGCCTCGAGGGACTCGACCAACTCAACCTATATCATGATTCAATTTCTTACCATAACGATGGAAGGCCATGTGGGTCAATCTTATTGCCTCATACTTGCCGACTTAATATTATCTTAGGAGGGGTTTTTTGTTCACATACATATTTAATATATATCTACATCACATGCAAATATATATATACATATATCTAGTAGGTGTATAACACATCACATATGCAAGCCACACCAGATGATCATGAGCCATCACCTAATATGATTAAGCCCGAGCCAATGGGCCTAATCACTCACAATAGGATCTGTCTGCATTGGCGCATCTCTATGCCCTGTGATTGTTGATCTTGTCATCATCAGTTCCGTCGGATCGTTGTATCACCATGCATCGTGATCTCTCACCATGGCATCATGGGTCCCGTTGTAATCTTTACGCTCCCGCTACGTCTCTCAATGTAATTACAAATAATCACAAGCACGTAGGCCCAATAATAAACGAGAGAAAGGCAGGCTCGCAGGCCCCAATAATAATAATAATCACAATTACACACATCACAACACATGGTTCATGATCATTCATCCATATTATACATCACATATACATCACATCATACATAGGATTACTAGATATATATAATAATTAATTAAACTATTTAATTCATTATTTTTTAGAAATCAGGATATGCTCAAAATTTTCAGAATTATCAAGGGCATTTTTAATTTTGGATGAGAGGATAGTCCTTGGAATTTCTAAAATTGTCAAGGGTATTTTCATAATTTTAGATAATAGGACAGTCCTCGAAATTTCCAGAATGATTGAGGGCATTTTTGAAATTTTATACATGAGGACAGTCCTCGAATTTTCAGAATTATTGAGGGTGTTTTCATAATTCTGGATGAGAGGACAGTCCTCAAAATTTCTAGAATTATCAAGGGTATTTTCATAACTCTGGATAAGAGGACAGTCCTCGAAATTTCTAAAAATTTTTAGGGCATTTTCAGAATTCTGTACATGAGGACAGTCCTCGAATTTTAAGAATTTTTAGGGTGTTTTCAGTATTCTAGATGAGAGGACAGTCCTCAAAATTTCTAAAAATATTGATGGCATTTAAGGAATTCTCTATAAATGGGACAGAGCTAGAATTTCTCAAATTCTAAGGGGCATAACCATTTTTTTCAAAAAGTGCCCAGCCCTCCTTCACCCTCACTACGCCGCTGTCGCCGCTACCCCTGCGCAGGCGGTGGCTGCCCTTTGCGGCAAGCAACCGCCCTGCCAAGGGGCGGCCATCCCTACGACCGGCACCTCCGACCCTGCTGGCGGCAGGGCTGGCCGCTACCGGCTGGCCTTTGTAGGCTGGCCACAGTCGACCGTGCCCGCGGGTGGCCACCCCTTTCAGGGGACCTAGCCGTGGCCAGCCACCTCTGCATGTAGACAACATGCATGTGGCCGCCCCTCCCCCGTAGGCAGTGCCTACTTTCGCTGCCAATCGCTATAAAAATGCAGCAAGAACGCGTTAAACGATTTTATGCGATTCAATCTCATCACACGCAGTTTAAAACCAATCTTTCGCATGAAAATTGGCTCTGATACCACTATTGGGAAACCTCAACGGGTACATCACATGCACAGTGGAAATCAAAACAAAAATTGATTTCCTACGCAGATCAAATCGTCATGAAAACGATTGGGGTCGCAAGAAAAACTGAAAAAATCACGATGTGTGAGAGATTGATTTTACCTAGGGAGATCGTATAACCCTGTATTCCATATCCGGATGGAGAAGATGAAGGAGGTCAAGCGTCCTCCTCTCTAGCGGTATCTACACGATGGATCTCTGCAGCGAAACTCCTCCAATCTGATCTTGCAACTCTTGCTCAGAGGGAGGGAGGAGAATAGGAGGTGGTGGCTAAAGCTACAGCCTATCAACCATGAGTCTTCCCTCCTATTTATAGAGAGCCACCAAAAACCCCAGGGCTCCTGCCTTAGTGGGCGTTGGATCTCCATCCAATAACCCACTAACCTTGTATTATTGAATCTCTATCCAATAATCTTCTTCGGCCTCTAATTGGGCCTTAAGCAAGGAGCCCATCAACATAGGGTCTCATCTAATGAGAATAGGGGCTAATTGGATCTTTATCCAACCCTCTAGGCCCGATACCGAGCTGGCCGTGAGTCACTCCCATCAGAACTCCTTCTTATATAGTAAATTATTATCCTCATAATAATTCACTCGACTCATCGACTATGGACGTACTAAGCCACTACGCCATAGTCCCTAGATGGTACAGGGGGATCGAATCCGTCGGACCTGTCTATCCACAGTTACCATGTATCTATAATCCCTCATCCAAGTAATATCACAGAGATCATATATTGGACATGGTACTGTCAAGTCACATACGGAATCAATTTGTCTCGCTCTATTCAGATTCTACCGGAGAACTCCTTCTCTCTCAATCCAAATGACCCTAGCTAGGGATTTGTCTAAGCAAGCACATATGGGATATTCCTCTCGTGATACCGAGAGTGGATGATCCTCTATTAGCACTCAATTACCTTCGTAAGGTTGGCTACCAATCATGATAACTAGCTGTACCAGATCTGAAACTTTCCAAACCTGTAAGTCTGGCGTCAAAGAAAGGAGTACTCATAGAAGGCATCCTTAGTGTCTCAAGTCTAAGGACCAGATACACAACTGGGACTATGGAATCACTGTCTGACATTAGGTATCATTAACCACACAGCATTCCATAAGCGGATCAATCAGTGAACTCATTCTCTAATGCGCACTTGTATTATATCCTTAGTGTCTCCACACAAGTGGCTAAAAGACCTACCACCTCCATCATATGGACGGGTATATAGTACATCGATATATCCAGTTATCTCAATGTCCCTCTTGAGTAACTTATGACCAGGATTATTTAGGATTTATTTTTAAAAGTGAATCGATCTCATTATCATGATCTCATCACGATCCAATTCCCATTGCACAAAACCAAGGACATCACAATATATATGTAATAAATAATATAATATGAGAATATATCAATATTAATCATAAGCAAAAAGATCACACAGCGTGTCACACGTGCCATCACTCACGTGATTGGCTTGCAGGGCACCTGTAACCAGCAGGGCACCTATAACCAGCAGTGGCCACTAAGCCCTAAGGCCTAATCTAAATCCTAGCCATACTCCTTTATAAGATAGGAGTGTCTTTATTGCACTCTAGCAGGGTTTTATTGACTACTTCTTAAGGAGATTAGGACTCAACCCTGCTAGAGTCCTATTAAGAGCTCATAATTTAGCATCCATACGCATCTCGAAAGCCTCTAATTTGGGTTCGAATAAGCCCAGCGATGTCATGACGTAAGGATCTCCAACCTGTCAAATGAATCGACTAAAGAGTATAGGTATAATTTTCAGGTTGAAGTTAGTGAATGGCAACAATGTCAGGACTGTTAGGGTGAAGTCTCCAAGTGGAGGATGGTAGCCAAGGGTAGCAGCGACGGTGGAGGAAGAAGATGGTAGCAGCAATGTCAGTTGTGGTCCTTCGGTGATTCTGCAATGTTGATGCTGCAATGTCATTGAGGCTATGATTTTCTATGTGGCTGATATATGTTGGAAGATGGCAGCCAAGAGATTTGAGTCAGAAGGCAACAGCAATGATGGAGGAAGAAGAGGGTAGCAGCAACGTCAGCTGCGGCTATGGCATAACTTCGTGGCTGCAGGTGGCATCGGTTGCAGCAAGGGTGCAGCTGCAATAGGAGGAAGACGGGGCAACGATGTACATGGCTATTGCGGAAGAGGGCAGCAGCGGTATGGAGTAAGAGACGACTGCTGTTGTGTTTAATTTGTTGCTAGCCGCAATCAAGATAGTTGGCAGCAAATGATTGTTGCGAGCTGTGATGTAAACAGATTGCAGTGAAAGATCGCTGTCGGTAGCTTTTTGACACAAGGATCATTGCTGGCTACAATCAAGGAGAATGGCAGCAAGAGGTCGCTGTTGGCAATGTTAGGCAGCGAAAGTTGCATGCTGCGGTTGAAGGGATAAGGGAGATTGGGCGGCTGAAAAGTTGGTGGACCGAAGGCTGCGATTTTTGGGTGCGGTTTGTGGCTGTTTTGGGTGTGATTTGGGGCTGCAATTTTGTTGAGTGTAGGCTAAAAATTGGTGTAATTTTAGGGCTATGATAGCAGTAGATGAAGGTTAGAAAAATAGATTTTTAGATCTGGGATAGATGGCAGCAAAGGTAGGTGTATCGGTAAGGAAAGTTGTCTGAAAATGTAAGTGGATCAATAAGGAAGTAGGCTGCGGTTAGGGCTGATTGGGATGGCTATTTGGGTTTGGTTTAGGGTAAGATTTGGAAGGGGTTTTGGTGAGGATGGTAGGGTTTTGAGATGAGGAAAAGACAGTCCAAAATCTCACAAAAAATAGCACTCAAATCTTATAGAATTCGACGAAAAAAGGTGTTGCGATGTGTTGTCCTGCTGAACTGGTTTACGCCAGAGAAACGATGACTTCTCGATGTAAATTCCAGAAGAAAGTTTAAGGAAATTATACAAAAACCCTTGGTTCAGATGTTGTTAATACCAGTAAAAAGTTTGATAAAATTTTGGCAGCGTAACAGTAGGGAAATAGGGCAAAAGATGAAATGCAGATCCTTCATCGTAAAATTCCAGAACTGCGTGATGGTGAAAGATTGCACAAGAAAACCAGTTCCAGAAGGAATTTTTTCTAGAAATTAATCTCAGATGAAAGCTAAGTTGATCTTTGGAATTGTATAAAAATTTTGGCCAAAAAGGATGAACAAAAGTTTAGTTTCAAGAGGCCAATAGACGAAAGGTAGATTCTGCATTGTAAAATTTCAGTACTGTGCAATGAAGAATCACAGCACTAGAAGTCTATATCTAGAAGGAGTTTTTCACGAGATCAATCTTAAATGAAAGCTAAGATGATCTATGAAATTGTATAAAAGTTTCAGTCAAAAAGGATGATTAAAAGTTTAGTTTTAAGAAGCAACAATTGGCTGAAAATTTTTGCAGCATTTCGCCTTCACAACGATGATAACGTTTGCGATGGTAAAATTTTGCAGCAAGGAAACTTTTGAAAAAACTTCTTCAACATGTAAGGTAAAGGATTTTGCAGTGTTGAAGCGGTGTGGGTGATAAATATACCAGATCTCTAGATCAAATGCAGGGGGCAGCGGCAGATTGATTTGATCTATGGCTGGGGTGGAAGGTGGAAGCGCGTGTCGCAGCAATTATGGGAATTGCTTAGGAAGGTGGAGGCGGCTGAGATGGCTACAGGGGCAGCAAGATCGCTACTATGATACTAGATGATAGAACCCCAGAAGGAGCTCTATAGATTTTGACCCTTGAGGGGGATCAACCATTGGAACGCTGTAGGGGTTCCTCCCTCCTAGACTCTGCACAAGGCTGAAATAAAATAGATGATTGCTTGATTCAAGAGAGGGGGCGACTATATCATTATATATAGATCAAAACCCTAGCCTAAGAGGGTGCTTTCCTAAGTAAAAGTATCCCCTCTCTCCTCTTATAGCCAACCTGCCTTAATAGGAACAGGGGGCGGCTAGGTTGGCTCTATAGCCGACCTAAGCAAGGGAAACCCTAGCCAACCAACCCAGTAAGGGGGGCAACGGCCACTAAGCCCTAAGGGCTAATCTAAACCCTAGTCATACTCCTTTATAATATAGGAATGACTTTATTATAATCTAGCAGGGTTTTATTGACTACTTCTAGGGAGATTATGACTCAACCATGCTGGAGTCCTATCACACTTCCCACGGGATCCACAAGCAACTACTTTAGAAAACACTTTATATAGCCAATACAAATTAAACCATGGAATTTACAAGCTCTGAACGGTTGTACACAAAGGATCAAGGTTCATTACAGGTCGAAGTCCCTACAAGTGCCTACATGACATAACTTCCATTTACAAGCCAAAATTGGCCACAAAAGCTAACCAAACTAGGGCTACCAAGCCTACTGCAAGCCTGCTACTTGTTGTACAAAGAATGTACAAAAATCAAAGGACACGGATAACCATGAGCATTACATCAAATACCGTTTTTATATTTTTGTCTGTGACAATTGGGTAGTTGAATCTGGGCTAACTCGTGTTCTCTCAATTTGGGCTTTAAGTAGAACACATAAAAGACAGGGTGAATTTTGGCATCTTTAGGTAATTTAAGTCTGTATGCCGTGGCTCTAGTACGCTTTGTGATTTAATATGGCCCATAAAAATGTGGAGATAGCTTCATGGAGGCTCGTGTGTTGATGGATAGTTGCTTGTATGGTTGTTGGCGAAGATAAACCTAATCTCCTACTGAAAACTCTTTTTGCTTCATCATATGACAGCTTGCTATTTCATTCTAGCTTGAGCGGCAGAGAGATTATCCTTTAGCAGTTGTAGAAGTTTGTTCCTATCAATTAAATCTTAGTCGACCTGATCCACTTTGGCCAAACCAATTACATAATTTGGAATCATAGGAGGGCGGTCGACCATATAGTGTCTCATATGGGGTACATTTTGTAGATGAATGGTTCGTAGTATTATATGACCATTCGACCCAAGGGAGCCATTTCATCCACTCCTTTGGTTGGTCATTAGTGAAGCATCGAGGGTATGTCTTTAAACACCTGTTCACCACCTCGGTTTGGCCATCAGTTTGTGGATGATATGTTGTGCTCATCTTGAGTTTGGCTTGCAGCTGAAATAAATCAATCCAAAATTTACTTTTGAAGACCCTATCATGATCACTTACAATGGACATTAGCATCCCATGCAGTTTGATAATATTTTCTATGAAAATTTGTGCAATACTACCAGCAGTGTAAGATGTCACACAGTACAAAAATGAGCATATTTCGTAAGTCGATCAACCACCAAGAGGATTGTGCTTTTACCTTAGGATGATGGTAGTCATTCGATGAAATCCATAGAGATGTCAATCCACACCAAGTCAAATATGGATAGTGGTTG
The DNA here is from genome assembly GCA_029747655.1 of Ensete ventricosum. NCBI lineage: Eukaryota > Viridiplantae > Streptophyta > Magnoliopsida > Zingiberales > Musaceae > Ensete > Ensete ventricosum. The sequence goes on from JAQQAF010000005.1 coordinate 20,114,151, forward strand.
TAGCTTTCTTGGACTTGCCATTGTTTCACCCTTTTGCTGTTGATATACATCACATTGTGCTACATACCTTAGAAATAATTTTTTTCATCCCTTTTCATAAAAATTTTGCTTCACCCTATTGTAGGTTCTCAAAATTCGGAGTGCCCTGCTGAAGGTGTGGAATGCATCTCTTGCAGGATAGTTTTGATGTAAGGAGAGTCGAGTATAAGCACAATGTGACCTTTGTAGCGTAAATCCTTCGAACCCCAAGTATAGTGCGTTATTGCACTTAGATCCTCCTCCAATTTTTTAATGATGTTGCTGGTCTCTAGATCCTTCTTCCATTCCTCCATTATGTCCTTGTGAAATCCAATGGTAGGAAGGGAGATGGCTGAAATTTCGGCTTGTTCATGTAGTCGTGAGAGTGCATCTGCAACAATATTTTCTTTCCCCTTTTTGTAAATAATTTCACAATCAAATCCAAGAAGTTTGGTTACCCATTTTTGCTACTCAGCGGATGATATCTTTTGCTCCAAAAAGTACTTGAGACTTCGATGGTCGATTTTAATTTGAAAGCACCGTCGATCAGGTAGGGTCTCTACTTTGTTATGGCATATACAATTGCGAGCATCTCCTTATCATATATTGATATTTTTTTATGGGAGGGAGACAACGCCTTGTTGGTATATGCAAGTGATCGACCATCTTGCATTCTTATGGCTCCGATTCTGACTCTAGATACGTCAGCATCAATGATGAAGGGTCAGCTGAAATCTAGTAGCGCTAGCACCGCCATCATCGTCATGGCTGCCTTAAGTCTATTGAAGGCAACGGAGGCTTTGTCCGACCATTGGAAGGCATCCTTTTTTAGTAGAGAGGTGAGGGGTGCACTGATCTTTGCATAGTACTTCACAAATTTTTGGTAGTAGTCGGTTAGTCCAAGGAAACTGCGCAGCGATTTTACATTTATAGGTTTCGGCCAGCCCTGCATTACCTCAATTTTTGTTAGGTCAACCGCCACTCCTTTTGAGATTATATGCCCAAGGTACTATACTTTTCGCTAGAGAAAGCTACACTTTGATTGCTTAACAAAAAGAGTATTCTCCCAAAGGATCGTTAAAATAAACCACAAGTGCTGAAAGTGAGTCTCAAGAGAAGGGCTGTAAATGAGAATATCATCAAAAATTATTGATATAAATTTGCCAAGAAAGCTCCGAAAAATATTGTTCATGAGGCTTTGGAAGGTTGAAGGAGCATTGGTGAGTCCAAAAGGCATTACCAAGAATTCATAATGGCCATTATGTGTGCGGAATGCAGTTTTTGGAATATCGTCTTCACATACTTGAATTTGGTGGTAACCAGATCGAAGGTCCAACTTCGTAAAGACTTGGGCTCCCTTTAAGTCATTAATAAGTTTATCTACTACTAGTATTAGGTACTTGTCCTTAACGGTGATGGCATTTAAAGCTCGGTAGTCGATGCCCATCTGCCAAGTTCCATCATTCTTGCGTACAAGTAGCACCGGTGAGGAATAAGGGCTGCAGCTTGGCCGAATCACCCCTGTTTCAAGCATCTCTTTTATAATATTTTTAATCTCATCCTTCTAGAGATAGGGATAGTGGTACAGCTAAGTGTTTGCTGGTGGTTTGCCCAGAAAAATTGGAATCCAGTGGTCGTGTTGTCGAGTAGGAGAAAGACCACGCGGTTCAGCAAAAATGTCGACAAATTCAGCAAGCAATTAAGCGAGCTTTTGATCTTCAATTTTTATTTTCTTCTCCTCTGGTTGCTACTGGAGATGCATCAAAAAGCCACCATTTACCTTGTATAAAACTTTCTCCATTCGTTGTGTTGAAACAGTGGTTACGTTGCTTCCGCGCTTCCTGCATAGGGTGACTTGTTTGCCTTTGCAGTAGAATTTCATAATCGATTTGGAAAAGTTTCAAGAAACATCACCTAGCATCGTCAGCCACTCTATGTCGAGCACAGCTTCATAATTATCAATAGGTAGGAGGAAGAAGTCGGCAATGATCTCTTAGTCTTGCAGCAGTAGTTTCACTAGCGGGCATCTTTAATCGTACTTTAGGATTAGACCATCAGCAACCTTTACGTCGAACTTGCTGCAACCTTCTATGTGGAGTGCCATTCGAGCAGTAAACTTACTATTTAGGAAGTTATTAGTGCTACCCGTATCAATGAGAATAGTGATTGATTGTTGTTTGAGAAGGCCTCCAACTTTCATCGTTTGCGGATTAGAGTAGCCGGCTAGCGCATGCATTATAAAGTCGATCGGTTGTGACTCTTCTTTTACATCTTCTTCTTCATGTTCAAGGCTTTTTTTCTAGATGTTCAATGTCCTCCTCTTCCACTAGTTCAATCACAAGAAGCCTCCCTTTTTTACGGCAATGTTTGTAGCTCTACGGTTCGTCGTAATGCCAACATAATCCTTTCACTAATCGCTCTCGAATCTCTTCTCTCGTCAACTTTTTTAGTGCATGGGCTCAGTTGATAGTAGGGGGGCTGAGGGCTCAGTATTGCTGGTTAGGGAGTGACCCTAATCCATTGAGCTTCATGGTTCAATCGATCCTCCTGAAGTCGCGTGAAAGAGATGGTTGTCATAAGAGTGTATGGTTGTCGCGCTTTATCTTCTCCTCGGATCTCCGGCTTCAAGCCCTCAATAAAAGTCCCCAATAGCTATTTTTTAGACCAATCACAAGTTTGATTAGATAACCTTTCAAACCTAGTTTGATACTCTTGGATGGTAGAGGTTTGTTAGATCTTTGCTAATTGTCCGTTGACATTCTCGTAATCGGTTGGTCCGAAGCATATCAGGAGCCCTTCTTTGAATTATTGCCATGAGAAGACTCCATGGGTGTATTCAAACTACTGTATGGTATCCCCTTTAAGATGTATAGCCATAATTTCCACCAAGGTGCATCCGCGATTTTGTGATACTGAAAATATCGCTCCACGTATGAGATCCAACCAATCGGGTCTCCTTCTTCCCATCTAGGGAAGTCTACCCTTATGCATGGATTGTATGGATCGGTCATAGAGCCTCCCCTCTCCTGGAAGCCATCTCTTCAATTAGAGCTCTCTCCTTGATGTGATTTCTTCGTGCTTAGTGGTCGGCCCAAACTGAGTTCGGGAAAGAGAGTTTGTATCTTCTCCTCCATTCGGGTCTCGAAGACTTCAAATTTAGCATTGATGGCCTCCTCAGATGCCATATTATAAGCCTCCAAATCTATGATGTTAAGATCTCTCTTTTGTTATCGGGTTAAGGGCATGGATCGGTCAGGGAAGGTTGTGGCCGAAAAGGTGGGTGGATCAGTGGATGTATAGGCTGCGGTTTAGGCTTGTTTTGTGGCTGTTTTGGATGTAGTTTGGGGCTATGGTTTGGTAGTTTTTTGGGACTGTGATGGAAGTGGGTGAAGGTTAGGAAAAGGTTTTTGGATTTGTGGTAGATGGCACCAAGGGTTTGAGAGAATTCGATGAAAGTTTGCTACGATATATGCTGTATTCACAGAAGCAGAATTGTCACTAAAAAAATAGCAATTTCTTGATAAAATTTTCAGCAAAAATTAAGAGATTTGAGGAGGAATTTGACAACAAAATCTCAGATAGCAGCAATAATGACAATTTAGATCAAGGAAATTTCGGCAGCATAACAGTAAGGAATTCGGTGCAAGTTACGATAGGCAAAATTTTCATCGAAAAATTTTAGCAGTTTGTGACGAAAATTTATAGCAACACAAGAGCGTTTCAGAGATGAATTTCACAATAGGTCAACCACAAATGAAAGCCAAAATGATCTATGAAATGTATAAGAAATTTCATTCAAAAGGGATGGCAAATAGATCGGCTAAAGGCAGCAATATACGGTTAAAAATTTCTACAGCAATCCTTCATTCACAAAGATGATAACTTTTACACGAAAGGAATTCACAGCAAGGGATAGATCAAAACTTCTTTTTGGTATTTTGTAGATGGACAATTGCAGCACCAAAAGGTATTGGTGATAGGGAAATACCATATTTCTGATGCAATTAGTGGTGGCAGCAACAGATTGATTTGATCTGGGGTGGGAGGTGATGATGGAGATGGCGACGTCAAGAGCAATTATGGGAATTGCTTGGCTGATGGTAGCAGCATAGATGGTAGCAAAGGTAGCAATATTTCTGCTCTGATACCAAATGATAGAACCCCAGAGGAATTCTATGGAGATTTAATCTTTGAGGGGGGTCAACCCTTAGAATGTTGTAGGGGTTCCTCCCTCCTAGTAGTCGGCCACAAGGTTGAATTAAAGATTGATCTTGCTTGTTCCAAAGTGATGGAGGCTACATGCTTATATATGGCTCTAAAACCATAACCCTAGGGAGGCTACTCCCAAGTCAAATGCTAATTTTGCCCTCTAAGTGGCGGCGGCTTAGGGGGGCTGCAACTAGCTAATCGCCCCCTGCTAAAACCCTAGCCAACCTACCTAGTAAAAGGGGGTGGTGGCTAGGAAGCCCTAAGGCCCCATATATAAACCATAGCCACTCTTCTTTATATGATAGAGGCGAGTAGGTGGGGTTTATTATAATCTCACAAGGTTTTTATTAGCTGCTACTTGGTTAAGTAGGACCCACCCCTGCTAGGGTCCTATCAGGCATCCACCTACGGGTAGGCCCCCTGCAGGAGCGATCGCCCGTGATTATGCTTCCATTAGGAGCGATTAACTACGACCAGGCTGCTTGAAGTGGCGGTCGCCAACGGCAGTAGGCGCCCACAGGGGTGGCTACCCACGGCCAACCACCTGCAGTGGTGGCCAGGCCACAAGGGGCAATCGCCCGTGGACAGGCAGCAAGGGGCAACCACCCATGGCCAGGGCTACTGCCAGTAGGGGTGACCACCTACAGGCAGAACACTGGCTCAAGGGCAATGGCGGCCACCCGCGGGTAAGGGCAACAGTTGGGTCTTAGTCGATTGAGTCGAGTTCTTAGATTGGGCCTTGTTGGCCAGCCTAGACTAGACATTAGGTCGGCTATAAGGAAATTTAAGTCCATTGTAATAAATCAACCCAAATCCTAGTAGGGTTACAATTCGATTGAACTAGAGTTTGGTTAGGAGTCAAAGTTGGATTCGGGTTAGAGTCAACCAAGTCAAGCTTGCAATTAACCCAATTGGACACCCATCTTAATGAGGGGAAGTTAGCTAAGGCTGAGAGGAGATGGCTAGGGTTTGATATGGGAGTATTTCACTTAAAGTAGGAGTTGGAGTCTATTTCAGCCATTATGGCCGACTACCACGGAAGGTAGAATCCCTATAGAGTTCCAAGGATGGTCGATCTAATAGAACCCCACAAGATTCTGTCGCTCGAATGATCTTTATAGGGGATCAGCCTCCTTGGAACTCTAAGGGGTTCCTCCCTCCTTGGTAATCAGCACAATGGCTTGAAGAAAAGTTGTGTTACTTAATGAAAAAGTGGGATACGGCTAAATTCTTATATTGGTTCATATCACGCAGGGAGCGACAACAGATAGATGGATCTGCGGCTTGGTGGGCGACAATGGATGGAGGTGACGTCAAAAGCAATTTTGGGAAGGTGGAGGTGGCTGAGATGGCTACAGGGTAGCAAGAACACCGCTCTGATACTAGATAATGGAACCCCAGAAGGAGCTCTATAGATTTTGACCCTTGAGGGGGATCAACCCTTAGAACGTTGTAGGGGTTCCGCCCTCCTAGACTCGGGACAAGGCTGAAATAAAATAGATGATTTCTTGATTCAAGAGGAGGGGCAGCTACATCTTTAAATAGGGATCAAAATCTTAGCCTAAGGAGGTGCTTTCCTAAGTAAAATTATCCCTTTGCCCCTCTTATAGCCGACCTACCTTAATAGGAACAGGGGGAGGCTAGGTTGGCTCTATAACCTACCTAAGCAGAGGAAAACCCTCCCAGTAAGGGAGGTGGCGGCCACTAAGCCCTAAGGGCTAATCTAAACTCTAGTCATACTCCTTTATAAAAAAGGAGTGACTTTATTACAATCTAGCAGAGTTTTATTGACTACTTCTTAGGGAGATTAGGACTAAACCCTGTTGGAGTCATATCATATACTTAGTTTGACTAATAAAGATACCATTATTTAATTATTTTATTTATAATCCTCAGAAAAAGGTTAACTCATCCTTTAGACTCATCTCAAATTCTTGGCTCATAATTTTGGCAAAAGATTCACATAAGGATTCATTTGTTGAACCAAAAATGATATCATCAATATAAATTTAAATAACAAGAAAATTATTTTTAAAATACTTAAAAAATAATATGGTATCAACTTTGCCTTTCAACAAATTATTTGATATAAGAAAAGAATTAAATCTTTCATACCAAGCCCTAGGGGCTTGTTTTAATCCATAAAGGGCTTTAGAAAGTTTGAAAATATGATTTGGAAGAAGCTTATTTTCAAAACTAGGGAGTTATTCAACATATACTTTTCTAGAATAAAACCATTAAGAAAAGCACATTTAACATCCATTTGAAATAATTTAAAATCTTTAAAAAATACAAAGGAAAGGAGCATCTTTATGGCTTCAAGTCTAGCCACAATAGCGAAGGTTTCTTCATAATCGATTCCTTCTTCTTGGTTAAAACCCTTGGCTACTAATCTAGCCTTGTTTCTAACCATGATATCATTTTCATCTTGCTTGTTTCTAAAGACCCATTTAGTACCAATCACTAAATGATCATTAGGTCTAGGAACAAGCTCTCATATCTCATTTCTCTCAAATTGATTTACTCTTCATGCATTGCATTAACCCAAGAATCATCTCTTAGGGCTCATCAATTCATCTTGGTTCAATTTGAGAAAGAAATACAGCATTAGCACAAAAAGTTTTAAAAGAAGAACGAGTTTAAACATCTCTTGATGTTTCTCCTATTATAAGTTACTTAGGATGATCATTTACATAATTCAATTCCTTCGGTGATTAGAAGTAGATTCATCCCAGTGGCTTTTAGGAGAGTTATCATTTAAATTCAAAGTGCCAAAATCAAATTCATCATCAAAATTAATTTTCTTAAGTTTGAAAATCTCATTGAAAACAACATGAATAGATTCTTCAATTACTAAAGTTTTTTTATTGAATACACAATAAGCTTTTGACATAGAAGAATAATCAAGAAATATGTCTTTATCATATTTTGCATCAAATTTTTCTAAGATATCTTTTTCATTCAAAATAAAATATTAGCAACCAAATACTTTAAAATAAGAAATATTAGATTTTTTACCATTCCACAATTGGTAAAGAGTTTTAGTGAGTAATGGTCTTACAAGAACCCTATTTAAAATATAGCATGTCGTATTAATGGCTTCGACCCAAAAGTATGTGGGTAGGCTATGTTTGTTCAACATTGTTTAGTCATTTCTTAAAAGCTCCTATTTTTTCTTTCTACTACTCCATTTTATTGTGGATTTCTAGGAGTAGAGAAGTTATGGGTATACCCATTTGATTCACAAAAATTTTGAAACTCATTGTTTTGAAATTCACCACCATGATCACTACGTATTGATAAAATCATAAAATATTTTTTATTTTAAACAATTTATAAAATTTTAAAAAATATTTAAGGGAATCACTTTTTTGCGCCAAGAAATAAGTCCAAGTATATTTATTATAATCATCTACTAAGATAAATATATATTTTCTACCTCCTAAACTTGTAGTATAAATTGGTCCAAATAAATCCATATGGATCAATTGTAGTGGCCTAGAGGTGCTTATTTGATTTTTTCACTAAAGCTACTTTTAATTTGCTTTCCTAATTAGCAAGTATCACATATTTTATCCTTAATGAACTTGAGGCTAGGTAATAATCTTCTTACTATGTCTTTGGTTGAGATCTGGTTGAGTAGTTTTATACTAGCATAACCAAGTCTCCTATACCAAATTCAAGTATCATCATTTAAATCCGAAAAGCATGTTTCATCACAAAAAATTTTAATGTTAATAGTATACACATTTTTGTTTCTTAAGGCAATTAAAGATTTATTCTTGTATGGCATTTCAATAATACAAGTATTATATTCAAATTTAATAATATATCCTTTATCATAAAATTGGTTGATACTAAGTAAATTAGGTTTCAAGTCATCAACTAATAATACATCTTCAATCAAAAGGTTTGATATGTTACCTAATAATACATCTTCAATAATACAATGATTTTTCCTTTGTTATTGTCTTCGAATATCACAACTCCTTCATTTAGGCTAATAAGCTTAGAAAAGTAAGTTGGATCTTCGGTCATGTACCTTGAGCATCCATTATCAATGTATCATTTGGTGCTCCTAGCCTTAGTTTGGAGATAAACCTGCAAGAAAGATGGTTTTAATTTAGGTACCTATTTTACTTTTGGTCCCTCATGAAGAGCTTTACCTAATTTATCTAAAGGTCTTTGGTTATTTATGGTTCTATTATGAACCCAAATTAATTTATGTGGACTATACTTCTTAAATGAATATTTGTAAGCCATATATCATAATCTATCATAAAAGTTACATTTTATTTTTGGTGGCAAGCTTAGAGTAGGTCATTTAATGAAGGTAGTTGGCTTTTGTTGGGTTATTGTCCATAAAGCCTATCCCTTCTCTCCTATGAACTTGACCCTTATTAGCAAGGATCATGTTTATGGATTTATTTCGTATTTCAAATTTCTACATGTATTTGTTCAAATTTACTAACTTATGAATCATGATCTTTCTTAAGCAGTTTATAAGACTTGCGAATTTTTCTAAACTCATTATAAAGCTCATGAAAAATATTTAATAATTTAGCAAAAAAAATATTAGATGACTCACTTACCTCGTCATGGATGGCCATGAGAGCATAGTTGACAACTTCTTCCTTGGAGGGGTCTTCTTCATCTGATGAGCTAAAGTCATCCCAATTTGTCAAGAGAGCCTTCTTCTTGTGGGATGCCTTCTTCTTTAATTGAAGACACTCATTTTTTAAATGTCCAAACTTCTTGCACTTAAAGCATATAATGTTGTCTCATTTGGTTCATTTTTATTTTTATAATTTTTGTTCCTTTTCATAATTTTTTTATTTTTATTGTCAATAGTGCAATATCATTGTTCTCATCACTCGAGGTTTCACTCGAGAAGTCATCAACAGTTCTCAACGCTAAATCCTTCATGTTCTTTGGAAGGGGTTCTTTAAGTTCATTATGAGCTTTACAACTTAGTTCATAAGTCATAAATGATCCAATAAAATCTTTAAAAGGAAAATTATTTGATCTTTAGCCTCTTGAGTTGTAGTTACTTTAGGATCCCAACTTTTGGGAAGAGATCTTAATATTTTACTAACAAGTTCAAAATTAGAAATGTTGAATCTCAAATTTTGATGATAAAATCAATTGATGAGTGTTTAAATCTAACGTGTGTGTTAGATTTACAAGTCTAACTACGACAGGAGCAATTGAGTTACAGCCAGATGATGGGCCAAGATCAAGCTTGGGCATCGGGCCGGGTTCTGACGATGCAGTGGGACCTCGCCGGGAGTTCGTTAGGAGATTCGCCGAAGAGATCGGGAAGCTCACTGGGAACACGCCGGGAGATCACTGAAAGAAGACATGAAGACTCGCCACAAGAATATCGAAGGCTGCCAGATTGGCGAGAGTTAGGTCTTGGTTTAACTTGTTAGTCATTAAGAGTTGTAATCATTGAGTTATAGTTAGGGGTTGATTCCTAATTTAGTTGGATTTGGATGAAATCCAAATCAACTCAATAAGGCAACCAGGTCCACTATGGGGTTTGGTTGAGCTCAATTAGTTGACTAAAGAATTGGTCAACATCATGTTCAAGCCAAAATTTGAAAAGCGGAGGGAACCACTTTTCCAGAGATTCCAACGGGTAAACCGTTAGTGAGCTGCGGTTGGACCACCCGTACCCTAGAAACATGGCAGCTGTCAATGGTTGTCAGCAGCTGAACCGCCCAGGACCGATGGGTAAACCACCCGTACCTAGTTTTCGGGTGGTTGACGGTGGGTAAACCACCCAGGCTGGGCGGCTGAACCACCCGTACCCAGGATTCTAGGTGCTTTCGACGGTTGACCCGCCCAGGCCTACGGCTGAACTGCCTGTACCCAAATTTTATGGGTATGTTTGAATTTTTGGCTCCAATTTCTAAAGTCATTTGGGGTCTATATATATCCCAAATTTTCTTACATTCTATATAATAATTTTGGGGATTACATTATGTAAAAAAATTATGTGTCAACTGTAAGGGAAAAAAAGGGGAAGGGAGAGAGCTTAGAGTTACAAAATTCTTGAAGTCTCCCTTGTAAGCAAAGTGTAAGGGTTTGGTTTTCACCCAAAGAAGATCGGTAGTGGACGCCAATGTGCCTTAAGAAGGAGGACTCAGGAGTGGACATAGGACCATTCATACCGAACCACTATAATTGTGAGTGTTTCTTAATTATTACATTTATTACTCATTTGCAATTGTCGAGTTCTTAATCGTTTTGAATTGAATAGACGCTTTTGATTTTTACTTACTCCTTGAAAGCAAAGTTTCAAATCAAGCACTTTCCTTTGACATTCATTATCTTTTATTAGGATTTGCTTGTTTCCTCTTAATTCATTTTTAAGCAAGTAACTTAGCAATTTTCTTCGAATCATTCACTTGTTACGAAAAGCTTTGATTTGTCTATCTTGCTTAAAGTGAAAAGTTTTTCGTTAAAACTAAAATTTATACTTGTACTAATTCACCCCCCTCCCCCCTCCCCCCTCCCCCCTCTTAGTACCAATTGATCCTAACAAGAAAAATATTTACCAAGAGCTTTAAGACCATTAATGATATCCGTAAAACGGGTATACATGTCTCCAATGGACTCACTTGGTTTCATTCTAAATAATTCATAATTATGAACTAAAATATTAATGTTAGACTCTTTAACTCTACTAGTGCCTTTGTATGTGATTTCAAGTGTATTCTAAATATCATAAGCAGTATCACAAACAGAAACTTGATTAAATTCATTCTTATCAAGTGCACAAAATAAGGCATTCATTGTCTTTGCATTTAAAGAAAAATTATTCCTTTCCAAATCATTCATTTCATTCATTAGTTTGGAAGATTTTTCAAAATCATTCTCAATAATGTGCCATAAATCAAAATCCATATAAATGAGAAAAATATGCATCTTTGTTTTCCAATACGTGTAATCCGTCCCATTGAACATGGTAGGACGTACAATAGAATGTCCCTCATTCATGCCAAATAAAGTCATTTACTCAGTTATATAGTCTAATAAGTAGAACCTCACTCTGATACCAATTGTTAAGATCAATTGGCACTAAGAGGGGGGGGGGGGGGGGGTTAATTAGTGCAAGTGTAAAAATTTTGGTTTAAGAAAAACTTTTATTTCAAATATAATCGAGAAATCGGAAGCATTTCTTGAAATTAGAATACCTAAGATAATTAAACTTAAGATTGAAAATTTTGATTTAGCTAATGAATGCAAAAATTAAGTAAAGAGAGATACACTAACAGTTTATACTGGTTTGACCAAAAACTTGGCCTACGTCCACTTCCCGAGTCCTCTTCGTCGAGGTCCACCGGAGTCCACTACCAATCTTCTTTGGGTGAAGACCAAACCCTTACAAGCTTTTGAATCTCAACTCACAAGAGAAACCGCTTATAAGAAATACAACACTTGACTTACTCTCTTACCTCTTTTCTTTTTCTTACACACTTTTAGCTCACTTTTTCATAGATTTTTTTTGCCCAATGACTTGTGTGAATACTTATGCTAAATGTAAGAAAACTTATGGTATTTATAGACCTCAATTGGCTTTAGAAGAATATAGTCAAAATTCAAACGTATCCAGAAAATTTGGGTATGGGTACAACCGCCGAAAGCTACCCAGAAAACTAGGCAGCAACAGTACAACCATAACCCACCGACGGTTCAACCGTCGAAAATCCTAGGAAAGTGATTCCCTTCACTTTTCCAATCCCTACTTGTATCTTTTGTTGACTATTTCTTAAGTCAACCAACTGAACTCAATCTGAGCTCAATCTAATCTCAAATGTGGACCCAGTTGCCTCACATTTAGTTGATTTGGATTCCTTCCTAATCAAACTCAATTAGGACTCGAACCTAACTATAACTCATTGATTACAACCATACAGGACCATCAAGCTTAATAAACGACCTAACCCCCGGCAATCTGACAATCTCCAGCATTTTTACGACGAGTCGTACGGTCTTCCTCCGGCGATCTCCCAATGTGTTCCCGACGAGCTTCCTGATTCCTTCAGCAAACTCCTAGCGAACTCCCGACGAGCTCCCACTACATCGTTCGAACCTTGGCCCGATGCCTAAACTTGATCCTAGCCCAACATCTGGTTGTAACTCCTTTTCTCTGTCGTAGTTAAACCTGCATTACTTCCTCTAACACACATATTAGATTAAACATTCATCAACTGATTTCATCATCAAAATTTGAGATTCAATAGCCTGATCCCCTCGAAGTGATCGTTTATCCCTCTTTTCCATCTCCATCCATGATAGAATCCTACGGGGTACTATCAACTTTATTGAAAATGAATAGGCAAATGATTTAAAGGAAAGTAGAAAGATAATACTCATACCTTTCTCCAAATTAATTGTGAACAACTAAAAGTAGTAAACAAGACAAGAGAAGAAAGCTCACGGATTTATAGTTGTTCGGCCATAACTTGGCCTATGTCCACTCCCCGAGTCTTCTTCGTCGAGGTCCATCGGTGTCCACTACCGATCTTCTTCAGGTGAAGACCAAACCCTTACACTTCCCACTCTCTTTTTCACATGCTCAGGAAAGGAATCTTATAAACTCTTACTCTTACAACTCGCAAGGGAGACTTTACAAAGATTACAACTTTTTTTCTCACTCTCTTGCCCCCTTTTCTTTTCTTGCACAATTTTAGCACACTATGTTTCACAGAATTTCTAGCCCAATGTATTATGCTAAATGTAAGAAGACTTGAGGTATTTATAGACCCAAATTGGCTTCAGAAATTGGAGCTAAAAATTCAAATGTATCTGGAAAATTCAGGTATGGGCGGTACCACCATCGGTGCCGACGGTGCAGCCACCGAAAGCTGCCCAAAAAATAGGGCGATAGCAATACGACCATCGACCTGTGTGGTACAACTACCGACCTAGCGGTACAACCGTCATTCACTAACGGTACATCCGTTAAGAATCCAGAAAAGTGTTTGTCGATGGCTGCGTGGCTACAGGTGGTGGTCGAGGGCTGTGGCAGAGGATGTGGGAGTAGGTAGGGTAGCTGCAGTGGTGAATGGCAGTAGTGGTAGAAGCGATAGCGGCGGAGGAGGGAGCGGCTGGCCATGTGGCTGCAGGTGGCAGATGAGGTTATCTGTTGTAGGAGTGATGGTAGCAACGGTAGGAGGTGGCGAGATCACTGTTGGCCACAACCGAGTGTAGGGGAAGCAGAGATGGCAGTGGTGAGCAATGGGTGTTAGAGCAGGAGATCGCTGTTGGCAGTATTGTGCAGCAAGAGATCATTACTGGCAGCATTGTGCAGTGAGAGATCGCTGTTGGCCACAACCAAGGCAGATGCTACTGCCTGCGAGAGATCGCTGCTGGCCACAACCAAGGCAGATGGCAACGAGAGATCGTTGCTGGTAACATTATGCAGCAGTTGAAGGGGAAAATTTTCATCGAAGAGACAGCAGTTTGACGATAAAAATTTCCAATAGCGTACCAATAATTTGGGATGGTTTTGACAACAAGGAATGGGTGATGTTGACAGTAAGAGTCGACAGCAACTTAGCAGCTGTACTGCCTGACGTAGTGGTTGTACTGCAAGGATTGGGGGAGGTGTATTTATAGGCCCCAAATGGCTTCAATATTGGAGCTAAAATTTAAATTTTAAGAGTTCTCGAGATGCTGGTCTCGAAGACTATGTTCTAGCGGTTGTACTGCCTGACGTAGTCTGGGAGACTATATCTGGGTGGTTCAACCATCTGACACAGTCTAGGAGATTGTGTCTGGGCAATTTAACCACCTAGTCTGGGCGGTTCAACTGCCCGACACACCTTCGAAGACTGTGTCATCTTGGAGACCGTATCTTCGAAGATTGTGTCTTTTCTAACACTGGATTACTGAAATGACTTTTATAATAAGTCCAAATCAGCCCAAATTAAGGCCTAATGACCTCTTAATTGAGTTAGTAAAACTAACTTATTATGATGCTAATTACCACACTTAACACATAATCTTCATTGTCCGACCGTCAACTAATCTCTCGACGAACTCCCGGTGAACTCTCAGTATCCTTCCGGTGAACCTCCGACGAGCTCCTAATTTCGGTGAACTCCCGACGAACTCCCAGCATTCTTCCAACGAAGTCCTAGCAAGCTCTCGACCACTTGTCGGTGAACTCCTGATAAACTTCCCGGCAAACCTCTAGTGAGTTCTCGGCGAGCTCCCGACAACATCGTCCAAATCTCGACCGATGCTCGAACTTGACTCCGGCCCAACATCTGATTGTAATGCCATTTTACTGTCGTAGTTAATCCTGCATCACTTTTTTTAACACACAAGTTAGATCATAAAACTCCTCAGTTGATTTCATCAATAATTATATGGTATTGACATCATAAATCGTCACACTAAGTGAGAGTAGTATATATATATTACCTATATTTTTATTGACATACTAGTTATAATTTAATATGTGTGAGATTCAGATATTACAAAAGTACTAATTGAAGCCCATAAAAACACGATATCTTCAAAGGAGAATAAGAAAAAGATATGATTAAGGTCCATTTTAGCCCCATTAGTTTTGGCCATTGATCACTTAGGTCCTTATGGTGTACTTGTATCTAAAATAACTATATTTTAAAAAACGTAACATATAAGTCTCTTCCGTCAAGTCTGAGTTAACAAATGATAGAGAGTGCTTACATAGCATGCTGACTCATAGTAAACTATTAACTTTAATGATATGTATAATTTAAATTTTAAAAAAATATTTTAGCTCTTATGATTTTGGTCATGGACCATTTAAGCCCTTATGGTTTTACTCATGTCTAGAAAAACTCTTGCATTTTTAAAAGCGTGATATATAAGACCCTAATATCAACTTTGAGTTAAGACGTAAGAGTCTGCTTATATGACATTCTAACTCATAATAAATCATTAATGTAATGACACGTATAATTTCAGTTAAAAAAAAGATACATCTTGTCGAGGAAGAGAGAGTGGTAGAGGTCGTAGCGACAAACAAATGTTAAGAGACAGATGTAGGAGAGGCCGGAGGCAGAGGTGAGGGAGAGTTAGATCATCATGTCATAGGCCCGATGGGTGGGAGCGCAAGAGCAGACGAAGTGGGAGGCGGTGGGGACAAAGGCACCGAGGAGGAGGAAGAGGGATGAAGAGACCATTATATGTTGAGCATCGAACTAGTCGACACACATCCACCTAAGGTAGGACCGGAAGCTCCTAAGCTCGTTGTTAATGCGGGAGAGGCTGCATGCATGTAACATCCTACTAAGTAGCAATGACTTGGTGTTGTTGTTAGTAGTCGCTTCTACACGACACCTCCTCCAACTATTGATGATGGTATTAATTTTTTAATTTAAATTATATATATTATATTAATAATTTATTGTGAGACAGTATGTCAAGTAATTATACTCAAACGTCTCCTAATTCAGACTTAATGGGAGGAGCATATATGTTATATTTTTATAAATATAAAGGTATTTTATATACGAGTAAAATCATAAGAGCTTAAGTGATTCATGATCAAAACTATAGGAGCTAAATAATTTTTTAAATATAAATTAAATATATTATTATATTAATAATTTATTATGAGAGTACGTTATATAAAAGGACTTTAATGTATATTGACTCAAACTTTTTGAGAGAAGCTTATATGTTACATTTTTTTAAATGTATTGATTGTTTTAGATATCATTAAATCACAAGGTATTAAGTGATTAATAATCAAAACTATAGAGGTTAAAAATAAACTTTTAACCTAAAAAATAACACTAAATTTAAAATATATACCATAACTAAATTGGATAAATGCTCTTACATAACATAATCACAACACACCCAACTACGCCGATATAGGATGGTTCAGAGTCAACCAATCCACTATAACATGTATAGCCTGAATAATGCGGATCCTGCCACCCAAATAATTTAGAACGCACCATCATATCCCAACTTCAACTTAACAAGAAGAAAAAAGATGACTAATCACCACGTTCGACTATATGCCGTCTGCACCAACAAAGTCCATCACCTTCGTACTCTCTTCCATCTTGAAGGAGTACAACCACCTAAAAAGCAGATGGTAAGCTAATTCCGTACTCATTAAGTTGATGTATTACAACCTCATAGCAACAGGTAAGATATAACTCGTAACCTTATTAGAATATTCCCTGAAGTCAACAACATTTGCCTTGTTAAGAACTGTGTTAGAACCAATTGCTCTTAAGTAATATTTCTTGTAGTGAAATTCTACATATTACTTGAGCCACTGGAAGTCCCTCTTCTAAAGCTTGCGTCAACAAGTCAAACTTGGTAAACCTGTCAAAGAAACCGAGAGACGGAATCCTGCGACAGAAGAATCGTTACAGAGAGCTCAAAAGTTTTCATTCTGTATGAGACAACATGATCCACTCCATTGGTACCGTTTAAGTAGGCTATTTATGGGTTGGGCATTTAAGTCACAAATTACAGAGAGCAAAACATCCATCTGAGACTAATTACAGAGAGCAGAGTGCAGTGTGCATACTATTGGCCGGTGATGCCGTCGGCGAGGCCGTTGAGTCGATGGCCGATGAGGCATCTGGCGGCGGCGATCTTTCGGGCGACGTCGGGGTCGATGGCGTGGAGCACCGCGAGCACGTTGCGTGAAGTTGTGTGGGCCTGCGATGGCGGCCCTCTCCCCGGACGGCGCTCAGATGTTTTTCGAACCTCTGCACCACGAATCCCCTCCGCTTAGCCATCAGCGTCAAGACCAAGCCGGCCACCGCGCCACCGGCCACCAATATCCGTGGCATCCTCTGCCCAGCCTCCGCCACCCCGAGAGGAGGCATACTGGCAGATGGGAGTAACAGAGAGACTCGAGGGAAGGCTACATAGGAAAGCACGAGAGGAATGAAAGAGGGAGCGGCGTCACAGTCGAGGAACGAGGAAGAGGATGTGTAATCGATCTCTGTGCCCTTTAAACTCCGTCTTCTAATTCCGAGAATAAATCGTCGATAGAACAATAGAGACCTATTTAAACATCCGGAAATGACATCAAACTATATATATATATATATATATATATATATATATATATATATATATATATATATATCATTCTGTAATTAACCATTGAATTCCCCAAGAAGAGCAATGAATAAAAACCTCTTAAGTTTCACAGTCCCCAACTACAGATCGAGCACATTCTGCTTAATGGCAGAAAACATGAGCTTCCCAAGTCTCCTTGCTGTGATAAGAACCATGATAAATAACATTTCGACACACTGTGCATTATATCATATGGTGATATGGTAATGCATTTAGAAACCGGCCCATCCGGCAGGCTGGTTTGCATCTGCCTTCTTTGTTGCCCCACTGTTAGTCCTCATGGAAGCATTTCCTTGAGCAGAGCTCCCAGATATCTGTGAACCAGATGAAGCTGTAAAACTCTCCAAATTAAAGTCCCAGAGATCTGTTGAGGGATTCAAGGCCGACATAACATTTTGATGGCCATTGGTTGCCCCAAAAGCATTCCACGTCTTTATCTCGCGTCTAGGTGATGGGGAAGGGTGCATCATTCCTTGCTGGAGTTCCCACACAGTTCCTTCAATCTTCATCCTCAGCTGCAAGGGGCATAGAGAATTAGTGTGAAGCCACAAGTTGGGAAGCTTTAAGAGAAGTGACAGTGGAAGTACCGGAGTTATGGACTGCAAGCTCCCAGGATTCTCATGCTTCTTTGAGCTGTCTTTGCCCGGTGGTGATGGGCTTACTGCTGCAAGAGCATGCTTCAATTCCTGTATCTCTTGTCGTTGCGAACGGCAAACTGAGGATAGCTTTTCACATCTGGATGTAATTTCGGCTTTCTCCAAGTTGGCCATCTTCAGCTGTCCTTTTAGCTGGTCAACTTCTGCTTCTAGCTCTCTTTTATGTGGTATATTATCACTGGTAATGTTCTTGGAGTTCAACTTGCCAGTATCGAAATCAGCCACAAAAGTATTAAATGTCTCATTCTCAGAAGCTGGTTTCTTCTCCGGGTTGGAACTTTGTTTCATCTCTTGGAAAAATTTGATCTCAAAGTCCTCACCAGTGCGTTCATCTGGCCTCTTCACAGGGTCCCCTTGTTCAATCCTGACTTGATTCCGAAGATAAACATGTCTTTCTCTTGGAGGGCTAACTTTGCAAACACTTGTATTGGGATTTTGAGTCGATGCTGATTGTTTGATCAGTTCATCAAAGTGAGGACCTTTGTTATCAACAACTGCAGAATCCTTTGCATGTTCAGTGGTCCAGAATGCACCAATCGCCCCTCGACCTGTCTTTGGAGCATCTTGAAAGGGTTTGGTCTGACGCATCTCCTTCTCGGATTCCCGTGATGATGGTAGGGAAGCAAGGCCCCTTCGAGGCATCAAAGTGGTCTTTCTTGGAACACCTTTAGAATTCAAATTGCAATAATCATCATAATTAGGATACACTGCAAATAATATCAAATAAAAAAAATCAAATGATGTTGGTATCTGTTTTCAAGAAAGGCATCTGATGATGTGTTTTTAGACAGTGTAGCAACCAGATACAAGTAGATTTCTTCATTGCAGCAAATGGAAGTACGAAAATAAAACAAGTACAATTCTCCTCCAACTTCTCCAGGTTTTTATCAGGCAATCCAAAAGTGAGGTTTTACTTGGAAAGAGAGATCTTCACAAATAACTTTTCTGACAATAAAAAAAGCAACTGATTGTTGTTATCTGCAAGATTTATTTTGCCTAGAGGTTTTCAAGGGAATAGAATACTCAGCAGAAAACTATGATAAAATGAACATAACTACTAGTTTTGTATGAATCGTCATGTATGATCATAATTCCTTCACAAGGAAAACAAACTTTTGGAGATGACTTATCTACCCATATGCATAAATTGGATCACTAACTAAGAAGTTTGAAGCATATTTTTACCTTGATCTTGAGAACCTGAAGGAGGTGGACGCATTTCAACAGCTCCACTAGAGCCATCAGGCAAGTGCTTTTGCAACTCCAAAGGAAGTAGTTCATTAACACGAAACCAGACCTGTCAGATACACTATCAGTACAAGGATATCAGATTATCCCAACTCCATGATTACCACATATGCAATAATCTATGACTAACCTAGATTCATGGAGATGAATGACCAATCAAGCAAAGCCCTTGCCTGCATGATGTCTGGCCTGGCGTTTGGAGAAGCCTTGAGCATATCCTTGATCAGATCAGTCATTGCAGAACTGTACTTTGGTCCGTCAGGGATGCGATAGTTCCCATTCAAGACTTGAAGCTTTGATTCACCATCAAATGCAGATTTGAGGAAGCAGATTCGGTATAGAAGACATCCAAGAGCCTGAAAGATGTGAAAATTAAGTTATATACTGAATAAAGTGAATCCACTATCTCTATTATGCATGCAGAAGCAACTCCAGTTCAGAGTGTGATCTGTTTATAAATAGGGAAAATAGGTTTGTATCACATTTGGCAACTTTGTTTCTTTCTTTCTGTACAGCCTTTCTTTTCTGGGTCACGTGGAAGAACTTGTTTCTGAAGCTTTCTGCAGTAGAACTTTTTTTTCTATAAATTTCAGAAACAAAAACCAGGAACAAAGATGGACTGACTGCTGTCCTGATAGACTATAATTTTATGATAAGTTATTTAAACACTAAAAGTAATTGAGTTGGGACCAGCAAAATTACTTCTGAAGTTCGAAAATGAGAGATAAACTTAGTCTCTTATTTTTCAAATACAAGAAAAACAAAAAGACAAAGTCAAGTAATGTCCAAGTTAATTGCAAACATATCAAAAAGTGTGCAGAAATGTAAAAGTAGAATAACTTCACTAATAGTTCAAAACATCAGATTAAAAAATCAAGCTTAATTTTGTGTATAACAACAAGTGAAGAAAGGAAACGTAAAGTTTGCTACAAAACTCAAACTGGGCAGGCATCACATCCTGGAGCTTAACAACACAAGAAGCAAGATATCATTTGTACAGAGCAAAAAGATAAGATCCTTGAGAGTGGGAAAAAGAAGAAGTACCAACTGATAAAAGGTGAGGGAATTCAGTCAGATAACTAACCCAGATGTCCACTTTCTCGCATATAACTTCCCTTCTAAACAGATCCCACATCTGGATCAATTTAAAAATTAAGAATCAAACCACCATTAGTTGGATAATTTATAACAGCATTTTTTTAATTAATTTAAAATCAAATCAATTCTTTGGTTAAACCTCCGGGGCCCTATATGCAGGAGTTGTGTACTTTCTGATATTGTCTTCTTCAATCCCCATCTCTTCGGACTTGTCAAAGCATTTGTGATTGGTTGAGGTGCTGCCAAAGTCGCATAACTTCCAAGCTCCATCAGGTCCTAGAAGAACATTTTCAGCTTTTAAATCCCTGCAAATATCAATAAACACGATACCTGGCATGAGATATTTTAAGCAGAATGAAGAGAGATTTAAAGCTACTGATCATTTTTAGCAACTGATGTGGATTGACGTGTCGACATTGAAGGACAACTTGTCAACCAATTTAATTTTCATCTCCCTTTCAAATCCTACCTTCTAACGGTGGTCATAAAAGGATGAGAAATTATAGCAATTTGACAATTTGTCCCTTTTGGAAAAGGCGAAAGATTTGCTGAAAAGATGCTATTACATTACAGAATAACCTTGAAGTTACTAGATCATAAAAAATTGTAAGAATCACCAGCTAATTTATATATTTTTTACCATTCCTTCCCAACTCCACAACATACAATGAACTTTTGGGCATCAGAAAGAACAAGATAAATAGCTAATGTGTTGGCACGTCAATATCATGGTAAGCTAAAATTGGAACATTTAGAACAGGTATGTAAGCCTACCTGTGGGCTACGGGTGGTGATTGGGAATGCATGAAATACACTGCATTGCAAACATCTCTAAAAATCAAGAGGACCTGTTTCTCCTCAAAGTATCCAGACCCTCTGTTTTCCAGCAAAGTAGCCAGAGACTTCTCACAGAACTCCATTACAAGCAATGCTTCCTTCCTCCTGCCCATGTCCAATATGGTGTGTGCCACAAGAGCAACAACATTTGGGTGTCCTCTGAGCAGCTTCATCACAGAGATCTCCTTCGTGATGAGATCCAACAAATCATCATCATTGCAAATCACGTGCTTCAGGGCATACTGTTTGGATGGTTGCACAACATCAGTGGCAACATAGATGCAGGAAAATCCCCCTTCCGCGATGGCATTTCGAACATGAACCTTTACATTACCAACATCGATTGTTCGGCCTTCAAGGCTGGCAGGTTCCTTGCCAGCAAATGACTTAAACATCCACATGATTGCAACAAGCAACCCAAATAGCACGGGTAACTTCAACTGCAGATCAGATAAAAGGTGTTAGTAAATATCGACCTATTATCTAAACAAAGTAAGCCGCTGTTAATTGTAGCAAAATGAGTTAGATCAAATTTCACAAAAGAATAAAGGAGACGCAGATAGGAAATTCCATAACATAGCCTCAATACCTAATCTGCACTAAAGCCTTTAGACACAACAATCCAGGATTTTAGACTAGTAATATTGAATAGTTAGTACCAGCTCCCATCAGATGCCAATTTTCCAGACTGCACAAAAATGCCTGACAGCAATAGACACACATAATTCTGGAATTATCGAATGAAGTATTCAACTTAACTCTGTAGTTAGCACTACGATATTGTAAACGACTGATCTAACTCGTCTTAATTAGTCCTTTCAACGACCAACGAGTGTGTTGTCTAAGAATCGAGCGTAGGATCTAAAAATACGCAACGCATTACAGATCGGCTTGGAGAACCAAGATCCAAGGAATGAAGAGCCCAAATTTGGCGCAGGAAAGCGGGTTGCTGGAAGCGGCCACGGATATCCTTTCGAGCTCCGATCAGACCGAGAGAAACAGGAGAAAAAGTTCGAGATTTGGGCACATACGCGATCCGGAGGCTCCCTAGGAGACGAACAAGAAAGACGATCGAGGACTTCGATCAAAGCGAGATCGGAAGCAGGCAGTCTCCCACGAGATCTGGATCCCAGATTCCTGGCTTGGAAGAGCGAAGACGGGAATGTGGGAAGGCGAAGAAGAAGGTTTGGGGATTTGGCCTTTGTAATCACTCGTAGCTCGTCGCGGAGAGGAGCTGCTGCCTGCGCTCGAGACGCGTGGACGAGGATGGGCGAGCAGTTTTATTCTCGTGACATCACCGCCGTCCAATTCGCGAAGTCTACATTTAGAAGGATCAGGACTGTCCAATATCTCGTCGGTGGCCCAAAACGCTTATCAACTGACACGTATGTGGTAGCATAGCTATTTGGCGGCTTGTGTGGGAAGTTCTATTGATTGGTTGCATATCTTGATATTTATGGAAAACTGTGTCATAATCATTCTAAAAAAAAAAATTGAATTTTCTAAATATTGTATTATATTTGTTAGAAATAAAAATATTATTTTTATAAACATTTTGCTGTACACTTGGGTTGACATTATTGAATCAAAAGATTTTCATTTTTCTTCTTGTTTTCTCTTCTAATCAAATTGTGTAAAGAGTTTTGATTAAAGGATCTTAAACCATCAAAGTTTCATGCAATCTAATTACCAACGTTCTTATGATAATATTGAAATATAATATTTTTAATACCCTCTCCCCTTGTTAAATTTGGAGACATAGGAAATAAGAAGCAGCTGAACAATACGGTATGATCATATGTTTGTACCTGTAACCAAGGTCAGTCTTCTTTTGGACTATTTGTGCTTAGTTATTCTTATCATTGGTTGAACACTTCATTTCATTTATTGGTGCGATAAAAAAGATTCAAAGGAAAGGAAAGAATACGTCCATACTATAAAGAACTAAAAGAGTTGGGTGGTATATATTGCATTTATCCCAATTTAACAAGTGTAAGATCTTGGATTAAATTGGTGCCTAATCTTAACCCTCAACCGATTGACTTAGACTTGTTGATTTAAAATTTAAAAATGATATCAAAGTCAAATTCATAAAATAGTGAGTAGGCCAAAATTTAAAAAAACCCTATGTGAGTTTTTTTTTTTTTTTTTAACTATGTCAGGTGTTCCTTGCACCTTTTTCCACGTTTAAATATTTCAGGATTGATAGTTTATTTAATGCTCGTTATTCTTATTTCGAAGATTTTATTGAAACATCTAAGCAGTTTTTTTTTGGCATCTCTGCCTTCTGTTGGTCATCTTTGAATTGTCATACTGTTGTGTGGGAACAGTCTTATGGTGGCTTAATTATTTTTCTGAAGTTAATATGGCTTTGCTTCTATCAATTTAGATTTGTTTACCTAATTTATAAAATTTCTCTTAACAGATTACGATTTCCATAGAAGTATTTTTTATTATAAAAGTTCAAAAGCAGTTCTTTCGATCGTCTTCCTCTCGAATTCCTGAAGCAGTAACTCTACATTTTTGTGGAGGGGCCCGAGTATGCCTATCTTCCGGTCCTCCATTCGTTAGGGGAGAGCAAGGAATCAACAGTCTACGGTGCTTTAGAATAAACCAAAAATATCTATTTATATTGATTAAAAGATAAAATATAGATATTTTAAAACACTAAAAAATCTATCAAATCTAAATAAATCTTATCATCATCTAAACTAATCACATCATCATCTAAACTAGATTTGGATTTAAATCTTTATCTAATCATAACTCCTTAACTTCTAACCTGAAATATTTTATCATTTCTCTTGATATTTTTCTCTTTGGTAGCCATCTTTGATGATATGATGGAGACTCTATATTTGTAGAATTGAATCCCTTTGTATGTGGAATCTTTCTCTTTCTTTTTTTTCTCTTAGCTTTCTTCATAACTTCTACCAACCCTGTATGTGTACTTTCATTATTGTTCTTGAAATTTTAAGCTTCACCCCTTTTATGTACATGTGTATCATCAATATTATGACCTGCAATATTTGAGATAGTTTTCATAGATCCACACAAATTTAAATGATCATAATTTTTATGCCATAATGTTGATTCATTAGTAGGAATAGCAAAATCCAATAATAATAAAACAAATATTTTATTTTTTTGTCATCCTTGCAGTTGCTATCAATTTATCAATTTTTTATCATAAATCAGGCATTCTTCATCATAAAAAATAACATGATATCCTTTTCTTATTAGTTGTCATATACTAATGAAATTTTATTTTAAATTAGGAATAAATAATACATCATCAATAATTTTTTTACCAAACTTTGTGTTCACAACAACTGTTCCTTTTTCTTTTACTTGAACCTTTTTATCTCCTGTCATATAATTACTGTATCCACTATCTAAAAACCAAATAAATCTAGAATATTCTTCATCAGATGCTATAAAGAAAATATTCTCTTCATCTCTTTTGTCATCATTATTTTTCTCATTTTATTTTTGTTCCAGTAATCTTTTTCAAGATGTCCATATTTTTATTTTTGTACCAGCAATCCTTTTCAATATGCCCTATTTTTTTTACAACAAAAATATTTTCAAGTTTCTTTGTTATCTTCATTTGATTGGCCTCGTCCTCTATCCTTTTATCTTTTCCTTAAGATCTGATTTTTTAATTCTCTTTTTTATCCTTCTTCTGATTTATCTTCATTTGAAGAACATGTTTCAAAGTTTCATCTGATGATCTGTTCACTTTTTGTGAACTAAAAGAGAACTCATTAATTCATCGATAGATAATATGCTTGTATCTTTAGCTTCTTCTATAGCAGTAGAGATCATATCAAATTTCGAAGATAAACTTCGTAAAAAAATTTCTACTACAATTTGATCTTTTAGATTTTCACCATAAAATCTCATTCAATTCACAATAGAAAAAACTTTTGAGAAGAAATCAGCAATCGATTCTGAATCTTTCATCATAAGTATTTCGAATTCACGACGAAGAATTTAAAGCTTTAAAATTTTTACCTTTTCTGTGCCTCCAAATACACTTTTTAAAATCTCATTCGGGGAAATAATGAATCATCTATTGCTTGTTGTAGCATATAGAGGATTTTTGCATCTCTTTGCATATTTTCATTCATCTAATATTTTTAATCCTTAGTAATCTTAGGATCCTGTAAATCATACTCAACAAAATCATTTTCTACCAAATTTTATAATCCTTGTGAAATAAGCAGAGTTTTCATTTTAATAATCCAAAACTGATAATTATCATCTTTGAGGATAGAAAGAAGTTGATTATGAACACTTACTCTAAGGTCGGCCTTTTTTTTTCTTTTTTCTGGATCTACTAGTCTTTCCTTCTTTTTGACTGATGTACTTCTTTTGATTTTTTTTTAACTAGGCTCTGATACCATGTTGGCTTTTCTGTAGAACTTAAAGGAGAAGGAGAAGAGAATAGTAGAGGACACTAGGAGTACTTTCAATCAACAGTCTACGGTGCTTTAGAATGAACCAAGAGCACTTATTTATATTGATTAAAAGATAGAATACAGATATTTTAAAATACTAAAAAATCTATCACATCTAAATAAATTTTACCATCATCTAAACTAATCATATCATCATTTAAACCAGATTTAGATTTAAATCTTTAACTAATCCTAACTCCTTAATTTTATCTTAATTAATTAGATTATTTTCAACACCGAGTAAGGGAATTTGCTCTACCAGATATAACTTGTTGATGATGCTCAACGATGGTGAAGATACTCATTTGGCTGATGTTGGTGCGAGGGAGATTGCATTATCTTCTAGTCCATCATCCACTGGAGGTATAGGACAAATTGCTTAGTCGACTAATATCAATGCAGTGGCACCCGACGGTGGTGAAGGTGATGGTAAAAGGGTGTCGTGGGTGAAACTGCTTGCTAGTTGTAGCAAGGACACTATTTCTTATTTATCTCAACATCTATTTTTGATATTATCAAGCTCTCATTCAGTGCTCTAGTCAAACATGAGGAGGAGACGATGAGGCAGTGAAGGAAGCCTTGGGTGTTCGGCCTCGTAGAAAGTTCCTCAAGAAATCACCTCCTCTGCACATCTTGAGAGATTTTGTTTCCAAAAGCTAGAAAGTTTCCTCTCTACTTTTAGTTTTACATTTAACGAATGACTTCTTTTTATTTCATTTTCAATCTAAAATAGATGTGATTTTAGTGCTTAAATATGGTCCGTGGCCTTTCCATGGTGATAGGATAAACAATTGGCCAACCTAACTCATCTGAGCTTATGCTAGGTCAACGGCCACGTCAATGTCTGGGGGGAACCACGTCCGTTCAGGTAGCCAGATGGGCAGCAACGTCAACATCCGAGGTGGAGGGATCTGGACGTTGCGCCACCCGACTCCTCCACATGCCATTAATGCTGCATGGTGCACCATATCCTCACCCCATACCACTGCACCAACAGGCTCATCGTATGACTCGGCCATGCCCGGGGTGACAGCAGGGGTAAGGCCAAACGTACGAACGACCTCTCCGATAAGTATAAAATCCCCTTCCGGCAACACTAAGAAGGGGAAAAACTTCCTTTCACTATCTCTCTCTCTCACTAGCCTCTTCGAAAGGGGAAATCACCTCCGTTCTCCACAAAACTGACTAACTCGGGCGTCAGAGGGGTCACGTCGGACAACCCCCACCCCCGGCGAGACCCTTGTGCAGGACCCACGACTCGGGCGCGGAGCGAAGTAGGCAGGCAGATAGTCGAACTGACGCTAGGGTGCTGACTTCCGAGAGGCGATTCCAACTAGAGTCAAAGATCCTAATCCCGACCGATGTAGGTGAATTTACGTACTCGGCTGGAACCAGGTCGGGCCGACACCTCAGCATGACCCCAAAAAGTTCAACAACATTTTGGGGCTAGAAAGAGGGCCAATGTCGCAAGAACGCCCAACAAGTAACCCAAACTCGGAGCACCCCGACGGATTCACCCACAACCTTCCACTGACCTTACAGGCGGCCGGACAAACCCCTCGCTTCCCCACGGAGGAGGCGAGCACGGTGGTGCCCACACCAAATCGCTACTGGAGATTGCTTAACGACCCGGGATTCACTCCTCCAGCACCGAACCCCGGGCCTCCCGCTGTTTCGACTGAAGCATTCCTCGGTCTCACTCAGTAGGTCCAAACACTAGCCGGGATGATGCAAGTCATCGTCCCCTACATTCCCCAATTGGCGCAAGCACTGGCGCACCAATGCCAGGATGCTCCTCGGCAGACGCTGCAATAGGAAGTACCTCAATTAATACCGACCCGAGAGGAGCATCCCGACAATGAGGTACCATGTTGCCTCCCGAATGAAGTTATGGCCGAGAACCCGAACGCCCCAGTAAGTCAACCGACGAGCCGTTCCCGGAACATCGTACGTATCCCATCTGAGCCAGATGTCGTCTCCTTGGATTCAACCGACTCAGTGAGGGAACAGCTTCGCTAAGTCAACCAGAGGCTAGAAGAGGTCCAAAGAGACTTCGTCAAGTCCAAGGAAGAGGTCAGAGAGACCTCAAAAGGCGGGTCCCCATTTATCCCCGAGATTCAAGACAAACCAGTCCCACCTAGCTTTCGGCTCTCGATCTTGGAGCCCTACGATGGAAGCACCAACCCATCAGAACACGTTACGACATTTAGAGCTCAGATGGCTCTCTACGACACCTCCGATGCTTTGATGTGTCGTGTCTTTCCCACGACCCTCAAGGGGCCGGCTCAGATGTGGTACAGCCGACTAAAGCCATCTTCCATCTCATCCTTTGACCACCTCGTTAGAGAATTCAAGCTCAACTTCATGGTGAGTTCCCACCCAAGGCCGACGACCGCTTCACTACTCGGCCTCACACATGGAAGCGATGAACCACTCGCCCAATTCGTCGGCAGATTCATGGCGGAGGTCCGGAGGATGCCCGACGCATATCCTTCGCTAGCAATCCAGGCATTCTTAATGGGGCTCCATCCCTCCCGATTCTTCTGGTCTCTGATCGAGCGGCAGCCATCAATAGTACCAGAGATGTTGCAACGGGCAAATCAGTATGTAGCGACCGAAATATTGGTGGCTGGAAAGTGGGAAGATCACAAGAGGTCACGAAATGACAAACCCCCGGGAACCTCCAAAAGCAGGGATAGGCCAGAGCTACCTACTCTCAGGCCTCTCCCGATCCCGCTCAACTCAACCCGAATAGAGGTTTTCCTCCAAATCCGTGACAAAGAACTCCTCAGGACCCCTAACCCGATCAAGACAAAGATCAGACGTCGCGATAAAAAAAGATACTGTCATTTTCACCGAGACTACAGGCACGACACAGAGGAGTGCAATGACCTCAAGAACCAGATTGAGGACTTAATCGCCGAGGGCACCTTCATTAGTTCGTCCGAGACCAGTGAGCACGTACTGACGAGGGCCCTCGCCAAGAAAGAGAGTCCTCCCCCTGACCAGAGTGACCGATTGAAAAGCAAATAGACATCATCATCGGCGGACCGACATCCGGGGGAGACAGTTCCTCGACCAGAAAAGCTTATGCATGATCTGCGGTGGAAAAAAGGTCGAGGAGCAACCAGGACCCCAAGATTACCTTCGAGTGGGGGGTGAGGTGTACCGGGACCACGACAATGCTTTAGTAATCTCGGCCCAGGTCGCCAATGCCCGAGTCAAAAGAATCATGGTCGACACGGGAAGTTCAGCTAACATCTTATATTTTGACGTTTTTCAAAAACTCGGGTTGACTAACAAAGATTTGCTTCCTGTGACATCAACGTTGACAGGATTCATTGAAGACTCAGTCTCCCCCGTCGGAATGATGACCCTTCCAGTCACCATTGGAGAAGAGCCGAAGTCAAAGACATTGATGGTGTCCTTCATTGTGGTTGCACTCTCCTCGACATGCAACGCTATCATCGGTAAGCCAACGCTCAACAAACTCAGAGCGGTCGTCTCAACATACCACTAAATCATGAAGTTCCCGACCAGAATTGGGTCGGAGAAGTTAGAAGCGATCCTCGGGAGTCTAGGCAGTGCTACCTAACGGCGACAACGCTGCCCAAGAAACTCAAAGCTTCAGCCCCTACCCTTGACACCCGAGACGCATATAAAACATCACCAAAGCTCGAGCAAGCAGAGAAAGTAGTCGAAGTCCCCCTAAACCCGAGGATCCTAGACAAAACCATCAAGGTCGGCACGATGCTTCCGGAGGAACAATGGGTCCAGCTGATAGAATTTCTCGACAAAAATGCCAACATCTTCGCCTGGTCCCCGAAGGACATGTCCGACATCGATCCCGAGGTGGTTCAACACCATCTCAACATAGAACCCGCTGCTCGACCCATAAAGCAACGGCTAAGGAAGTTCACCCCCGACCGACAGAAAGCCATTAAGAAGGAAGTCGCCCGCTTGCTAGACGCAGGGCTCATCACAGAAGTAAAGTACCTGACTTGGTTGTCCAACATTGTACTAGTCAGAAAATCTAATGGAACTTGGAAGATGTGCATTGACTACACCAGCCTCAATCGGGCTTGCCCGAAGGATTGCTACCCCCTCTCGAGAATCGACCACCTGGTTGACGTAACCTCTAGTTACGAGCTGCTCTCGTTCATGGACGCCTTCTCGGGGTACAATCAAATCCAGATGGCACCAGAAGATCGGGAAAGCACAGCCTTCATCACGCACCACGGTACCTACTGCTACAAGGCTATGTCATTCGGGCTAAAGAATGTCGAAGCAACCTATCAAAGGATGGTTAATCGACTATTTGAAAAACAAATCGGGCGTAATATGGAAGTATACGTCGATGACATGATAGTAAAAAGTTGGGAAGCAAGTACTCACATTGTAAATTTAGCCGAGACGTTCCAAACATTAAGGCAATACAAGATGAGGCTTAACCCAACCAAGTGTGTATTCAATGTCAGATCCGAGAAGTTCCTCAGGTTCGTCATTCACCAGAGAGGAATCGATGTGAACCCTAAAAAGGTGGATGCCATCCTCCAGATGTAGTCCCCCCGGACAGTGAAGGATGTCCAACGACTCACCAGAAGACTGGCAACACTAAGTCGATTCATCTCCCGAGCCGGAGATAAGAGTTTCCCCTTCTTCAGAGCCTTAAAGCGAGCAAAGGACTTCAAATGGGACCCCCAATGTGAAGAGGCATTCCAGCAACTGAAGGCGCATATAGCCCGCCTACCGTGCTTCACCTCGACCGCTCCCGGGGAACCCCTCGGGATTTACTTGGCGACCTCAGAATCGGTCCTAGTCGGGCTCGGAAAGGATGGACAAAAACCAGTATACTACTACAGCCACGTCTTAAGTGGTCTCGAGGAGCGATACCCACTGATTGAAGGACTCGTCCTCGCTCACCCCATTAAGGTGATCACCGACCAACCCTTGCGTCAAATACTCTCAAAATTTGATGTTGCAGGTTAGATGTTGAAATGGTCGGTCGAACTCGGGGAATTCGACCTCAAATATGTTCTGAGGACTGCAATAAAAGCCCAGGCTCTAGCTGACTTCATATCGGAGTTGACGAGCCCCGAGAGTCCACCACCAACCCCGAGGTGGACCCTATACGTTGACTGTTCCGCCAATTCGGAACGAGGAGGTGCTGGGCTCATCCTTAAAGGCCCTATCGACCAAGTTTTTGAGCATGTACTTCGACTAGAATGAAGCATTGTTGTTCGGCCTAAAGCTCGCCAACGAGTTGCATGTTGAAGACATTGAAGTCTTCACTGACTCCCAGCTCGTCGCCAGATAGGTCAACAGAGAATTTGAAGCCCAAGACCAATCGATGATCACTACCTAGCCGAGGTACGACGCTGCACCTAGCGATTCAACCGCTTCATCATTACCAAAATACCTCGGTCGAACAACGTGCAAGCCGACACCCTAGCAAAGCTAGCCTCCATGCGTGGACCGGTGGAATGCCCAACGTGGATGGCCAAGATTCTGAAACCCTCGATATCCATCGAGATGGTTGTGATTGAAGTCAACCACGATTGGGTCGAGGAGATTCTCAGGTTCAAGGGCGACGACATGTTACCCCAAGACCGCAGTGCAACTCGGCATGTGAAGAGGGTGAGCCCGTGGTATTGCGTTCTCAACGAATGCCTACATCGGTGAGGATTCGCGCAGCCATTGCTCCATGAAGGGATATGTGGCGAACATATCGGGGCCCGAACCTTGGCACACAAGATACTCAGACAGGGACACTACTGGCTGACCATACGCCGAGACACACAGGTCTATGTACAGAAGTGTGAACAGTGTCAGAAGCACGCCAGAATCCAGCACCAACCAATGGTCCCAATATCCACCTCAGATTGTGCCTGGCCATTCGCTCAGTGGGGAATGGACTTGCTCGACCCATTCCCCCCAGCGTCGGGACAACGAAAGTTCCTCATAGTCGACGTTGACTATTTTTCCAAATGGGTCAAGGCCGAACCACTTGCATCTATCACCGAGAAACAAGTTGAGGGGTTCGTTTGGAAAAACATCATCACGAGGTTCGACATCCCAAGGGCAATCATCACCGACAACGGAACACAGTTCAACAATTCCAAATTCAAGGCATTTTGTGAAAGCTACAAAATCCAACTAAGGTTCAGTTCAGTCGCCCACCCTCAGGCAAACGGACTAGCCGAAGTCACGAATCGAGCCATCCTCGATAGATTAAAGAAAGGGTATAAGGTGCACGCGGGACTTGGGTGGATGAGCTCCTGAGCATCCTATGGGCATCCTATGGGTATAAGGTTCTACGAAGATTCTTCTTCGGCTGACCAGCTAAGGGAAAATCTCAATTTTCTCGAGGAACGAAGGGCCGTCGCACACCTACGAATCCTCGAGTACAAGAAGGTAGTAGCGAGGCTCTACAACCGCAGAGTGCACCCTCGGAAAATCAAAGTGGGTGACCTAGTGCTGCAGAAGGCCGAGGTCAGTGATCCAACTTGGTCCCAGGGTAAGCTAGCCATGAATTGGGAGGGGCCATACTGAGTGGAAAGTTCACCCTGGGAAGGCACTTTTACCCTGGCCACAACGGAAGGGAAAAGGCTGCCGAGAACTTAGCATATTTCAAATTTAATGAAATTCTATGTTTAATGAGACCCGAGCAATTTCACAAAAGTAGCGTTTTGCATTAATTAGAAAGAAGTACAACCACCGACCGTGGGTCGGCACAAAAAGAAAAAAAAGACCTTTGATGACCAAAAACAAGCAACAACAGGACCTACAAATACTCTCATTCCTCGGGCGGCAGAAGGGAATCGTCGAAGGGTTGTTCATCGGCCATCGGCACGTCATCATCCTCGGGAAGAGAAGCAAAGGGGTCCAACTCGATCTCCACTCCCGGGTGTCGGGCCTGAAGCCGAGCTAACGCCATTTGGTACTTGTACTCCAGCGACACACGCACCATCCGTACCTGACCCACCTCAAACCCGAGTGACTTCTTGTAGTCCTCGATCGCTCTCCTTGGCAGATCCTCCCGAAGAGCATCCTTGGATCGAGTCAATTCCAGCAGCTCGATCTCCATTTGGCGGACTTGAGTCCTCGCACTTCGGAGTTGGCCCTCGGAGTCATCAAGTCATTCCCGTGAGTCGATGAACTATCTCCATAAGTTGGCCGACTCCGCCCAAGCTGCCTCTAGATCCACCTCCGCCGACGCCCGGTGGCCGTTCACCTCGTCAAGTTCGACCCGGAGATGCTCTACCAAAGACTGGGCCTCTGATGCCCGAACTTCTGCCATGGCCACTGCGTCCGGATCTCCACCCTCCTTCAGCCCTTGCACTTCTTGGTGCAGGAGGTTCACTTTGCTATCCAAGGAGGTGATCACCCAACCCGCATCGTGAACGCGATCAAACAGGGCCGCCTAATAATGTTGATTCTATAAGAAGAAGGTCGGACAATAATTTCAGGGTCAGATACCGAGCGAAGGAAAAATGGAAAAGGACCGAGGTGAAACTTACCAGCACCATGGCTTTCGCTGCCCCATCCATTAACACCTCAGACGGTAAAGTGTACAGATCTGTGGCCAACCGCGGGATCAATGTGACTTGGATATATTTGGCTGAAGCCTCCCCGTTTTGCCAAACCAGCATCCCATGGGTCAGCGGCCTTAAGTCGACTTCAAGGGGAGCATCGGGAGCTTTCTCCGGTAGGTTACACATCCGGATGGCATGGTAGTCTCGGCCATCCACCCTGGCGCTGGCGCTGCAGAGCTCCCTCACCAACTTTGGTTTTCGCCTCGGAGTCGGAGGTTCTTTTGAGACATCTGCCAGCCCTTTGCCCTTGGCCGCGACCCTATCAGATTTGCGGGGGGGACTTAGCCG
The DNA here is from genome assembly GCA_029747655.1 of Ensete ventricosum. Lineage (NCBI taxonomy): Eukaryota > Viridiplantae > Streptophyta > Magnoliopsida > Zingiberales > Musaceae > Ensete > Ensete ventricosum. Next base: position 20,147,685 of record JAQQAF010000005.1, read on the forward strand.
GTCTTTCTTTCTCTAGCCGACCGGGTCCTCCCCTCGTCGTTTGTGGGAAACCTCGGGCACCCCCCTTGCCTCTTTGACGGGGATCTCTTGCACTTCAGACACCGAGCCAGATTCAACGTGCGGTGCTAACGGGGGTGGTGATGCTGAAGCCGGGATCGAGGAAGCAGCTCCGGAACACCCCCATCCAGTTCGAGGATTCCCGCGTATCATGCTCATACTCACCATCTCTGCAAAGCCAATCATGAGTCAAGAAATCAGGCAACGAAACTCATAAGTGGGAAAAACAAGGCATATCGCGAGAAGCTGGACTGAGGCCCACCTCGACCAGCCACTCAGTTAGGCTCCTAATGGCCCGAGACGCAAATAGGATGCCCTTCAATCGCCCAATCAAGTTCGTCTCCTCATCAGAAAGGTTCGAGGGAACATTGCTAATAGGGTGGGCCGACCATTCGACATCAAAGTCCCAACCCCGACGCCTACTTACAAACAGAAACCATGCCTTCCAACCCTTGTTGGAAGGGGCGCCCCCAACTCTAAAACTTGCCCAAGAGGTCAAGTAGTAGCCCCCCTGACCCCTGCATAAACGAAAATAAGATAGGAACAAGTCCTGGGTCGGGATGATGCCCGACCCCTTACACTCCCCAAGAAAGGTTATGATGTAGCATCAGGAGTTTGGCGCTACTTGACCAGGTGATATCCACCACCATCCGAGACACTCCCCGATGACGGGGTGAAGGGGGAACCTCAGATCCGCCTCCAAAGCATCAATAGAGATGCTAAATCCCCCGGGACAAGAGTGGCACGACCGTTGCCCTAGCCCCGGAGTGTGTAGAATATACTCGTTCGGAATGCTAAAACGCTTCTGAATCGATGCTAAAGACTCCAGACTCACAGTTGAGTCGAAGTCATGGTGCGACTTCATCGCTTCTAGGGCTTAAAGAGCCTTAGCATCCGCCCCGACCATTATGCTCGAGGATGAACTCTGGGGACCGGACTGATCTCCCAAGGAACTGCTTGGCCTATACTCCTCCCGAGGAGGGGGGACAGGGGAAGAAGGGGCAAAAGAAAAACTTGAGACCGAGAATGAGGGAGAAGACACCATCCCAACCTGATCGAATGAGAGGAGCAGAAGATGAAGATGGAACGGTCGAGACGCAAGGTTCGAAGGATCAGGAAAGGGAAGACGAAGAATGAAAGTGATCCCTCGCCACCACCGCGATGAGGCTTATATGGAACACATCACTTCGACTTCCTGAAGAGGCGAAAGGACTTCGCTTGGGGAATACGCGAATCGAATCCACGACGGCACACAGATGAACAGGGGAATCACCACGTTAACCTAATGCCTCGTAAGTCGCTCGCCCCTCTCTCGTCACGCACCTTTACCTCATATCACATGCATAGACACTGCGTGTTACGAATGGACCGCACCTAGGCGTGAGTCCATCAATCTTTTGCTCGAGTTGTGTACCTCGGCCAGTATCAGTCTTTTGCCCGAGCTATATTCCTCGGCCAGTATCAGTCTTTTACCTGAGTTGCATATCTCGGCCAGTCCATCAGTCTTTTCCCCGAGTTGCATATCTCGGCTAGTCCATCAATCTTTTGCCAGAGTTATGTACTTCGGCCAGTATCAGTCTCTTGCCCGAGCTGTATTCCTCCATTAGTATCGATCTTTTGCCCCAGCTGTATTCCTCGGCTAGTCCATCAATCTTTTGCCCAAGCTGTATTCCTCGGCCAATATCAGTCTTTTGCCCGAGTTATGTACCTCGACCAATATCAGTCTTTTGCCCGAGCTGTATTCCTTGGCCAATATCAGTTTTTTGCCTGAGCTGTGTACCTCGGCCAGTATCAATCTTTTGCCCGAGTTACGTATCTCGGCCAGTCCATCAATCTTTTACCCGAGTTGCGTATCTCAGGCAGTCCATCATTCTTTTGCCCGAGTTGTGTACCTCGGCCAGTATCAGTCTTTTGCCCAAGTTATGGATCTCGGCCAGTCAATCAATCTTTTGTTCTTGTTGTATTCCTCGGCTGGTATCAGACTTTTGCCCGAGTTGTGTACTTCGGCTAGTATCAGTCTTTTGCCCGATTTGTGTCCCTCGGCCAATCCATCAATCTTTTGCCCGAGTTATGTACCTCAGCCAGTATCAGACTTTTGCCCGAGTTGTGTACCTCGGCCAGTATCAGTCTTTTGTTCGAGTTGTGTCCCTTGGCCAGTCAGTCCACTGCCCTAGTTATGGACCTCGACTAGTCTCTAACCTCGACCCAGGCCGTGGAACTCAGTCGAGCCATGACAAACCCACAAAGAGGCAAGGACCAGTGATAACTAGCGTTCAGGATTTTCCCTTCGGTCTACAGAATGCCTTGGCAAGACCCCTTTCGGGGGGGGGAGAGAATGATAGGGTAAACAATGGGCCAACCTAACTCATCCGGGCCTATGCTAGGTCGACAGCCACGTTGACGTCTGGGGCGAACCACGCCCGTTCAGGTAGCTAGGTCGGTAGAGACATCGGCATCCGAGGTGGAGGGATCCGGACGCTGCGCCACTCGACTCCCCTTCCACGCGCCATTAATGCTACATGCGCACCATATCCTCACCCTATACCACTGCACCAACGGGCTCGCTATACGACTCAGCCATGCCCGGGGTGATGGAGGGGTAAGGCCTAACGTACGGGCGACCTCGTCTCCGGTAAGTATAAAATCTCCTTCCGGCAACACCGAGAAAGAGGGGAGGGACTTCCTCTCACTCTCTCTCTCACTAGCCTCCTCGAAAGGGGAAACAACTCACCTCCTTTCTCCACAAAACTGACTAACTCAAGCGTCGGAAGGATCACATCGGACAACCCCCACCCATGGTAAGACCCTTGTATAGGACCCACGACTCGAGCGCGGAGCGGAGCAGGCAGGCAGACAGTCGAACTGACGCTTGGGCACTGACTTTCGAGAGGTGATTCCAATCAGAGTTAGAGATCCTAATCCCGACCGACATGGGCGAATTTACGTACTCGGCTAGAACCAAGTCGGGCCTCAGCACGACCCCAAAAAGTTCGACAACACATGGGATAGCTCTTGCATCTCTTTCCTTGGATGCTGAATTTTAACTCTATCTTTAAAACATTGAAAACTTCCCCAGTTTGGATCCATTGCTATGGATTACCCATGGAGTATTGGAATAGGGAATGAGTTTTCGGGTGTGATGAATGCATTGGGTCGCCCTCTAAAGATCGACGAGCACTCTTTGAAGATGGAGCAGGTAGGTATGTAAGGGTTTGTGTTGAGATCGATCCCACCACCCTTCTGATGCAAGGCACTTAGATTGGGAACCAGTAAACTAGTTTCTTCCAACCTTGTTTGTACTAGAATTTGCCTGCTATATGCTTTTCGTGAAGGCATGTTGGACATCGCCTGAGCAAATGTCCTTCTTCTCTAGTGAAGCATGGTGTGGAGGAGGGAAGGTTGGATGCCCCTAAGGAAAATTCTCCTACTTCGACTATGCCATTGGCGACGAGAGATCGACGGGCACCAGATGAAGAGGGAACATCTTGGGACACCAACCTCTAGTGTCGGGGATGAAAGGAGGCTTCCACTGGTTCACCTATGTCTTCAAGTGCGGAGAACGTGACTGCTACAGTTGAAGTGGATGATGAACCTATTGGGGTTCCATCAGCTGCCATATCTAAGGGTAGATCGGGGAGTAGACTGGTGACAAAAGCCAGCATGAGGGCGTTGTGCAAAAGGTTAAGCTCCGGAGGGGCCATGGGCACAAATGGTAGAATTCCCCATGAGTGTTTGACTTCCACTTTCTTTAATTATGAGTGTTTTAAGCTGAAATTTTAGGGGCTTGTGCTATAGACCAGTTTAAGATGTGGTATATTTTGTTGTCCGTTCTCATGGATGTAATCTGATTGGTTTTTCCTTCACGAGATGCACTCGGATGATTTCATGAGTCGATATGATTGATTCATTACCGAAGGTGTTAACTCATTCACGTGAGAGACTGTATAGACGGCTCAATCGAAAGTCATTTTATTGATAAGGACCTGGTTTAGGGTGGTTGGGTAGGCGGATTGGGATGAGGCTTGGGTCGTCCGGGTGTCCTCGATCATTCGATGATCCTACATAACAAATTGGCACTGGGGGTTGTTCGACGTGGCCCCTCGGATGTTGAAATCGATGGAGGGAAGAAGATAGTAATGTAAGCTGTATGATTGAATTAGTGAGTAGAGAGAGTCCTGTCGGTTATAGGTGTCCTGCAATTCAATCACGTGAGCAATGACATGGGTGATAGATACATTATGCATTTTTTTATTATTATTATAGTATTTTTTACTTTATATTATATGAGTAATATATTATGATATCCTTAGATCTTTGCAATGACAATTGGATCATGATGAGATCATAATAATGAGACCAATTCACCTTTAAATATAGACTATAAATAATCTCAGTTATAGGTTACTCAAGAGGGATATCGAGATAACCAAAGAGACCGGTGTGCTATATACACATCCATATAATGGAGACAATTGGTCTCATAGCTACTTATGTGAGGACACTGTGGATATAGTGCAGGTGCTCATTAGAGAATAAGTTCACTAATTGATTCATTTACGAGATGTTGAATGATTAATGATACATTATCGTCAGGCAGTGATTCCACAGTCTTAGTTATGTGTCTGTTCCTTAAACATGAGACACCAAGGATGCGTTTGAGTACTCTGTTCTTTGATATAAGACTTATGGGTCTAGAAGTTTCCAATCTGATATAGCGATTTATTAGGAATAATAGCCAACCATATGAAGGCAATTAAGTGTCAATAAAGGATCATCCACTCTTGCTATCACGAGAGGAATATCTCATGTATTCTTACTTAAGCAAATTCCTAGTCAAGGTCATTCGAATTGAGAGAGAAAAAGTTCTCTGAGAGAATATGATTAGAGTGAGACTTAGATAGATTTCGTATAGGCCTGACAGTACCATACCCGATATACGATCTCTGGGATATTAAATAGATGCAGGACTATACAGATATGATAACTAAGGACAGACAACTCCAATAGAATATATCCTCCTATACCGTATAGGGACTATGACATAGTGGCATTGTACATCCATGGTCGATGAGTTGAGTGAATTATTATGTGATAATAATTCATTAAGTTGGAAGGAGTTCTAACATATGCGACTCACGACCAGCTCGGTGTTGGGCTTATAGTGTCACACGCATATGGTGGATTATGTGACGAATCAAGGATTAGGTATATGATATCCAATAGACCCATGTATTATTGGATCCATTAGATAAAACCCAATAGGGGCTTAGAGTGGATATTTAGATAGAGATCCAAATTCAATTAAGCTAGAGACAATTGGATAGAGATTTGGTGTCTAATATATTAGGGTAATTGGATGGAGATCCAATACCCAATAAGGTAGGATCCAATAGGGTTAAGTTAATAGGACTCTATAAATATGAAGGGAACCAAAGGGTCATAGGCTGGACTCCTATGGCCGCCCACCTCCTATTCTTCTCTCTCTTTTTTATCTCTTGCAACCAGCCCTATTTATAGCATGAGGACAACAAGAAGGGTCCACCCCTTCTTAAATTTTCTATAGCCTTGTGGTGTATGAAAGCAAGAAAAGATTATGCTATGAGAGGAGGTGCGTCCCTGCTTCATCCATTGTGTGGATCACCGCAAGTGAGGAGTTCGCGACATCCCCTTCTTCCATAGACTTGGATCTGCAATTTTGGAGATGTACGATCTACCCCTAGGTGAGAGCATCTAATGAATCTTATGTAGTTTTTTGATTTCACAAGTTTTTCACTCTCAATCTTTGTATGACGATCCTATATCATTCTTTTGGGAAAATTATTTTATTTTCTATTTTTCACTGCATATGTGATGTTATCCAAGATTTCCCAACAGTGGTATCAAAGCCAAGTTCATCATGCGATGATTGGTCATAACTGCATGTGCTGTTGAATCTCATGGAATCATTTTTTATGTAAAGTTTCTGTTTGTCATCGATCTCAATTTTGGAAGTGCTTTTTGTTGGAAAACCTCAGCGGGTGCATCACATGCACAGCAGAAATCAAAATAAAAAACTGGTTTCCCATGCAGATCAAATCGTCGTGCAAAATATTGGGGTCGCAAGAAAAATACAAAAATCGATAAAATCGCGATATGTGAGAGATTGATTTTACCTAGGAAGATCATATATCCTTGTATTCCAGATCCGGATGGAGAAGATGAATGAGGTCAAGCGTCCTCCTCTCTAGCGGTATCCACACGATGGATCTCTGCAGTGAATCTCCTCCAATATAATCTCGCAACTCTTGCACAAAGTGAGGGAGGAGAATAGGAGGTGGTGGCTAAAGCTGCATGCTATCAACCATGAGTCTCCCCTCCTATTTATAGAGAGCCATCAAAAAACCCTAGGGCTCATGCCTTAGTGGGTATTGGATCTTCATCCAATTACCCACTAACCTTGCATTATTGGATCTCTATCCAATAATCTTCTTAGGCCTCTAATTAGGCCTTAATCAAGGAGCTCATCAGCATAGAGTCTCTCATCTAATGAGAATAGGAGCTAATTGGATCTCCATCAAATCCTCTATTCGTTGAAGCATCCACCATATGTGTGTGACCCTCTAGGCCCGATACCGAGCTGGTCGTGAGTCACTTCCATCAGAACTCCTTCTGATATAGTGAATTATTATCCCCATAATAATTTACTCGACTCATCGACTATGGACGTACTAGGCCACTACGCTATAGCCCTCAGACGGTATAGGGGGGATCCAATCCATCGGACCTGTCTGTCCAGAGTTACCATGTATCTATAATCTCTCATCCAACTAATATCCTAGAGATCGTATATTGGACATGTATTGTCAGGTCACATACGGAATCCGTCATAGTCTCGCTCTAATCGGATTCTCCCGGAGAACTCTTTCTCTCTCAATCTGAATGACCCTGGCTAGGGATTTGTCTGAGCAAGCACATATGAGATATTCCTCTCGTGATATCGAGAGTGGATGATCCTTTATTGACACTCAATTACCTTCGTAAGGTTGGCTACCAATCCTGATAACCAATTGTACCAGATCTGGAACTTTCCAAACCTGTAAGTTTGGCATCAAAGAAAGGAGTACTTATACAATACATCTGTGGTGTCTTAAGTCTAAGGACTAGATACACAACTGGGACTATGGAATCGCTGTCTGACATTAGGTATCATTAACCATACAATGTTCAATAAGCAGATCAATCAGTGAACTCATTCTCCAATGAGTACTTGTACTATATCTTTAGTGTCTCCACACAAGTGACTATGAGACCAGTCGCCTCCATTATATGGACGAGTATATAGTACACCGATCTGTCTGATTATCTCAATGTCCCTCTTGAGTAACCTATGACCGAGATTATTTAGGATCTGTGTTTAAAGGTGAATCGATCTCATTATCGTGATCTCATCACGATCCAACTCCCATTGCATAGGAACTAGGACATCACAATATATATGTAACAGATAATGGGAGAATATGCCAATATTAATCATAAGCAAAAAGATCACACAGCGTGTCACACGTGCCATCATTCACATGATTGGCTTGTAGGGCACCTGTAACCAGCACCTCTTTATATGATTGAAAAGTATTATAGATTAATGTTTGTTATCAAAATTGTTAACACAAAATATAGGAAGAAGGGCTGCAATTGTTACTACAATACATCAAGGCTGAAGGCTGCTTGTAGCCTTAGCTGAGAGCAACATTTAGTGCTCTTGACCGAGCCAAAAGTAGGCTGGTCGAGAGTAGACCCTACTGCTCCCGGCCATGGCTGAGCAACCCCCATGCGACCAAGGAGTCCTGGCCACATAGGGAACCCTGGCGGTTAGGGTTTCCTAGCCACCTGAGGTAATCAGCCTTCGGCCAATCTGCAATCAGCCATTGGCCAAGGATGCAATCAACCTTTGGCTACTCTGCAAGGCAGCAACAGTTGCTACCTTTTTTCTCCCCTTTCATTTCAACAATTTTGACATCAAAGGGCCTCTCTACATCACATCTCAACGGCGAGAAAGGGTGTTGTCCATATCTAAAAACTATGATAAGATCGTAGCAAGTTATGTAGAAAAAATAATCTACATGTTTAAATCTCATCACACATAGTTTAAAAGCCAATAATTGTATGAGCAACTTGGCTCTAATACCATTATTGGGAAACCACGAGAGCATTACATGTGCAACGTAAAAATAAAACAAAACGTTTCCCTCATTTATCACGTCGTCGTGCAATGATCGGTGCGTGAAAAAATGTAAAATTAAAAAACTGTGAATCGTGTGAGATATATTACCTAGGGAGATTATATATCCCTGAAACTTTTAGATCCAATGGAAGAGTATTAAAAAGGTCATATGTCCTCCTCTATAGTGATATCCACATGGTGGATCGGTGCAACAATGCTCCTCAATTCGCAACCAAAAGCTCACAACTTTTACGCACCACCTTGCAACGAAATGGAAGAAGAACTCCTTTATTCTTTGATATCCTCTCACAGCAAGAAAAGGGGTGGTTAGCTAAGAAGAGATGGGAGGGAGGAGAATAGGAGGGGGCTATTCAATCTTGAATTTTGATAATAAAATTAATTTATGAAGTTATGATCTAATCTATGTTCAAGAAAAGTGATACAGGATTATCTTTGATCATAAAAAGGCAAAACGATTAAAGTAGTAAAATCATACGTTGGCCCAGAGTCAGAGATCGGGCATCGGGACGAAAAATTTGGACATTGCGTCAAAATTGGATGTTGTGGGAATCAACATGTCGATGGATCGAGCAATACGCCAAAGAAGTGCATGATGCATTGATGGTTCGGATAAGCTAATGACAGATCGGACAATACAAGACTTATGCTTTATAATCGTTTATGTCTGTTGGGAAACCTCGGCGAGTGCATCACATGCGCAGCGGAAATCAAAATAAAAATCAGTTTCCCACGTAGATCAAATCGTCATGCAAAAGATTGGGGTCGTGAGAAAGATGTAAAAATCGATAAAATCACGATATGTTAGAGATTGATTTTACCTAGGGAGATCGTATATCCCTGTATTCCAGATCCAGATGGAGAAGATGAAGGAGGTCAAGTGTCCTCTCTAGCAGTATACACACGATGGATCTCTGCAGTGAAACTCCTTCAATATAATCTTGCAACTCTTGCTTAGAGGGAGGGAGGAGAATAGGAGGTGGTGGCTAAAGCTACAGCTTATCAACCATGAGTCTCCCCTCCTATTTATAGAGAGCTACCAAAAACCCTAGGGCTCCTGCCTTAGTAGGTGTTGGATCTCCATCCAATAACCCACTAACCTTGCATTATTGGATCTCTATCCAATAATATTCTTAGGCCTCTAATTGGGCCTTAAGCAAAGAGCCCATCAACATAGGGTCTCATCTAATGAGAATATGGCATAATTGGATCTTCATCCAATCCTCTATTCGCTGAAGCATCCACCATATGTGTGTGACCCTCTAGGCCCGATACTGAGCTGACTGTGAGTCACTCCCATCAGAACTCCTTTTGATATAGTGAATTATTATCCTCATAATAATTCACTCGACTCATCGACTATGGACGTACTAGGCCACTACGCCATAGTTCCCAGATGGTACAAGGGGATCAAATCCGTCGGACCTGTCCATCCACAATTACCATGTATCTATAATCTCTCATCCAAATAATATCCTAGAGACCGTATATTGGACATAGTATTGTCAGGTCATATACGGAATCAGTTTATCTTGCTCTATTCGGATTCTACCGGAGAACTCCTCTCTCAATTCGAATGACCCTGACCAGGGATTTGTCTGAGCAAGCGCATATGAGATATTCCTCTCATGATACCGAGAGTGGATGATCTTCTATTGACACTCAATTACCTTCGTAAGGTTGGCTACCAATCCCGATAACCAGTTGTACTAGATCTAAAACTTTCCAAACCTACAAGTCTAGCGTCAAAGAAAGGAGTACTCATACAAGGCATCCTTTGTGTCTCAAGTCTAAGGACCAGATACACAACTGAGACTATGAAATCGTTGTCTAACATTAGGTATCATTAATCATATAGCATTCCATACGTGGATCAATCAGTGAACTCATTCTCTAATGAGCACTTGTACTATATCCTTAGTGTCTCCACACAAGTGGCTATGAGACCAGCCGCCTCCATCATATAGACGGGTATATAGTACACCAATTTATCCGGTTATCTCAATGTCCCTCTTGAGTAACCTATGACCGAGATTATTTAGGATCTGTGTTTAAAGGTGAATTGATCTCATTATCGTGATCTCATCACGATTCAATTCTCATTGCACAGAATGAAGGACATTACAATATATATATAACAAATAATATAATATAAGAATATACCAATATTAATTATAAATAAAAAAGTTTACGCAGTGTGTCACACGTGCTATCACTCACGTGATTAGCTTATAGGGCACTTGTAACTAGCAATGTCATGATCATCGTAGTTTATGTCTTAATTGAGTTTTTTTTGTGTAACCATACTAACTCAATTAAGGGGCCATTAGGTCTTGATTTGGGCTGATTTGTGCCTATTGAAAGGCCCAGTGACCCGAAGTTAGGTCTGATAGTGGTATCGCCCAGAAGATACAGTATTCAAGATTGTGTCAAGCGATAGTACCACCCAAACTGGGTGGTGGTATCGCCCAAACATAGTCTCCGAGACTATGTCAGGCAGTGATACCACCTAGGCTGGCGGTACTACCATCAAAACATAGTCTATAAGATTGTCAAGCATTGTGGTATCACCCATTAATGGTGGTGGTATCGCCAACACCTTGGAAATTCCAAAAATTTGAATTTTGGCTCCAACTTTTGAACATTTTGGCCTATAAATACCGCATTCATTCTTGCTTAAGGAAGCAAGAACCGAGATAAAAAAAACTTGTGATTCTAAGTATGTAAACATTGTTGAAATCTCTTGAGAGTTCCCCTCTCTTAAAAGTCTAGAATTCATTATAAGGGAGGTGTGAGATTTGTAAAGGTTATCTCCTAAACTTATAAAAAGGAGAAAGGGTTGTAAAATAGTAGTTGATCCCAGTGGCCTCAACAAAGGAGTAATCAGGAGTGGATGTAGATCACGACGACCGAACCACTATAAATCTGGTGTGTATTTTTCTTTATATTTTATTCTTATTGCTTGATTAATAGCTTACTACTCTCATTCACATTCCAAGTCTAACATATTTCTTATACGAGTTCGAACCGAATAATTTTTACAATCAACGTAATTTTTTTTCCGAAAGCACTAATTATGTTAGGACCTCAACTGAGTCGGGTCCTAGTCGAATGTGTTGAGTCCTTAGATTGAGCTTTGTTAGCCAACCAAGACCTGACATTAGGTCGATTAGGAGGAGATCTGAATCTATTATAATAAATCAGCCCAAATCCTAGTAGGGTTAGGATTCGACTGAACTAGAGTCTAGTTAAGAGTTGGAGTTAGATTCGGGTCAGGTCAACTAAGTCAAGCTTGTAATCAACTCAATTGGCCACCCACCTTGATATGGAAAAATCGACTATGGCTGAGAGGAGGCGGCTAGGGTTAGAGAGAAGGAGTTTCACTTAGCTTGGGACTCTCTCTAGGGTTTGAGCAAGAGTTTAATTAGGAGTGATGTCTTATTAAGAAGAAGTTTACTAGAAGTATGAGTCATATTAGAATTAGGGTTTGAGAATAATATATAAACACTTGTAGCCACCCCTTTTCATCAAGTAATAGATTAATCTTTTTCAGCCATTATGACTGACTATCAAGGAGGGAGGAACCCCTATAGAGTTCCAAGGAGGTCTGATCCCCTATAGAGGTCAACACAAGCTTAGAATCCTACGGGGGTTCAAATACTTGGAATCAGAGCAGCGTTCTTGGCACCTCGATGCCCTTCCACAGCCGCCACTACCTTCATCCAACCATCCACCACCTCCCAAGCTATTCCCACAATTACTATGATCATCGTCGACTCCGCCATCATCACCACTATCGCAGAAACATCATCTGCAGCCTCCACCAAAATTGTATCAGGTTCTGGTATCTACCTTACTGCTACTGTAATTTACTTTTCCAAAAACCAAAAAAAATAAATAGTTACATCCACCATTGTTACAATCCTCACTATCCATCTATCTTGCTGAAAAAATTGATGGCCAAAATAAACTACTGCAATGATCTTTCAATGTTGACATAATTTTTCAACGACCTACTACTTTGTCATCGTGTTTTTTGCTAAAAACTTGCTGTCATATTCTCTTCAATACTTTGCATTGATTTAGCCTTCATCATCATCTATCTCGCTGCAAAAAAACTTATCATTGTAAAGTTATCATCTTTACGATGAAAGTTGTGCTACAAAATCACAACTGCATGCTGCTGCCACATCCGATCTTGTTGCCATATTTGCCACCATATCGCTATCATCTATATTGTTGCTATCCTTGTTGATATTGTGCTATCATATTTCTCAAAATACTGTCACAATATTGCTGAAATTTTCATCATAAAATTGTTGTCTTTTAATGAAAAATTATGCTGCCATACTTTTCGGTGTTTCTTGCTGCATACACAATTAATCTATGCAGAATTTATTATTACCACCCACATCAACCCTAAGGCACCCCTTTAGCCTTGAGACAGCCATCGTAGCCCACTTTTAATCTCTATAGACGGCCCAAACAGTAGCGTAAAACTACTATAACGATCTTCCGTTGTTGACGCAATTTTTCAATTATATACTATCTTCTTGCCAATCATGCTACTATATTTTATTGCTATATTCTCGTCAATATTTTGCATCAACTTAGCTTTCATCATCACCTAGTCTTTGTTGGAATCATCTATATATTATTGGCCTGCCACTAAAACGTTTCATCATAAAGTCATTATCTTTATGATGAAAATTATGCTGCAAGATCGTCGGTATTTCTTGTTGCACATCTAAACCGTCTTTGCCGACTTTGTTGCTATCGATATTTCTACCTATTTGTTGCCATCCTCCTATACTTCTTGCTAGCAAATTTACACCAAAACCCTCGACATACTGCTGGAATTCATTTGTTGTAAAACTGCTACCCGTGACGAAGAATTATGTAGCCTTGTTCCTGGGCACTTCTTGCCGCAACCACACCAAATTGGTTGCTGCCCCTAACAGCAATCCTAAACCTTCCTTCCTAGCCTCAAACCACCAATCTCTACCAAAACCATTACTATCACCAATAGTAACCCTAAGCTATCCCTCTAACCGTAACCCTTGGCCATCATACCCCCTATATGACCCCTACAACAACTCTATACCATAGCCCCAACAACAACCAAAAATAGCAAACTATAAGCCCTAAAACGTAGCCATCTACCCTTGATCCTCCACCTCTTTCGGCCACCAATCCACCCAACCGGTTCATGCCATTGATCTAATAGCAAGAGAAGGACCTCGACATTATAGATCTGGAGTCTTATGCCATGACATCGGTAGATTTGATCGGTGCCAAGTTGAAGGTCTTCGAGATGCATATGGAGGACAGACTATGCGCTCTCTTCGCAAATATTAGATTGGGTCGATCATTGAGCCCAAGAAGATCATAGCGTGATGAGAGTTCCAATCGCAAGGAGAACCCACCAGAGAAAGAGGAATAAGTGACAGACTCATCATATCCATGCATAAGGGTGGACTTCCCTCGATAGGAAGACGGAGACCCGACTAGGTGGATTTCGCACGTAGAGTGATACTTCCGCTATCACAGGACCCCGAAGGCTTCTATGGTCGAGATTGCTGTCATCCATTTAGGAAGAGAAGCTATTCAGTGGTATGAATGGTATAAGCACACCCATGGAGTCCCCACATAGAGGCAATTCAAGAGTGGGCTGCTAATCCGCTTTAGACTGAAAGAGTACGGTAACACGAATGGTCAACTCGTGAAGATTCGCCAAACCTCAACCGTGCAAGAATATCAAATCAGGTTTCATCATCTTTCAAATTAAACTCAAGATTGGTCTAAAAAGTAGTTGTTAGGAACGCTCATCGGATGATTAAAGCTGGAGATCATCTGTGAAGTCAAGGCACGACAACCATATACATTAAGGGCTGTCATATCCTTCACCCGCATCCATGAGGAACAACTGAACAATGATGGCTGAAGGACCAAGATCATGAACCGACCAGCAACCATCAAGCCTTCGGCCTCCCCTACTGCCAACCGAACCTCTCAGCCCAAGGAACATACCCGAGAACTCCAAGAAAGATCAGTGAAAGGGCTATGTGGGCATTGTGACGAACCAGAGTAGAGATCACCACTGCGAAAGGGGAAAGCTTTTGGTGATTGAACTGATCGAGGATCCATAACCCGAAGACGTAGATCCCGAATCTGATAAGGAAGATGCGTAGTCGGCCATTAGCACCATACATGGCCTAGTCGGCTACGCCAACCTGCAATCTATGAAGGTCGACGAATTCCTCGAACACCAGCCGATCACTATTCTTATTGACACCGAAAGTACCAATAATTTCATGGACAATAAGGTTGCTGCTTGATTAACTCTCAAGATTGAAGATTGCAGTAGGTTTGATGTAAAAGTCGCAGATGGTCGAATCCTAAACTACAACCGAAAGCGCCCTCAAGTGAAACTAGTTTTGCAGGGGGGCCAAGAAATCACCGCAAACTTCTTCCTCCTACCACTCGATGATTATCAAGTAGTGCTCGACGTTGAATGGTTGTCCACTCTAGGTGATATTTCCTGAAATTTTTTAAATTAATCATTAAAATTTTTAGCTATGGAAAATAGGTGATTCTACGAGGAAAGTGCGGGGGTGAAGCATCAGTTGTTTTTATGCAACATATGGAGAGAGTGCCGCACAAATTGCATATCGGCTTCCTAATACAACTTCAACGGCTACCAACGGAGGAATCAATGACGAAAGTGTCGGTTACAGGTACCCTGCAAATCAATCACGTGAGTGATGGCACGTGTGATTAATATTGGCATATTCTCACATTATATTATTTATTATATATATATTATGATATCCTTGGTTCTGTGCAATGAGAATCGAAACGTGATGAGATCATGATAATAAGATCGATTCACCTTTAAACACAGATCCTAAATAATCTCGGTCATAGGATACTCAAGAGGGACATTGAGATAACTGGATAGATCGGTGTACTATATACTCGTCCATATGATGGAGGGGGCTGGTCTCATAGCCACTTGTGTGGAGACACTAAGGATATAATACAGGTGCTCATTAGAGAATGAGTTCGTTGATTGATCCACTTATGGAAGCTATATAGTTAATGATACATAATATCAGACAGTGATTCCATAATCCCAATTGTGTATCTGATCCTTAGACTTGAGACACTAAGTATACCTTGTATGAGTACTCCTTTCTTTGACGCCAGACTTACAGGTTTGGAAAGTTTCAGATCTGGTCAACTGGTTATCGGGATTGGTAGTCAACCTTACGAAGGTAATTGAGTGCCAATAGAGGATCATCCACTCTTGGTATCACAAGAGGAATATCTCATATGTGCTTACTCAGACAAATCCTTGGCCAGGGTCATTTGGATTGAGAGAGAAGGAGTTCTCTAGTAGAATCCGAATAGAGCAAGATAAATTGATTTCGTATATGACCTGACAGTACCATATCCAATATACGGTCTTTGGGATATTATTTGGATGAGGGATTATAGATACATGGTAACTGTGGACAGATAGGTCCGATGGATTTGATCCCCCTTGTACCGTTTGGGGACTATGGCATAGTAGCCTAGTACGTCCATTGTCGATGAGTCGAGTGAATTATTATGGGGATAATAATTTACTATATCATAAGGAGTTCTGATGGGAGTGACTCACGGCCAACTCGGTATCGGGCCTAGAGAGTCACACATATGGTGGATGCTTCAGCGAATAGAGGATTGGATGAAGATCCAATTAGCCTCTATTCTCATTAGATGAGACCCTATGTCGATGGGCTCCTTGATTAAGGCCCAATTATAGGCCTAAGGAGATTATTGGATAGAGATCCAATAATGCAAGGTTAGTAGGTTATTGGATGGAGATCCAATACCCACTGAGGATGGAGCCCTAGGGTTTTTGGTGCCTCTCTATAAATAGGAGGGGAGACTCATAGTTGATAGGCTGCAGCTTTAGTCACCACATCCTATTCTCCTCCCTCCCTCTGAGCAAGAGTTGTAAGATTAGATTGGAGGAGTTTCGCTGCATAGATCCATCGTATGGATACCGCTAGTGAGGAGGACACTTGACCTCCTTCATCTTCTCCATTCGGATCTGGAATACAGGGATATACGATCTCCCTAGGTAAAATCAATCTCTCACACATCACGGTTTTTTCAATTTTTCTCGCGACCCCAATCTTTTGCATGACTAATTGATCTGCGTGGGAAATTGATTTTTGTTTTGATTTTCGCTGCGCATGTGATGCATCCGCTGAGGTTTCCCAACAGTGGTATCAGAGCCAAGGTTTTCGTGCGAAAGATTTGTTTTAAATTGTGTGTGATGAGATTAAATCATGTAGAATCGTTCTACGCGTTCTTGCTACATTTTTGCAATGAATGCAGCAAGGAGGAGGGGCGGCCAGCCCCCATACAGGGCCGGCTGCAAGGGGCAACCGGCTGCGTCCAAGGCCCCCTGCAAGGGGGGGGGTGATTCGCTAGGAAAATAGTGAGAGTATATTAGGATAGAAATCCATATCTTAATTAGTATTTTCTATAAAATCTACATGTTATTTATTTTTGCTATATCTTGTTTGTCGCTTGCAAAACTCCTATGTGGCATATTTAATGCCAACCGCCTCATTGGTCTAAAGGCTTCATAATTTGAGAATTGTTCTCACGAAAGAGAAAATTATATATGTCATTAACATAATTGTGTCAATGTTGGGGAAAGGACAAGCGAGGATGAGATTGCTCGCTTTGTGAAGTATAAAGATAGTCCTAAAGGATAACCTGTATGTTGATATTATACTTTGGTCCTTACCAGATTCCTTTTCATAGTTCATTATTAACTTTAATATGAGCAAGTTTGAGGTGACTCTCCCTGAGTTCCTCAATATGTTGAGGGAAGCTGAGAGTGTCATCAAGAAGGAGAAGTTAGTTCTCTATATTGGTGAGACCAAAAAGAAAAGGAAGGGCAGCAAGACCCTTAAGAAGGGCAAGGGTAAAGAAAGATCACGTAAGGCAAATGTTGCTATGAGAGACCCGACAAAGGACAAAGGACCCTACGGCCTAGACGAGCATTGGAAGAGGAGCTGTAAGGACTACCTTATAGATAAGGCGAAACAGAAGCTTAGAGAAGCTTCAGGTATATTCATGATCAGTCTTCACTTATGAGATTTTCATGATAACACATAGGTATTGGATACCGGGAGTGTTTATCATATCTGTAATTTGTTGCAAGTTCTGGTAAGACCCAGGAGACTGGCTAGAGATAAGATGGACCTCAAGATGGGCAATGGAGCAAGAGTTGCTGCAATTGCCATTGGGGAGGTCACCCTACATCTGCCTGGTGGAGCTATCATTGCATTGGATGCATACTATTTTGTCTCTTCTATATCAAAAATATTATTTTCATTTCTTGTTTGACAATTAGTGGATATAAATTAGTTTTTAAGAATAAAAATTGTTTAATAATTATGAATGATGAGATCATCACTAGAGGGCCCCTTATAATGGCTTATATGTGTTAGACACTTCTCCATATATAATGAATATAAATATGTCTAAGAGGAAAAGAAATGAGGTGAAAAATATGTACCTATGACATTGTATGTTAGGTCATATACATGAGGTAATGATTCAAAAGTTGCTCAAAGATGAATACTTAGATCCATTTGACTATGAGTCATATGCAACTTGCGAACATTGCCTTCATGGAAAAATGACCAACTCTTCTTTTAGAACTCATACATAGTGATGTATGTGGTCCCATGTTGACTCAGGCTATAGGTGGTTACTCATACTTCATTACATTCACTGATGATTTCTGTAGGTACGGACATATGTATTTGATGAAGTACAAATCTGAGGCCTTTGAGAAATTCGGGGAATATAAGAATAAGGAGGAGAACCAAATTGGAAAGAGTATTAAAACTCTTCGATCAGATTGAGGAGGACAGTACTTGAGTATAGAGTTCACTCATTTCCTCAGGGACAATAGGATTCTATCCCAATGGACACCTCCTAATACACCTCAGCTCAATGGTGTATCAACAAGGAGGAATCACACACTGTTAGATATGGTACGGTCCACGATGAGTTTTGTTGACCTACTTGTCTCATTCTAGGGGTATGCCCTAGAGATTGCAGCTTACCTTCTAAATAGAGTTTTATCAAAGTCAGTAATGTCTACAGGAAAGGAAAGAAGCTCGATCTTAAGATTATTAAGATTTGGGATTGTCCTGCCCACGTTAGAAGACACAACCCTGATAAGTTGAAATCAAAGACAGAATAGTGCATATTCGTGGGATACCTAAAGAAAACTTGTGGATATTATTTCTATCATCCCGAGGACTGAAAGGTCTTTTTTGTCAAGAGAGTTGTGTTCCTTGAGAAGAAACACATTCTTGGTGGAAACAGTGGGAATGAGATAGAATTAAGCAAGGTTGGAGAACCTAGCTCAAGCACCATTCCAGAGCCCGAGTCTATTCAAGTACCTAACATACAAATTCTAAATTTACGTAGGTCTAGTAGAGTATCTCACCCTCCTGAAAGATATGTGGGACATATCAGTGGAGATGACTCTCAGGATATTGATCCTCAGACCTACGAGGAGGCTATTATGAGTATAGACTCCGGGAAGTGGCAAAAAGCCATGAATTCTGAGATGGATTCCATGTACTCTAATAATGTTTGGAACCTTGTGGATGCACCTGAGGGTATTGTACCCATCGGTTGTAAATGGATCTTCAAGAAGAAGATCGGAGTGGATGAAAATATAGAGACCTATAAAGCAAGGTTGGTAGCTAAAGGATATCGTCAAAGACAAGGAATTGACCATGACGAAACCTTTTCACCTGTAGCCATGCTTAAGTCCATTAGAATTATTTTGGTCATTGCAGCACACTATGACTATGAGATCTGGCAGATGGATGTCAAAATGACATTCCTCAATGGCAACCTCGATGAAGAAGTGTATATGATACAACCAGAGGGATTCGTATCCAAAGAAAGTCCAGATAAAGTGTGCAGGTTATTTAGATCCATTTATGGATTGAAGCAAACTTTCCAAAGTTGGAACATAAGATTTGATGAGGTGATCAGATTTTATGACTTCGTTAAGAACGAAGATGAGCCTTGTGTGTACAGGAAGGTAAGTGGAAGCGCTATCACCTTCTTGGTGCTATATATGGATGACATCCTAATAATTGGGAATGATGTAGGAATGCTCTCCACAGTAAAGGCTTGGTTATCCAGAAACTTCTCCATGAAAGACTTAGGGGAAGCATCATATATTTTGGGGATCCGGATCTATAGAGATAGATCCAAAAGGATGCTTGGCTTGTCCCAGTCTAGGTATATAGACTTCATTGTCAAAAGGTTTGACATGGAGAATTTCAAGAGATGTCTTATACCGATAAGACATGAAATATCACTTTCTAGGAGTATGTCCCCAAAGACTCCTGAAGAAAGGGCAGACATGGATAAAATATCTTATGCCTCAGCGATAGGGTCTATCATGTATGCGATGCTATGTACCATGCCTGATATAGCATATGCTCTAAGTGTCACGAGCAGGTATCAGGCAGATCTAGGTTTAGAACACTGGAAGACAATAAAGTGTATCCTTAAGTACTTGAGAAGGACTAAGGATCTCTTACTGATGTATAGAGGAGGTAGCCTCCAGGTTGAGGGCTACACGGACTCGAGTTTTCAGTCTGACATTGATGATAGCAAATCAAATTCAGGGTATGTTTTCACCCTGAATAGATGAGCAATAAGCTGGAAGAGTTCCAAGTAAGATACTACTGCTGACTAGACCACAGAGGCGGAATACATTGCTGCAGCAGAAGCGGCAAAGGAAGGGGTGTGGATGAAGAAGTTCATCAAAGATTTGAGAGTCATACCAAGCAGCGTGGAGTTAACTCTCATATATTGTGACAGTGATAGGGTGATAACTCTAGTAAGGAAACCCAGGTCTTATCAGAATTGTTCTAAAGAGGTTTTATCTGACTAGAACGATCATGACTCGAAAAGATATAGCAATGGAAAGAGTTCCATCCGAAGATAACATTGCAGATCCACTAACGAAGCCGCTGGCTCAGATTATATTTGAGTGCCATAGGGGTCTGATGGGGATCAGGCACATAGGTGATTGGCTTTAGGTCAAGTGGGAGATTGCTGGTTACAGGTGCCCTGCAAACCAATCACTTAGTGATGGCACGTGTGACACACTGCATAATCTTTTTTTGCTTATGATTAATATTGGCATATTCTCACATTATATTATTTGTTATATATATATCGTGATGTCCTTGGTTCTGTGCAATGAGAATCGAATTGTGATGAGATCACGATAATGAGATCGATTCACCTTTAAACATAGATCCTAAATAATCCCTGTCATAGGTTACTCAAGAGGAACATTGAGATAACCGGATAGATCGGTGTACTATATACCCATCCATATGATAGAGGCGACTGATCTCATAGCCACTTGTGTAGAGACGAATATAGTACAGGTGCTCATTAGAGAATGAGTTCACTGATTGATCCGCTTATGAAATGTTATATGGTTAATGATACCTAATGTCAGACAGCGATTTCATAGTCTCAGTTGTGTATCTAGTCCTTAGACTTGAGATACTAAGGATGTCTTGTATGAGTACTTCTTTCTTTGATGCCAGACTTATAGGTTTGGAAAGCTCCAGATCTGGTACAGTTGGTTATCGGGATTGGTAGTCAACCTTATGAAGGCAATTGAGTGTCAATAGAGGATCATCCACTCTCGATATCATGAGAGGAATATCTCATATGTGCGTGCTAAGACAAATCCCTGGCCATGGTCATTCGGATTGAGAGAGAAGGAGTTCTCCGATAGAATCCGAATAGAGCAAGATAAACTGATTCCGTATGTGACATGACAGTACCATGTCCAATATACGATCTCTGAGATATTATTTGGATGAGGGATTATAGATACATGGTAACTATGGATAGACAGGTCCAATGGATTTGATCCCCCCGTACCGTTTGGGGACTATGGCATAGTGGCATAGTACATCCATAGTCGGGGAGTTCTGATGAGAGTGACTCACGACCAGCTCGGTATCGGGCCTAGAGGGTCACACACATATGGTGGATGCTTCAGCGAATAGAAGATTGGATGATGATCCAATTAGCCCCTATTCTCATTAGATGAGACCCTATGTTGATAGGCTCCTTGATTAAGACCCAATTATAGGCCTAAGGAGATTATTGGATAGAGATCCAATAATACAAGGTTAGTAGGTTATTGGATGGAGATCCGATACCCTCTAAGGAAGGAGCCCTAGAGTTTTTGGTGGCTCTCTATAAATAGGAGGGGAGACTCATGGTTGATAGGCTGCAGCTTTAGCCACCACCTCTTATTCTCCTCCCTCCCTCTGAGCAAGAGTTGCAAGATCAGATTGGAGGAGTTTTGCTGCATAGATCCATCGTGTGGATACCGCTCAAGAGGAGGACGCTTGACCTCCTTCATCTTATCCATCTAGATCTGAATACAGGGATATACGATCTCCCTAGGTAAAATCAATCTCTCACATATCATGATTTTTTTTATTTTTCTCGCGACCCCAATCTTTTGCACGACGATTTGATCTGCGTGAGAAACCGATTTTTATTTTGATTTTCGCTACGCATGTGATGCACCCGCTGAGGTTTCCCAACAGAAAGAAGATCCAAACCTCCATTTATTACTTGCTGAATTTTTGGATGAGGTTGTTGAGCCGAAATAACTGCCCCCTACCTGGCCGCATGACCACCACAAGTTCATGGAGGACAATGGCAAGATCAGCGCTCCCCTCATGATATTACTGAAAAATGATGTCTTCCTATGGCTGGATAAAGCTACACCAGCCTTTAATGCTCTTACGATTGTGATTCCATCTACACTGGTGCTAACATTACCCGATTTCGATAAAGTATTCATGGTCAAATCTGATGCATTGGGAGCCAAAATTGGTATTATCCTCATGCAAGATGGCTAACCCTTAGCCTACATAAGCAAAGCCCTCTCTCCATATCACCTGAAGTTTTCAATCTACGATGAGGAAATATTGACC
The DNA here is from genome assembly GCA_029747655.1 of Ensete ventricosum. Taxonomy (NCBI): domain Eukaryota; kingdom Viridiplantae; phylum Streptophyta; class Magnoliopsida; order Zingiberales; family Musaceae; genus Ensete; species Ensete ventricosum. The sequence goes on from JAQQAF010000005.1 coordinate 20,170,050, forward strand.
GTTGTTGAATTTGTGGCTTGGTATGATACCGGTCAACGACACAAAGAAGAGACGGTAGCAAACCCAGGAAAATTACAGCTTCTACTCACTCCAAACTCAGATCGGGCTCATATTACCATGGACTCTACCAGAGATAGCCACCATCTCAGAGGAAAGCTTGGCTACCATTAAAGAACAATCATATGCTAACCCACATAATAAAGAAATAGTTGTTACGATCAATTGATACTAAGAGAAGGAGGAGGGGGGAGGGGGGTGTGAATTAGTGCAAGTGTAGAAAATCACAGTTTAAAGAAAACTTTTCATTCAAATAAAATTGAGATCAGAAGTATTTCTTGGAATTTTAAGTACGTGAGTGAATTAAACTAAAGATCAAGAAATTCATATAGCTAATAAATGCTAAAAATAAACAGGAAAGAAACACTTATAATTTTATAGTAGTTCGGCCCCAATATTGGCCTAGTTCCACTTCCAGAGTCCTCTTCATCGAGGCCCATCGGTATCCATTATCGAGTGAAGACCAAACCCTTATAGGCTTTTTAACTCATAAGGGAGACTTCTTACAAGAATTACAACACTTGACTCACTCCCTTGCCCCTTTTCTTTTTCTTGCACACTTTTAGCACACCCTTTTTTCACAGATTTTTTGCCCAATGACTTGTATGAATTCTTATACTAAATACAAGAAAAGTTAGGATATTTATAGACCCCAATTGGCTTCAAAAGAATGAAGCCAAAATTCAAACATATCCAAAAAAATTGGGTACGAATGGTACAACCATCGACGCCGAAGGTACTACCATCGAAAGCTGCTCAGAAACTGAGCGATGATGGTACAACCACCGACCTGGGTGGTACAATCGTCGCTCACTAGCGGTACAACCGTCGGGAATCCCGAAAAAATGATTCTCTCTACTTTTCCGATTTCAACTTGTACCTTATGTTGACTAATTCTCAGGTCAACCAATTGAGCTCAACCTAAGCTCAATCCATCCCCATAGTGGATCTGGTTGCCTCACATGGTGTTAATTTGGATTCATTCCAAATCAAACTCAATTAGGACTCGAACCTAATTATGACTCACTGAATACAACCATACAGGACCATCAAGCTTAATAAATGACCTAACCCCAGGAAATCCGACAACCTTTGTCATTCTTGCGACGAGTCTTACAGTCTTCTTCCGGTGATCTCCTAATGTGTTCCCAGAGAGCTTTCTGATTCCTTCGGTGAACTCCTAGCGAACTCCCAACGAGCTCCCACTGCATCGTCCGAATCTTGGCCCGATGCCCAAACTTGATCCTGGCCCAACATCTGGTTGTAACTCCTTTTCTCCATCGTAGTTAAACTTGCATTACTTCCTCTAACACACATATGTTAGATTAAACACTCATCAATTGATTTCATCATCAAATCTGAGATTCAACAATCTTCCCCTTTTTGATGATGATAATCAATTGATGACAGGAGTTAACCTTAACTCCCCTTATATGTATGCAATAAACCAAATAATGTAAACTTAAATTCAACAGAACTACACTCTTGAATTTAAGTATCATGAAATGATTTTTCAAGCAATCAATATTTTAAGGATGCAACGAGACTCATACATCAATTTCAGAAATGATATAACATTAATTTCAAAAAAAAATTTGCTTTTAAGTTATCAAGTCATCAACTCATCAAAGATTTTTAATGTATATAACATGAATTTCAAAATTATACATGTCATACATTTGAAAATCTTCTCTTAAGTCATTAATCATTTCTCCCATTTGTTTATCAATAAACAAAGAGAAATGCCCATGTTAAAATTTTTATTAAATGTGTCATCAATATCTATTTCTTCCCTTTTGTTATCAACAAAAAGTTGAAATGTAGAGCTAATGTTTTCAAGACACATGTATCATAGTTCCCCCTTAGTAAAATAGGATATGAGCCATAAAATTTTTTTCTTCTTTGTGAATAAGAAAAAAGAAACAAGGGAGGAGTACGAAAACATTACAATATTAAGAATAGCTCTCAATCTTATAGAAGTAAATTTTGAAAATAATATTTTGAAGATAAGCTCAAAAATCCAAGAAATCCAAGAAGATTCAAAAATTTAAGAGCTAATCATTCATTTAAATTATGTGATATTTAAACATAAATAGCAAATTATGTTTTTGAAGATCATCTTTATGTAAATTTTCTTCCCTTTTGGTAAACAAGAAATTAGAAACAAGGAAGGAGAGTAAAAAATATCATCACAAAAATATAGCTTAATTTAGTAAATTCTGAAATTCAAGAGTTAAGAGCTACCCATTCAATTTAATTCATTTTATATATATTTCAAATAAGAGTAGCAAATCAAGCAATTTATGCATTCTCATGGTTTAGCATTCCTAGCTCTCTTCTAATAACATCAAATTGCTCTTCATTTAATGGTTTAGTAAAAATATCTACTAATTGATGCTTAGCGTCAATAAATTCTAAAAATATATCATGATTGTTCATATAATCTCTAATAAAGTGATGTTTGATATCAATATATTTAATTCTTGAGTGTTGAATGAGATTTTTAGTTAAACATATGACACTAATATTGTAACATTTTATAGAGATATTTTTCAATTGAATTTTATAATCTTCTAATGTGTTTTTTATCCAAATGACTTGAGCACAACAACCACTGGCTGTAATATATTCGGCTTGAGTAGTAGATAAATCAATCGAATTTTATTTTTTGGAAGACCAAGAAATAAGTGCATGCCCTAAAAATTGACATGTCCTGGTAATACTTTTTCTATCTATTCTACATCCTCTAAAATCGACATCCGCATAGCAAGTAAATCAAAGCTTTTATATTTTGGATACCATAACCCTAAGTTAGAGGTTCCTTTTAAATAGCTAAATATCTGCTTAACTACTTTAAGGTGAGAAAGTTTATGATTGAATTGAAATCTTGCACATAATCCAACACTAAATATTATATCTGGTCTAGTAGCAGTTAAACACAACAAGCTACCCATCATTCTTCTATATGTTTTTTTATCAAAATTTTCTCCCTCATTATCTAAGTCTAATTTTGTAGAAGTGCTCATAGGTGTGTTTATAACCTTAGCATTTTCCATATCAAAACATTTTAACAAGTCTAAGGTATATTTAGTTTGACTAATAAAGATATCATCATTAAATTATTTTATTTGTAATCCTAAGAAAAAGGTTAACTCACCCATTAGACTCATATCAAATTCTTGGTTCATACTTTTGACAAAAGATTCACACAAAGATTTATTTATTGAACCAAAAATGATATCATCAATATAAATTTAAATAACAAGAAAATTATTTTTAAAATACTTAAAAAATAATATGGTATCAACATTGTCATTCAAAAAATTATTTGAAATAAGGAAAGAACTAAATCTTTCGTACCAAGCCCTAGGGGCTTGTTTTAATCCATAAAGAGCTTTAGATAGTCTAAAAACATGATTTTGGAAGAAGACTATTTTCAAAACTAGAGGGTTATTCAACATACACTTCTTCGAAAATAAAACTAATTAAAAAAAGTACTTTTAGCATCCATTTAAAATAATTTAAAATTTTTGAAAGATGTAAAGGCAAGGAGCATCCTTATGGCTTCAAGTCTAGCCACAGGAGCGAAGGTTTCTTCATATTCGATTCATTCTTCTTGGTTGAAACTCTTGGCCACTAATCTAGTATTATTTCTAACCATGATACATCATTTTCATTTTGCTTATTTCTAAAGACCAATTTAGTACCAATCACTAAGCAGTCATTAGATCTAGGAACAAGTTTTCATACCTCATTTCTCTCAAATTGATTTAACTCTTCATGCATTGCAATAACCCAAGAGTCATCTCTTAGGGCTTTATCAATGTATTTTGGTTCAACTTGAGAAATAAATATGATATTAGCATATTTTTTTTAAAAAGAAGAATAAGTTTGAATACCTCTTGATATATCACTTATTATAAGCTTCTTACGATGAGCATTTTACATACTTTAATTCCTTAGGTAAGGATTTGAAAGTTGATTCATCCAAGTTACTATTAGGAAGTTATCATTTAAATTTAAAGTGTCAAAATTAAATTCATCATTAAAATTAATTTTCTTAGATTCATAAATCTCATTGAAAATAACATGAATAGATTCTTCAATTACTGAAGTTCTTTTATTGAATACACGATAAGCTTTTGAAATAGAAGAATAACCAATAAAAATACCTTCATCAAATTTTATATCAAATTTTCCTAAGACATCATTTTCATTCAAAATAAAACATTTGTAACCAAATACTTTAAAATACATAAAGAGTTTTAGTGATTAATGGTCTTACAAGAATCCTATTTAAAACATAGCATGCCATGTTAACGACTTTGGCGCAAAAATATTTGGGTAGGCCATGTTCGTTTAACATGGTTCTAGCCATTTCTTGTAAGCTCATATTTTTTCTTTCTACCACTCTATTTTGTTATAGATTTCTAGGAGTAGAGAAGTTGTAGATATACACATTTGACCCATAAAAATTTTAAAACTCATGGTTTTGAAATTCACCACCATGATCACTATGTATTAAAGAAATCATAAAACCCTTTTCATTTTAAACAATTTTACAAAATTTTGAAAAATATTTAAAGGAATCACTTTTGTGTGCTAAGAAATAAGTCCAAAGTATATCTACTATAATCATCTACTACAAATGTATATTTGTTACCTCCTAAATTGTAGTATCAATTGGTCCAAATAAATTCATATGGGTCAATTGTAGTGGCCTAGAGGTACTTATTTGATTTCTTTGACTTAAAGCTACTTTTTATTTGCTTTCCTAATTAGCAAGTATCATATTTTTATCCTTAACGAACTTAAGGCTAGGTAATCCTCTTACTAAGTCTTTAGTTTAGATTTGGTTGAGTAATTTCATGCTAACATGACCTAGTCTCCTATGTCAAATCCAAGCATCATCATTTAAAGTCAAAAAATATGTTTCATTATAAAAAATTTCAATGTTAATAGTATACACATTATTGTTTCTTAAGGCAATAAAAGATTTATTTTTGTGTGGTATTTCAATTATACAAGCATTAGATTCAAAATTAACAATATATCCTTTATCACATAATTAGTTAATACTAAGTATATTACGTTTCAAACCATCAACCAATATCACATCTTAAAACAAAAGGTTTGATTTGTTACATATAGTTCCTTTCTCAATGATTTTTCCTTTATTGTTGTCTCCGAAGGTGACAACTCCTTTATTTAGGCTAGTGAGCTTAGAAAAGTAAGTTGAATATTCGATCATGTGCCTTGAGCATCCACTATCAATGTACCATTTAGTGTTTCTAGCCTTAGTTTGGAGACAAGTCTATAAGAAAATTAGTTTTAATTTAGGTACCCATTTTACATTGGGTCAATCATGAAGAGTTTTGACTAGAGGTTTTTTGTTGTTTGCGGTTCCTTTAGGAGCCCAAACTAATTTATATGGACTATATTTTCTAAATAAGCATTTGTAAGCTTTATGTCCTAATTTTTCAAAAAATTACATTTAATTTTTTATAGTAAATTTAAAATATGTCCTTTAACAAAAATAGTTGGCTTTTGTTGAGTGTTACCAACAAAATCTATACCCTTTTTTCTATTAACATGACCCTTATTAGCAAGGATCATGTTTAGAGATTTATTTTCTATTTTAAAATTTTCTAATGTTTGTTTTAGCATGACATTTTCCTTTATAACATCTTCTAGCGTTTCACATTTTGAGCAAAGATTGTATGATGGTAATATATTATGCATTTGATCAAATCTACCAACTAGAGAATCATGTTCTTTCTTAAGCAACTTATAAACTTATTAATTTTTCTAAACTTATCAAACAGTTCATGAAACATATTTAGTAATTTAGTAAAAAAAATATTTGAAGACTCACTTGTCTCGTCATGGATGGCCATGAGAGCATAGTTGGCTACTTCTTCCTTGGAGTGGTCTTCTTCATCCGATGAGCTTGAGTCATCCCAAGTTGCCGAAAGAGCATTCTTCTTGTGAGATGTCTTCTTCTTTAATCGAAGATACTCATTTTTGAAATGTACAAGCTTCTTGCATTTAAAGCATATAATGTTGTCCCGTTTTGGTTCATTTTTAGTTTTATAATTTTTATTTTTCATAAATTTTTCTATTTTTCTTGCCAATAGTGCAATGTCATTGTTCTCATCACTTGAAGTTTCACTTGATAAGTCATCAGCAGTTCTTAGTGCTAAATCCTTCCTGTTCTTTGGAAGGGGTTCATCAAGCTCGTCATGAGCTTTACAGTTCAGTTCATATATCATAAGATATCCAAAAAGTTCTTCAAGATGAAGGTTATTAAGATCTTTGGCCTCTTATATAGCAGTTACTTTAGGATTCCAACTTTTATGAAGGGATATTAATATTTTACTAATAAGTTCAAAATTAGAAAAATATTTACCAAGAGCTTTTAGTCTATTAACGATATCCGTGAAACAGGTGTACATATCTCCAATAGACTCGCTTGGTTTCGTTCTAAACAATTCATAACTATGAACTAAAATATTGATCTTAGATTCTTTAACTCTACTAGTGCCTTTGTGTATGATTTCAAGTGTATGCTAAATATCATAAGCAATTTCACAAATAGAAACTCGATTAAATTTATTTTTGTCAAGTGCATAAAATAAGATATTCATAGCCTTCGTATTCAATGAAAAAGTTTTCTTTTTAAATTTATTAGATTCGTTCATGGGCTTAGAAGATTTTTCAATACTATTTTCAATAATATGCCATAAATCAAAATCTATAGAAATCAAGAAAATATGCATCTAATTTTCCAATATGTGTACTCTGTCCCATTGAACATGGGAGGCCGTGTAATAGAATATCCTTCATTTAGGCCAAATAAAGTCATTTAATCACTTGAGTTTTTAGTCCAATGAGTAGCATGTGACTCTGATACCAATTGTTAGGATTAATTGACACTAAGGGGAGGAGGACGGTGAATTAGTGCAAGTGTAGAAAATCACAATTTAAAGAACACTTTTCGTTCAAATAAAATTGAGATCGGAAGTGTTTCTTAGAATTTTAAGTACGTAAGTGAATCAAACTAAAGATTGAGAAATTCAGATAGCTAACAAATGTTGAAAATAAACAAGAAAGAAACACTCACAATTTTATAGTGGTTCGATCCCAATCTTGGCCCACGTCCACTTCCCGAGTCCTCTTTGTTGAGGCTTATCGGTGTCTAGTACCGATCCTATTTGGGTGAAGACCAAACCCTTACATGTTTTTCAACTTACAAGGGAAACTTCTTATAAGAATTACAACACTTGACTCACTCCCTTGCTCTTTTTCTTTTTCTTGCATACTTTTAGCACACCCTTTTTTCACAGATTTTTTGCCCAATGACTTGTGTGAATTCTTGTGCTAAATATAAGAAAACTTGGGGTATTTATAAGTCTCAATTGACTTCAAAAGAATGAAGCCAAAATTCAAACATATTCGAAAAATCCGGATACGGGCAGTACAACCGTTGGCACCGACGGTACTACTGTCGAAAGCTGCTCAAAAAACTGGGCGACGATGATACAACAACCGACTTGGGTGGTACAATCGTCACTCATCAGCGATACAACCATCGGGAATCCCCAATAAGTGATTCCCTCTACTTTTCTAATCCCGACTTGTACATTCTATTGATCAATTCTTAGGTCAACCAATTGAGCCAACCTAAGCTTAATTCATCCCCATAGTGGACCCTGTTGCCTCACATTGAGTTGATTTGACTTCCTTCTAAATCAAACTCAATTAAGACTTGAACCTAACTATGACTCACTGATTACAACCATACAGGACCATCAAACTTAATAAATAATATAATACCCGGCAATCCAGCAACCTCCGACATTCTTGCGACGAGTCTTATAGTCTTCTTCTAGCGATCTCCCGACGTGTTGCCAATAAGCTTCTCAATTCCTTCGGCGAACTCCCGACGAGCTCCCGGTACATCGTCCAAACCTGGACCCGATGCCCAAACTTGATCCTAGCCTAGCATCTTGTTGTAACTCCCTTTCTCCGTCATAGTTAAACCTACATTACTTCCTCTAACACATACATGTTAGATTAAACATCCATCAATTAATTTCATTATCAAAATATGAGATTCAACAATCGCCCAACAAACATTGGAGTATAAGGAAGTTTGTTATTGAAGTTTGAGTCTTCCTTCGTTTTCAGCCCTACTATAGTAGGAATCTATGAAGACTCAAGCCTCAAGAAAATGATCTCCCTATTTTTTTGAACCCTACAAAATTAGGTATCACATTAGAGCTGTGACTTATGGATCAGATCTATGCACCAATTTAAAATACAACTGATCCTCCAAATATCTCATCGTAAATAGAAGTTTAGAGAGGATGACTCAGCCCAGATCCACCCACTAGACATCTTAGCTAATGAGGAGGTCCAAGTTTAGCTGATGATCGTGTGTGATCACAAGATCACGATACCCTCCAGACACCAGTACCACTAATAGAGAGATACAAGATAATGTTTGACCGCAGGATTATGGTGCGCCTACCGTAGATACCACGAGAAAGCTTCAAGAAGAATTACAAACTAGGACCCAAAGTTCATAGAGCCTCAGCTTTGAGGACAAAGCTGATTTGAAGAGGGTGGGTCTGTTAGGACCCCAGTGAGTCGAGTCCTAGTAGATTGAGTTGAATCCTTAGATTGAGTCTTATTAGCACACTTAGACCTGACATTCGGCTAGGGGAGATTTAAGTCCATTGTAATAAATAAGCCTAAATCCTAATAGGGCTAGGATTAAACTGAATTGGAATCTGGTTAGAAGTCGAAGTTGGATTTGGTCGGGTCAACCAAGTCAAGCTTGTAATCAACCCAATTGACCACCCACCTTGATGAGGGAAGTCGACTAGGGTTAGAGAGGATAAGCTTCACTTAGCTTGGGACTCTCTCTAGGGTTTGAGTATGAGTTTGATTATACATTGGAGTCTTATTAAGAATAAGTTTACTAGAAGTAGGAGTCCTATTAGAATTAAGGTTTAGGAATCCTATATAAACACTTATAGCCACCCTTTTTCAACAAGCAATAGATCGATCTTTTTCAACCATTGTAACCGACTATCAAGGAGGGAGGAACTCCTGTAAAGTTCTAAGGAAGGTCAATCCCCTACAAAGATCAACCCAAGCTTAGAATCCTGCGGGGTTCTAACAAATTCACCACCCCTCCCCCTTCTAGTGCCAACACGATCATAATCATTGATATTAAAGTCACATTCACTCAATTGAATTAACACTTAAGTGAGTTTTTAATAATTTTTTTTCTGATATTAACGAGATCCCTTTATCACTTGTCCTTCTATATTAAATGAGATGAACTATACTTACTAAAAAACTCAAACGAGAAATTTTTTAATTTCTATGGATTTCGAGCTATGGAATATTATTGAAAATAATTTTTAAAAATCTTTCAATCTAATAAATAATTAAAATAATTAAAAAATATTTTCTTTGAATATTAAAACTATGAATACATTGTTTTATATCTTGCATAAAAATAAATTTAACCGTATTTACTAATTATGATATATGGCACGTGAGTCCGTCCGTATCACGACTCACACCGAACCTTAATATGTAAGCGTTAAGACCGAACATTAAGTACAGGAGACTCACACCGAACCCCTACTAATTCCTGTTGGTGCCCACGGGAGCCCCAAAAGCCTTTCCTTCGTTGGCTCTGCGGCGCTTCGACGCTTCGCCTTTCGTGCCCTCTCTCTCTCCTAGATTCTTAGGGCTCCGATCGAAGCGGAGCTCTCCCCTCGCCGCTTCCTCCTCCTTTTCTCCCGATCCCTAAGAAAGTAATCTGCTTTCCCTCACTCTTTGCGATCCATGCATTTGCTTGATTTCATTTCTTTTTGAGATTCGTCGAATCTATCTATTCCTTCGCTCTGTTCTTGTGGTTTATCTTGACGGTTGGTCTCCTCCGACGGAGACATACAAGAGTCTGGTTTGGTCTCCGGTCTTAGAATGAGAGAAAGGAAACAACTTTTGGTATTTGCTGTTGGTACGCTGACGGATGATTTGTTACGCTGGATACTTTTGATGGTTCGATTTAGGGTTTTAGAGGTTTTCGTTCCCTGACTGCTATTGCCCGCGATTTGATGATTTAGGGTTTTGGATCTGATTTATTTGACCTTGATCTATTTACGACCGTAGGTCTTCTTGGGCGTATAAGGCGATTCTATTTGCATTTGGGCTTTAAGTAGTTATTGTTATTTAATGCGACTGGAGTTCTTCTATGGTGCGTACGGAGGTGAAAGTGGATGTTTGGTTGTTCGGGTTTTGCTACGTTTGATTTGCTTCGACCTCAGTTGTCTGCCAAGATATGTCAAAGCGGACGGTGTTTTGGCCCTTTTTTGAGTTGGTTCCCGGTTTAATACGGTTGTGCTCACGGTCTCTTGTGGTCTCTCATGGTTCTTGATCTCTCCCCTTTTGAGGATCATGAGTACAAGCTTAGAAGGATGCTTTGTTTCTTACATACATCTGCATGGGTAAAATTTGGTTCGACACTTTGGCATGCACTTTGTAGTTTACTTGTGTTGTTCTGTTGTGTTGGGTTATTAAGGGTGCCAGAGAATGTCGTTGGAGCACAAGTGAATATATATGTATAAGTATTTGGAACACAGAAGCGGTTTTGCTTTTCTAGTTTACCTTTATCTATTTATTTTTGACTTGAGACTATTGGATAGCCTGCTGTGACTGAATTATCTGATTTCTTGATATTATTTTCTTTCAGATTTTCATTTTCTGGTTTAAAGGATCCAGCATATTTTCCTTTCTTTTTGTTGGTTTTATGTACACTCTCCATTACTGTGAACTAGGAAGCACATTTTCCTTTTGAATTTTGCACTTTTGTATATAGCTTCACTATACAGATTGTTCCTGACTTTCTATTGTTTCTAGGATTGAAACTGCTCTTATGTTGCATATGTACTACTTGTGCTGTGATGTTATTTCTTGCCCCTCTAGTTATTTGTTTAAGAAGCCAAGAAATATCGAAGTATGGTTGTCTCTTTTTATATTTATATATTTTGCTTATATGGATGATGAACATTATAGTTCATTTTTTCACTGTCCTATTAGTATAAGATGAACCTTGGTAGATTTCTGACGTTTGTATGTTAACTGTGTATTACTCTTTTTGTATCATCTTGGGGACTGGGGATATTTTGCCCCTATGTTAACTTAGCGCTGGGTGTTAATGTGTGTGCACTGTATGGCTCTTTCAGCAGCATGCCATTGATTTATGTAATCTGTTTGAAGATTTTCACAAGTCTCATGTCATGACTATTTGCATTGCAACCTAAAAGATTTTTTCACCCTAATAGATGTTCCTAATGTTTTATCAGGCATGGCATTGCCAACTGCATCTCCTGTTTCTCCTCTGAGTCCACAAGTGGTATGACTTGGTCCTGTGTGAGTTTCTCTTCCATGAATTTGGTTTTTGTCACCTTAAATCTGACATTTTGGTCAATGGCTTTGCAGATTGGTAATGCATTTGTTCAACAGTATTACCAAATTCTGCACCAATCACCAGAAATGGTTCACAAATTCTATCAGGATTCAAGCATTCTAAACCGCCCAAATTCTGATGGAGAGATGACTTCAGTGACAACAATGCAAGTATGTTTGTCCAAAAACAAGTAGTATAAGTTGTACTACTTCAGTTTATATATTATAGAGGATGTTTGAATGCTCTTTAAGATTCAAGAACATGCTTTAATTGGATAAGTGAATTGTTTGAATGAACGAGTATGGAAAGATTTAATGATTGGCTTGCATGAAATTGTCATCATTGCCTTTAATATCATGGTTCATGTTTCTCTTTTTGTGTTTTTCTTCTTGGATTTATTTTGAATTTCTGTTTATACTAGCGTATTTTTTTGATAATTTATTAGTTTGTCCTTATGTCGTTTTGACAATGTAATTCATTTTTCTATACATTCTTCATTGTAACTAATGATGTTATATTCTATTTATTATTTATGGAAATGTAATACCTGCAAACTCCATGAACTCTTTGTTTAAGTAACATAAACAGAGTAATTATAAAATTTGTAGATATTTGGTTCACATTATCCATCTTTTGTGGATTGGACAAGTGGAGGTAGAAAACTGGAATTGTATTATGATTGGTTTGCGTTATTGTTTTTGCAGCTTGTGTCTTTGATGGAGGGAGAATATGGAGATTTTGGATAGACATTTTTTCTAACCAATAGTTTTTGTTATTTAAGCCGTGTAAAAGAATGATTGCGAACCTGGCTATATATTGTTTTCTTTATATATATTGTGTTTGGTATGGATTATATTGTTTCATTTTATGTCTTTTTATCATTAATGATTCCTTACCAATGCACATTTATTTTCCTTGTAAGATTGGACTGATCTAAATGTACATTTTCAAATATGGAGCAGGCGATCAATGAGAAGATAATGTCCTTGGATTTCAGAAACTGTTTCACTGAGATAAAGACTATAGACTCACAACTGTCTTACCAGAATGGGGTGCTTATTGTAGTGACTGGGTCGTTTATTGGACATGAAAATGTCAAGAGTAAATTTGCACAGTCATTCTTCCTTGCACCTCAAGAAAATGGAGGTTACTTTGTCCTGAACGATGTGTTCAGGTTTTTGAGTGAGACACAGCCAAGGGAAATGAACCATTTTTTGTATGATGGCACAAATAATGATGCCCCCAAGGCTCCTCTAACTTCTGAAACAGGTAAAAAATTTGATCTATAAATTAGCTATATTTTCTTGCTTGAGATAACTGACATTTTTGATATTTTTTTCAGAACAAAATTTGCAGGAGTATCATGATGAAACTCTACAAACTGAGGAGGACGGTGACAATATGGAAGATGTACTCAACCAATCAGAGGATGGTGGTTCAGGTACTGAAGATGAGGTTGTTGTGGATCTACCAGCCAATGCAAGCGAAATTGATCCACAGACAACTCGTGAAGTGATTGCTTCTGGGGCTCAAGATGATCTGCCTAAGAAGTCTTATGCATCAATTGTGAGTTAATTTTGCCTCTTTTTAGCAATCAAATTGCATTAGAAGTTCTTTTCCTTGTAGTATTGTAGCTGTTTAATTGATGATGTTTTTTGCAATTTTTTTTTAAAAATAGCTTCTTTCTATCTCCCAACTGTTGCTGTTTTTTGGGAATTTTAATTTTGTTTAAGAGAGTTGTTTACAAATTTAACTCTGCCGGCAGGTTAAGGTGATGAAAGAAGGCCCATTATCGGCACTGGTTCATGTGACTCCTAAGGCAAAAGTGGCTGCAGAGAAACCAGTGGTGGTTTCTCCGACACCAGCTACTGTCCCTGAAACTTCTGTTCCTGCTAGCAATGATGTCCCTGAGAACAAAAACAATGTCGAAGGTATTTCTAGAATAAAATGTTCTACCTTTTTCTTTGAAACATATTCTCCTTACATGTATACTTTCTTATTGTAGAGGAGGGTCATTCAATCTATATCCGGAACTTATCTCCGAATGCAACAGCCGAGAAGGTTGAGGAGGAATTTAAGAAATTTGGACCTATTAAGCCTGGTGGTGTGCAAGTCAGGAGCCACAAGGTTTGGCAAATTCTGGAGATTTTGTTAAGTAAGTTTATTCGATAATTACATTTTTTTGCTTTTATATTTGCAGGTTGAGCGGTACTGTTTTGGTTTTGTTGAGTTTGAGTCGTTGAAATCCATGCAAGCAGCAATTGAGGTATTATAGTAGGACTTAACTAGACTGGATTTGATTTTGAAGGTTGTGTGTTTGAATATTATGTTGGTGGGAATATAAAATTTATATAAACTTTAGAGGAAGTCTGTTTCTTTCATGAGAGAATATTTTAGAGACATTATCATGTTTTACCATTAGATACTCTTCAGATTTTGATTTTGAAGGTCATGTTTTTATTGAATATTTTGTAATATAACTATGTATACTCTAGATAAGTTTATCTCGCAAGAGAAATCTTTGAGCCATTATCTTGCTTTCCCGTTAAATATTTTCTGCCCCAGCCTGTGATGTTCTTGGACAACACCGTATGAACCTAAAATTGCCCCATCAGTCTGCTGTCATTTTCATTTAGGATTTTCTGCAGTGTTAGATCTGCAGTGGTTCGAGAATTACTATGGTATTTCTACTCTTTCATCTGTGCTTCAGATTTCTTCTTATGACATGACTAACTGGGGGGCCTGGTTCAGTGTTTGGACATTGCTTTAGATGGTTATTGTTAGTTTATGTTGTATGTCTGTTTCTTTCATGAGAGAATATTTTAGAGACATTATCATGTTTTACCATTAGATACTCTTCAGATTTTGATTTTGAAGGTCATGTTTTTATTGAATATTTTGTAATATAACTATGTATACTCTAGATAAGTTTATCTCGCAAGAGAAATCTTTGAGCCATTATCTTGCTTTCCCGTTAAATATTTTCTGCCCCAGCCTGTGATGTTCTTGGACAACACCGTATGAACCTAAAATTGCCCCATCAGTCTGCTGTCATTTTCATTTAGGATTTTCTGCAGTGTTAGATCTGCAGTGGTTCGAGAATTACTATGGTATTTCTACTCTTTCATCTGTGCTTCAGATTTCTTCTTATGACATGACTAACTGGGGGGCCTGGTTCAGTGTTTGGACATTGCTTTAGATGGTTATTGTTAGTTTATGTTGTATCTTCTTCTTTGTCACTTGTACCTTGACTTGATGTTCAGGGGAGCAAACTTTATTTTGTATGCTTAAGTTTTCATGAAAAAGAAGATGATAGATTTGTTTAATCATTTTATTACTGTGGGAGCTACATAGTGACTGATGTATGCTCTTTATAATGGTACTAACAAGAAAGATCTTTAAACAGAATTAGTAATTGAATAAGGTGGTAACTTTTTCTTGACTTATGACGATGGCAATTGACAAGTATAAACTTAATTGTTGTCAGGAATACAAGTGGTAGAAGTGTGATCAATCAAATATCACGGTTCTTGAAAATAAGGAATTGTCAGGTTTTGTCTATTGGAATTCTTACTAAAATTTCAGTTTGGATCAGTATAATTAAGGAATTCTTACTACAAGGTGCTTTGGCACTCACCTAGGCACCTATGATATAATTAAAGATGGCTGGATAACATAATTGGCAGGCACTTGCATTTCTCCTATGGTATTATAATCAGGGTTTTCAAAACCGAATCATATCCCCTGCTACCGGGTGGTACCGTTGTTCTAGCCTCGTATCGTCCTCTATAGGGTTGTTTCCGCCTCGTTACCACTCAAAACAGGTCGGTAACGGTCGATTTCGATTGTCGTCACCCGCTATTGGGTGATATCAGCCTGGCTGCTGCGAGGCATGAAGTGGAGAGAGAAGGAAGAAGAAAGAGGAAGCGCTCGAAGAAGAGGGAGAACCTCTACGCGTTTCAATTCGATGTCCCTTGACGATCCCGATCTAGTAGGTAACGGTGAGGCGGTGGCTCGGCTTCTTCGTTGCTTTCTTTGCTAAAGATCGGAGACGTCTGTGGCCTTTGACGTCTTCGTCGACCGCCGCATATGAGGAGAAGATCGCATTCTTCTCCTCGTCTGAGGCGACAAAAAGAGGTGACATTGTTGAGGTAACATACGCCTTATTATTTTTTATATTCTTTTTATTTTGATATATATACATATATATATATATATTATAGACACACACATATATATATATATATATATATATATATAGGTGTACCACTTGGTACGCTCTTAGTGTACCAAGCAGAGCTCAGTATGGCACAAAATTATGAACCCTGATTATAATGAAGTCAACGATAGGTTTGAATTTTTAGCTTTGAAAAGTTAATCATCATGTTTAGATGAATTCTTTGTAAGAGTTGAGTATTTACTCTAGAATTCATCTGCCTTCGAAAGGAGTTGAGTATTTACTGTTGCCCATGCCCTCTGTAGGATCCAAACTGATCTATGTCATGTTTGGCAATGGCCAAGGGTTTACTGCATAATTGGATGGTTGTTTTGGTCACAATAGCCCCTTTGTAGTGGTTGTAAGATTGGCTGATTTTGGATCTCTCCAGTTCAAGTAGGTGAAAATATTTCCAGAGAAGTAGGAAGAAAAAATAAGTTCCATTGATGAGAAAGTATACTGAAAATGGCAAGGATCGCCATAGAGTTCACCATATGCATGTCAGCCCCTAATTTTTGCATTTGGCTCATCATCGTGCATGTTATGTTCTTGAATGCCAAATGCCAATGTGACTCCTGCTGCATGCATCCTGCAATTAATTATGAACTGTTGAAACCTAAATCAATATTCTGAACTGATTGCACATGGACACAGTATTGACAGTGTTTGCATCTCTACCCATGTGAACAGTCAGTTGTATGAATATATGGATAACCATGTTTGGGTCCATATTTTATAGTGCGCATGTGATGCATGTGTATGTGAACGCTTGTGAAAATTTGGTTTTTATAAAAGTTATTCTTCTTCCTTTGATCTTTGTTAGCATAATCTCTTTACTGATAGTTTATACTGGTTTTGTTGCAAACTCCTAGGCATCACCGATCACGATTGGAGGTCGTCAAGCTATTGTTCAGGAGAAGAGAACAACAACACGAGGCAAGTATTGCTTTTTCTTCATCTAGTTGATTAGTGTATATTATGCAAAAGCTGTTTCATTATTAAAATCTTAATTTCTGAGCATGATATCTGCCTGCTGTTCTTGCGTGAAACTACTGTGGTTTCATGTTCCATTCTTTTGTTTTTAGGAATTAGGATTGTCAACTGTCTATAATTTTGTTCAGTTGCTAGAAACATAACAGTTTGGGGACGTTGAGCAACTTTTTAATTGTTGTTTAGAATTTGATATCCTAGCTTGATCATCAGCCTTTTTTGCCAGCCATGCAGATAGGTCGTCTTTCAAATTTTATTATATTATGATTTATATCATTTATTGCTTGCCTTTTCACTCATTTTGTCCTGGACTTTCTAGTTTTGGAATGGACGACATATTGTTAGTAGTAGCAGATATTTTGCTGGACTTAATGTTATTAAACTGGGATTTAATGTTATTATAACTGGTGGTGTTAATTTCACTGGGATAATAAATTTTTGGCTTGCTTGCAATTTTGAATGATAAACTGATTTCTTTACTTATTTAGTTGTGAATGGTGTGGTCACCAATAGCAACAGCAGCAGTGGGGGGCGAGGGCGCTTCCAGTTGGGAAGAGGTGCTTTCAGAAACGATAACTTCCGGGGACGTGGAAGCTTTGGTTCCAATATGGGCTTCAGGAGGAATGAGTTCAGGAACCGGGCTGAGTACTCTGGGCGTGGTTGGGACCCGACTTCTGGTGGGAGTAATGGTTATCAGCCGCGAGCCTTTCAGAATGGGAATGGCATGGTCGGCCGCCCTAGAGGACCCAAGCCAGGTGTTGTTTCAGCTTAGAGCATTTGATGATTCTGCCTCTTTACAGTAATGGCAAAACAATCTATTTCTTGATTAGGTATTTGATCTGTAATTGGAAACCTTATCGGAAATCAATTTTTGTCTGGGTTTTTACTGTTGGCAGTAGTTCTTGTTTTCTCTTTGTCTTGGTGCATCTTGTACTATTTTTTAAAATCAAAATCTAGGTAGCCCATCTCATCTATACGAGTTTCATTTTGTAGAGTCCATTTGAGATCTGCCTCAAAGCTTATATTGGTTCTCTTGCATATGCACTAGATTATCTTTTGCAGAAGTTTTTGTTGATTGAATATTTTATTGTTTTTTTACTTATAGCTACTAAAGACATTGTTTATCAATTTTAGACATTAAAAGTATGGCTTCTGACTGGGGAGAAATTTCAGACCGGGGAACACATTGTACTTTTAATTAATTGCTTCCATTTGGATTATGTAGTTGAATTATATTGTTGGTCTCAAATAAAAAAATATCATTGTTTATAAATAAGGTTCATGATTGACCTTGTTTTTTATTTCTTGTTGATGGTTTCACGATCTAATATTCTTTTTTCCTGTCAGTATATATAGGTATTTGTTGTCTGATTTTTGCTTTTTCCAATTGGATTTCATTATGTCCAATGAGTGTTTGGCTGCATGTTTAAAATTTCAACCTGAGATTTTTAAATCTCAAGATATATCTTTTTTTTGGTTTGTGGATTTTTCATGCCTCATTAATGTTAAATGTTCTTGTGATCTATATACATTTCGGTTGTTGTTCTTGTTTCGGAATGGAAGTGAATTCTCAACGTTTTTCGTTGTTAATCGTCCAGATTGCCCAACCCACAGGTTCCAGCTTTGGCAAATTCATTCTCATATGTAATAACTTAAAAATTAGACTGTTTTCTCTCGTAGATTCATAGCTTTCCTGCTGATACAGTTTGCCAGGCGTTGCTCCGACCCTTACCGTGATCATCATGGTTCTTCATATCAGTGGATACATCACACCTTCTGGATCGCAGTTTTCTTTAATTTTTGAGAATTTTTTTTTTTGCTTTTCCTTTTATCCTTTCATCCAAGAAAGGCGAAGAAAAATGTCAGGCATTTACCGACTGGAGAAAGAAAATTATGGCCCATCTACACTAAATCCCGAGACGGTTGCACTGCTTTGTCATCGGCTACGTGACGAAGTTCTCACTTGTGACTGAAGATGAACATTAGAGAACGCTCAACCTCTCTCTAAAGAAGCCTCACATGAGACGAAGGTTTGCTACGATCAACTGCCGATGCATCATCATAAGAAATATACACCCTTGCATATCCAGAAACAAATCTTATAACTCAAATATTATACAAGACAAGGGTGAATCCAATGCCATAACATACGTCTCCTGCAACTCGGGATGCTAGCATCTAGTGATTCAAACCCTGCCAGTCACCTAGGTTACAATGAAGCAATCTTACCATTGTAAGAAGGCTCAGCACTTTTAAAAAAAAAAAAAGTCTTCGAGTCTGAAGGCTCAAATATACTCTTCATATCTCAACAATATAAGATTGCATAAGCTAGATTATATGATTTGCATCAGAAATAAACAGGTAACAAGTCTTGAAAAAGTAGTAGTGATTTTTTTTAAAAAGAAATCTGTATGTATATGCTGAAGCAGAACATACAAATCAGATACCAAAGGGTGCAGAACCCAAGCATCTCTGACTAGACCATTCTCTTCACAAACAGGGTCTCCACAACTAGTAATAAGTATCAGCTCAGCATGCTTAAAAATGTCAGTGATTAACTAGAGATGAGTCACTCCCCTTACATCTCTGAAGAGTCTCTATTTGCCAGTGCTCTACGCCCACATCAGCATCAGCAATAGGTTTGAGATCAATGGGCTTTTCCATCTCAAGCTCAGCAAAAACGAAGATCCAGGGGGTTGGCAATCCCGGTTTCACACAAAATCTACAACAAAAAGTTAAGGCTGTGCAACCAGAGTGAACCAACAACATGAAGAATGCAACTCTCAGATCACAGTCTTAGTTTGGCACAAGATCTACAAGAAAGGAACAGATTGGACCACCAGAGTGCTGTGCCAATCTGGAATCCAAAAGCAAATCGATGGTTTCAAAGACCGCAACTCAAGTTATGAAAAATCCCATCAAATTAGATGGGAGTTGAGCTAAATATAGCTATACTGATGGGAGTTGAGCTAAATATAGCTATACTAGTTGGTCCAATTGGTGGGTATACTAGGATCAGCTTGGTGGAAGCTTGATTTGTTTAGGATCAACTCAAGTACTTTCTTCCAATGAGGCTACTTCAATTGTTCTAGTGCTTATTGATGAATGCGATGGTGTGATGAAACTTTTAACTTATAGTTCTACGTTATCACATCTTAAGATGAGACATGGGTTTTCTGGTTGACTGTTAGCTGTTAAAAGACTGTGTTGACTGTTAGCTGTTCAAAAGCAGATCGCTTCCCTTTTCTTTGTTTGAGGCTAGCAGTGAAAAAGATACAACAAAAACACATGCACAGGTTTGCTTCTTGTTATTGTTTGGCGCTTGATACAAAAACTAGAAGACTAAAATAACACATCTCAATTACAAATTCTCGTGAAAAGTCGAACGAACTAAAGATTAATCAATTATCAGACAACACTAATAGCACAAATAAGACATAGGTAGTAGGACCAGATCCATGTTACAATGCTGTCATCTCCAGCATCCATTAATGAAGACTTTCTGCTCTTGGTTTTGCTTGCGGCTTGACGGTCTTACCGGTTCATGGTGGAGTCCAGTAAGGGTTCAAATTTGGCTTGAAGTTCAAGATCTAATATTAGGTCTGGGATCAATTTTATAATGAAACTATTTTTTCTATATATCTTCTTTCATTATGAAAATTTTTTTCCCTTCCAATTCCAAACTAGAAAGATCAATATCATCACAAAGATTAATTAATTTAAAGATACAACTAATTGCAACATGGAAAAGTTACCAACCTGGCTTATGGCATCATGTTTGCTTCTTTTTATTTTCACAAGTTCTTCAGAAGATTCACATGTTTAGAATAAAAACCAATATCATAATGAGCACATAAAAGAACAAGGCAAAGACTGCTACAACAAAAATGGATCTACTGGTAGACACTTGATTCTTGTATCACAAAAACCATCATATGCTATAACTGAAAGCGCGAAAGGCCTAGATATTTAAAGGAAGATTAGGTTCACTGTACGATGAGAATCACAAGTTTGATGATGAAGAAAGGATGTCACAATCAACACTAGAGTTCTGGATAGCATAGATTCTCATAATCATCTCTCAGTAAACTTGACAAGAAAAAAAACATTGATTATGAGCCCTATGAAAAGTGAAATATAATCCACCTTGTGCAAGTGCCCTTAAATTTAAAACATGCACAACAGGCCGAGTGAAGATATTAAACATTGGCCATGCAAGCGTAAACTGGTGAACTTGTTGATTTACATCTTGTGAAGTGGTACAAGAAGAAAGCAATTGATATAATTCATTCAGGTAACCCAGGTAAAGGATAAAGAGAAACTTAATCACCACTGATATCCAAACCAAATAAAAAGGGCGTATCTCCCACAATTGATATAATACAATGCAAGAGGTTCCTGCCAATGCGAGGTCTAGAAAGGTCAGTCTTATCTCTAAATATAGAGAGGTTGTTTCTATGACTCAAACTATGATCTCTCACAAAGGAGCAACCTTACTATTGCACCAAGTAAGCATTTTTATCTCGTACCACGCATTGGTCCCTAGTCAGATTGGTATGAATCAGTTGGTACCAATGTATAGATGCATGATACACTAGTACGAACCAAAGACTTGAAGAGGAAGAAGAAGGAAAAGAGGAAGGAAGGTATGGTGATGAGGAAGAGGATGAAGAAAGAAGGAAGAATAGGGAAGAAGAGGAGATAGTAGAGGAAGAAGAACGAAGAGGTGGCAGTGGAGGAAGAAGGAAGAAGAGGCAATGGAGGAAGAGGAAGGAAAAAGAGATGGTGAAGGAAAAGAGGAAGAGAGGAAGAGGAAAGAACAATAGGAGGGGATAAAAGAAGAGGTATGAGGAAGAGGAGGGAAGAAGAGTAAGAGGAGGAAGAGTAGGAGAAAAAACATACTTGAAGTCGATGATAGGCGACGGGCGACGAGCAGTAACAGCTCATAGGTTTGTCCGTGAGTGACTATGGGGAAGAGGGCTCATAATCCTGTGAAATATTTTTTTTTCCTTGCTGTATTTGTGGAACCGAACTACCCAAAACGCGGGCACGGGTTCATGCCTACCCGTGTACATACCACCCATTACATAACGGTCCAAGCAAAACCATCGTCCACGATACCAATGCCTACCCTCAAAATGTGAATTATGTCTAAGCCTGGTAAAATAAGAAGAAAATGCAACATAAGTATAGGAAGTGGTGAAGACATCACATTAAAGAATAATAGTGGATAAACAAGGTCATTCAACTCCAAGGCCCATCATACACACACTGCCTACAGTTTCTTTCTGCTAATGACAAAGCTTAGTAGAAAATTTTCCAAGTAGCCTACACTGATGGCTGAAACTTTAAAATGTTAGCAGATGCATCACAGATCATAAAGCTGACAAAAGAAAACTGTAGGCAGATGTATTACCTTTACACTTGTTTCCACTCTTCCTATGTGAGCCTTCTGTGAACGCATGTCAGCATCAAATAGTATCCAAAACAACAATGAGCAATGACTAATGTAACTTTTCCAGAACAATATAAAGCATATATATTTTCTTCAAACATTAATAATTAAGGTCAACACATTACTCTTATGATATTCATAGAAGTATAGAACAATAACTTGGTGAAACAACTAATTTCATTTCTGGCTATCTTGGTGAATTTTTTAGTCAAGCATGTAAGCAAAACTCATGCACTTGACAGCGAGCAATTTATTAAACATTTAGATTTTGTAATGCTCATATATTTTGTATCTCTCTTGTTAATGGGTAGAATAATCAAATATCTTAGTAGAGGAACCACCTAAGGTATTCAATGGGTCAGTTACCCAAGGAAAGTTGGAAAAATACTTCACAAAAGTCTATGAAAATCTCAATTAATCTGGTTAATATACAACTGACCTTTTCTTGTTTCCTTTGCAGATATATCAGTGAGCCTCTGAGAAAGGACTAAAAAATTTATAATTTACTGGCAACAGCTACAACTTAGCTTCTTCTTGAAGGTGATAAAAAAATGGACCATATGAAGTAGAAATTACAACCAATACTGAACGGGTTAATCATGCAGCTAATATTGGTGCTAGCAAGTAGAAGGCTGAAGTTGCTTTAGCCGTTGAACAACTTGCTTCATAGTCGGTCTGATAGAAAGTGAATCAACTGTACACCTGACAGCTAAATGCAATGTCTCCACCAAATCATCATGAGGCCCAACATCCCACATGAAGAATTCATGGGCCCACCCCTGGCGGAGTAGCATGCAAGCCCAAGCAACAATATTAAAGCCATTTCCATATGGAGAAAATGAAGGATCCAATGCTTTCTTGTCTGATATCAACTCCATCAGTACCACACCGTAGCTGTATACATCAGCCTTATCAGAAACACGACAAGTCATTGCATACTCTGGAGCAACATAACCAAAAGTTCCAGCTACACCGGTAGTTGCATGTGTTTCTGAGTTGCCTAGAAGCCTTGCCAATCCAAAATCAGAGAGATAAGCTTTGTAATTGTCCAACAGAATGTTGCTTGGTTTAACATCCCGGTGGAGGATACGGGGCACACGATGGTGATGCAGGTAAGAAAGTGCACATGCAATATCCATAGCAATTCTATGGAGTACCCTCCAATCAACAGCTCTTTTGTGCCTTTCTTGTATAAACCTCTCAAGATTTCCTCCTGAAAGGTAGTTATAAATGAGAAACATTTCCTCCTCACTAAGATGATACCCTATCAAAGTGACAAGATTTGGGTGGTGCAATCTCCCAAGTGTTTTAATCTCTGCATGGAATTGTTGAACCCCTTGAAATCTTCCTAGAGAAAGTCTTTTTATGGCCCACTAATACTCCTGGTGAAATTTCAGCCTTGTAAGTTGCTCCAAAGCCTCCATGTCCAACGCAATTGCTTGCATTAAAGTTGCCAGTGGCTCGAACAACACTCTCAAAGGTAACTGGTGCTCCAATGTCTGTGAAAAGTGTAACCTCTCTTCTTGAAGACTGGGCTGCAAATCTTGGTGCACATTTTCTTGTGTATATGTAGAGGACAATTAAAGCTAAAATAACAGAAACAATGGCTGCTGCTGAAGCTATTGTAGCAATTTCTATAGTGCTGAAACCAGTATTGTTACTATCATTTGTTGGCCTTACAGGTGAAGAATCAGTGTCATCCTGTGTGCCAGAAAGTGATGGAACAGATACAGTATTTACAGGACAAGAGTGGATCAAAGGGTTTCCAAGAACACTATCACATGTCAGCATACTGGCGTTCATTGGTAATGGCTCAGACAAGTTATTGAATGACACATTAAACTTTGTTAAAGATGTCATTCTAGCTAAATTCAAAGGAATTATTCCAGAAATATTATTGTTGTCGAGAAGAAAAATAGTAAGATTCTTCAGGTTGACAAGGTCAGTGGGAATTTCCCCTGAAAGATAATTGGAAGAAAGATCAAAATACTTAAGATGATGCAATCGACCGAAACCAGCAGGAATGTTGCCTTTAAGATTATTCTTTCCCAGTGAGAGATACTGCAGATGCTTCAAATTGTCAAAGTTTGAAGGAATCTCACCTTCAAGATGGTTTCTGCTGAAATCTAGACTGATAATGCCTTCCAAGAATCCAAAACCTCGAGGAATCACTCCAGTAATATTATTACGAGAAACATCAAAAACCACGAGAGGCAAGCACATGGCACCAACTTCTGTTGGAATTTGTCCAGAAATCCAGTTATTACTTAAGTTGACGATGAACGCTTTGACCTCATTACACTTATTAAATATGACATCACTTAATGGCCCAACAAGATTATTACCATTAGCGAGGAAAGCATAGACAGCCTCCTTCCTGTATCTATCAGTCGAAAGTGGTAAAGATGGTAGGACGCCAGTGAACTTGTTTTGTCCAAAGTTATGGAACACTGTAATATCATCACCAAAATCATACATATCGAATGAGATTGCAGCCAGTGTTGTATATGAAAAGAATGACGAATACCCAGATACTAGGTCATCTAGCAGCAACTTTGATGAAGGGCAAGATTTCAAGTTAAAGCTTGGGATGGAACCAGACAGACGATTACCACTAAGATCAAAAACATCCATACAAGGGACAGGAAGATTCTGGCCCAGCCAACCCGTCAACTTGTTTGAGCTCAAGTTAAGAAATTTAAGATTCTGGCACTGACCAAATGCTTTGGGAATACCCCCAGTGAAGAGATTTTCCCCTAGATTAACAATTTTTAAGCTCTCGCAAGTACCCCAACTGCTTGGAATCTCCCCTTGTAGCATCGCCTTCGGTGCCCATAGCACTCTAAGATTTGGCAGGGCGGTGATATTCTCATTGATCCTACCTTGGAAATAATTGAACTCATCAGCGTCAACATTGCTTGAATTATCAGAAAGAATTGTTGGATTGTACGGGTTTGAAAGCACGATAACAGATAACTCAAAGCACCCTCCAAGTTCAGTAGGCACAGGGCCACTCAGACAGTTCCTCGAAACATCTAAAACTTGGAGCTTTCTCAACCGGCCCAACTCTGGAGGAATAACATCATCCAACAGATTAGATGATAGTATGAGTGAGCGGAGCTCACTGCAATCTCCCAAGCTTCCAGGAATGCTACCGACCAGAATATTACCGGACAGGTCCAAATGCTGCAAACTCCGGCAACCGTCTCCCAGCTCATCTGGAATTGAACCACTGAGCTGATTCGAAGATAGATATAGTTCTCTGAGGTTAAGAAAATCGGCAACGAAACCAGGGATTGTGCCATTGAGCTGGTTCCCGGAGAGGTCCAGGGTTTCCAAACGAACATAACTAGAAAGAGACAGTGGAATCTCACCACGGATCAGATTCGAAGCCAGGTTCAGCACTCTTAAACTACGTGGTAAATTCGATGGGAGAAAGCCGGAGAGCAGGTTGGCTTCAAAATCGACCACCTCGAGCTTCTCCAATCCCCAGATCTCACTGGGGATCTCGCCACCGAAGGCATGGAACGGAAAGGAGAGGACTTTAAGCTCCACGAGCGCTCCCATGGCGGGGCTCAGCTTTCCGGACAACCGCCTGTAGGAATCCGGGCACAGCCGCCAAAACGGGCCGGACCGAGAGCAGGACGCAGGGAAACGACCACCGTCGGCGGAGATGTTGAGGGCCGCCACCCTCGATCTCGCGTCGCAGGAGACGCCGGGCCAGACACAGTGGTCGTAGCCGGTTGCGTTGGACCAGAGGGTGAGGAGACCGGCGGGGTCGGAGACGACAGAGGCCTTGAACTGAAGGAGGGCAACCCTCTCGGCCGAGCGGGAAGCGGCATCAAGTGAGGACGAAGAGACGACGGCGGCGGCGGCGGCGGCAGCGGCCAATGGGAATATGAGGAGGAAACGGACTGGGGAGGTAGGAGAAACCCGGGAGCGTGGCATCGCCAGCGCCCGGCGCATCTGAAGGGGAACCGGAGCCCCTACGCCAACGTTAGGACGGAAAAAGAAACCCTAACCCTAGTTATCGAGGGGGGAGAGAGAGAGGGTGACGAGGGAGAGACGACAGAGACTAAAAAAGTAATTTTCTAGCACCAAAGGGGCTTTTTCTTGGTGAGAGCGTCTTCGTCGTCGTCGTCCTTCCTCGTCCTCGTCCTTGTTTCTTCTTCTGCTGCTACACTCGACTCCCACTCTTATTTATCTTTTTGTCTTCTAAATATACATCTTATTCAAAAAACCCACATCTACACCCCCAGTAAACCGATAGGCCAACCCGAGTATTACAAGATCGTGTGGCTTGGGATACGGGTATCGAGAAACCGCGGCCATTCTCTAGGTTCTTCCTCGGGCCCACTGCTTTGCTGCCGGTGCTCTCTCCCACCGTGGACAAATCCAAACGGCACTACTGAAGGTACCCACAGCACACCCAATTTAAAGTGCACCAAGGAAGCAGGGCCCACTATTCGAGCCTGTGAGCTGAAATTTGAGGTGTTGCAGACCGAGTGTGAAAAGCGAGTGCCGCTTCGCTTTTCTTTCTCATCGGAACCTGCATCAATCCACGCTCGGGGGAGACCGTCGACGCGTCGGGAAGGATAAGAATCGGAAGACACGTGGCGGGTGGCTCGGACGAGAGGGTAGGCGTGACGCCAGAGTGACATGGGCCGTCGATTTAACTAGCTTCCGCAAGCGTGGACCGTCGGATTTGGATATGGAAGCTGGCATCCGTTTGATCTCATCTAAGATTGATTGAGGTGCTTAGAGAATGACGTCATGAGGTTGATTGTTAGGAATATTGTCTTATTGTCAGTGTATTTTCTTCATTTTTCATAAGTAGTTATGCATGTTTTCTTTTGTAAAAAGGTTTACTACTAGACATTAATTACAATTTACTATCATCATCGTCATTCAACGTAGCATTTGAGGTCACTGGGAGACATTAATTTGTATGCCTTGTTCAAATCATAAACTTTAACAACAAAAAATTGCAAGGTAAATAAAAGCAATTGGTGAATCATATAGTTTCAATTAATAGGTAGGGACCATCTCCAGCACCGACATCTCCGAAGAAAATAGGCAGATGGATGGGATGGTGATAGGTGCTTTCAATTGGCCGACACATTTCACACGTTCAATCGGTGTCTTATTCTTCATTCTTAACTAAGTAGAGTTATGTCCTTATCACAAAGTGCCTAACATGTGTGGTTGGACTAACACCCAATATGTTGGGTTGAAAGATGTAGCTTCCAACAACTTGTGGTGCATGTGGGCATGCAACAATTTGCAATCCCAAGCTTTTCCGCAAATTATTTGGACCTAAGCACTTAGAAGACCTTTTTTCTTTCTCAATATCTGAAAAGAAATGTGAGAAATACGAGGGCAATAATTTAGCCTTTTTTTTGTTAAATTATATATATATATATATATATATATATATATATATATATATATATATATATATATATATATATATATATATATATATATATATATATATATATAAGCCTCATTCAAAAATGCTATAATCGGGTCAGTTAAATAAAAACCACTATAATCGTAATAACCGATAATTTTTCCCCTTAACATAACTTAAATTACCATTAAAATGTATTACTTTATTTAAATTATTAATTTTTATTTGTGTAGTATATTTAAGAACGATTAAAAATAATTTTCTTAATCATATGAATAAGTTAAAATTTTATCAATTAAATTAAAATATTAATTTATTTATTTTATAATAAGTGATGTGATTTGTAGAAAGTAAATAGTTCAAAATTTATTTTTATGTGTGAACCCTAAGAAATATAATGCATATGAATATTAATTAAAAATAAATTTAAAATAAAATTATATTATTGCTTATCTTTCTGAGGGAGTTCATCGACTTCCTATGTGAATAAGATGGCTCCTCCTCTCTTACTCCTCATCAAGCTTGGCAGTGTGCGGATTGAGAAGAAGATTTCTTAAGAAGAGGATCTTCGAGGAAATATATGATCCGTTATTTTTTTCTGACTAACTTTTATTCATATTTTGTAATCTTTGATATTAAAATTATTATAATTTGTATGATATATAGAAATATTTTAATTTTAAAATTTTATAATTAATAAAAAATAATAATTGAATTATGATGTTAAAATAATTAGTTAAATTAAAAATAGTTCTACTTTTTTAATTAGATATATTAATATTTTAAGGAATTATATATGAATTTTTATGATTTAATTAGTTTTTAATTTAGAATTATGAATCTAAATTAGTTATTCATGATAAAGAATAAATTTAAGATAAATTATTATTTTATAATATTTTAAACTTTTAAAAATATTAAAATTTAATTTAATAAGAGGAATCAAATTGAGGTCTAACTTGAGTTAAGTTAATTAACCAAACCAACTCATATGGCTATATACGACTTAGCACATACGATCTGGTATAATTCGACCCACGTGGCTATGCATAATTTAATCTATATGGTCGAACATGACGTAACCCATGTGACCATGTATAGCCGATGTAATTAGGCATGACTTAGCCCATGAAGGGATGATCGTATCCCTATAGACAAGTATGATAAAACTCATATGACAAAGCATGATCCAACTGATGTGGCTAAGCACGACTCAACTCATATGATCAGTTATAGCTCAAACCCATGTGGTAAGTTATGACTCAACCCATATGACTAGGCATGACCTAAGTTACGAGCCAAACATGATTCAGTTCAGTGTTAAGGCCTAGCCTAACTCGTAAGGCTTAGCTTAGCCCATAAATCTAAAATCGCCTAACTATGTGATCGACTTTAGACACATCATCAGTCTTTATCCAGCTCATTATTCCTCAGCTCAACCTATTACCTAGGATAGGCATGTGCAATACACGTGACCCATCTAAGGCTTAAGTGGGCTAGTTCAATCTGGGATAATATTATGCGATATAGGTCAATTTAATTAGTTTAAGCTCATTGATTAACTGAATCAAATATGTTTGTTCAATTTAAGTTAGTTCAGGATAATTCCAGACCAACCTAATTTTATACCAATTAAATTTAAATTAGACCAATCTAAGGTGATTCCAATTATATATGAACTGATATTAGTTACATTGGGTACTAAGTAAATTGAATTTGGTTTAAGTCAATTGAGCTATTCCGATTAGGTGCTTGATTGATTGAGAAGTATTAAGAGATTGATACCTCATATCTTTATGATTTAATAAAATTAAAAGTTTTATTTGAAAATGATTAGTGACATTCTATTATTTTTTAAGATTAAGTTGATGATATTGTAACCATGTAGTATTTGTGACTATATTGATTGGTCTATGAAATAAACTCTCCTTTTGATGAATAACTAATTGATGATGGAGCTTTAACTAAACTCTCCCGGTCTATATACTATTTTAGAATATAATAAGCTTGAATTCAAAATAATAATAATCTTTCAGTTCTAGTATTTCAATAAATCTGAGTGACTTTCAATAATAATCATTGGAAAGATCATATACATAACTTTAATTAAAATATCATAATACTTATTGCATACTTCATATACATAGTTAAAATATCAAAATAATCATTACATACATTATATGCATAATTCTAAATTATCATAGGTTAAAACATCATAATTTTTTCATATCATCAAAGACTACAATCGACTTCTCTCATTTTGTTAAAAAAATATAATTCTCCCCCTTTATTAATAAAATACATGAGTTATTACCTCTCTCTCCCCTTTTATCATTATAAAAAAGAAGAGAAGGATATTATGCTATCATGGTACCATTTCTCTCCCTTTACATCAATCTCCTAATTATAAAAATAAAAACTACTTTGATACGAAGGATATTAATATCGAAGCTAAGTTAGAGATAATATATGATATGCTATTATCAAAACTCCCCTTATCTGTATGCCATCTTAAAATTTAATGAACTCTAATTCAAAATGAAACATTTTTTCAATAGTACTCTTGAATTCAAGTTGAGATAAATTAAATCTTGATATTATCATTTTAATCCCAAATAAATCAAGCTTCAAATAATAAAAGCAAAACATGAGTCACTTCTAATAAAAGGTTACAAGTTTCCTTGTTTAACATATAAACTAGGCATGGATCGACTACTTCTGTTGTTTTGTCGTTAGTTCTCCTATCCAAAATAGAATACACAAGTCATGAATATAAAATAGTCAAAATAAATCTTATTCATACAAAATAAATTTTAAGTTGTAAACATCAAGAAGTCAAGTGAAAGATCATAATTCATTTGAATAAATCTCCTCTTTAGTAAATAACAAAAAGAATCATAAGAGAATAAATAGTAAAAGATCTTGTTTCATATAAGAGATTCTATTATATTATTACTATCAATTAATTCTTCTAAACAATTCTCTAGTTTCTCATTCATGGTAGTTTCTCATTCATGGTAATTAAATCCTTTTCATGTTTTCCAAAGCATGTGATTTTTGAAATATTTATTTTTATGTTCAATATTACATAATTTTAGATATTCACATTTAGAGCAAGGAGTACCAGATATTGATGAATATTTATCATGCATAATTTTTAATGTGTCAAATTCATTAGTAGGTAATGCATGATCCATTTTTAATGTTATATTTTTTACCAATCTTTTTGAGTTTATTATATAAATCATGAAATGTACTAAGTAATTCATTATATGATAAAGATGTTTCGAGTAAGTTACATACCTCATCGTTAAATGCCATCAATATATAGTTTGTCATGTCATCATAATCACTTTAGCTTTTGAGAAAAATGGTTCTTTGGTTCTAAGTATAATATCATTTCTTTTCTTAGGAAAGTTTTCTTTTTCTTTATCACTTTGTAACTCCTTTCATAGGCCATTATGTTGAATCTTGGATTTTGATGATGAAATCAATTGATGGTTTGTTGATCTAACATGTATATTAGAGAGATTAATACATGATTAACTATGATGGAGAAAATAAGTTACAACTAGATGTTGGGCCAGGATTAAGTCCGGGCATCGGGCCAAGGTTCGGGCGATATAGTGGGAGCTCACTAGGAGTTCGCCGAAGGAATCGGGAAGCTCGCTAGGAACACACTGGGAGATCGCCGGAAGAAGACCGTAAGACTTACCAGAAGATTCTCGAATTGCTAGGGGTTAGGTTGATTGTTGAACTTGATGGTCTTGTATGATTGTAATCTGTAAGTCGTAGTTAGTTTTGAGTCCTAATCGAGTTAAGTTTAGAAGAAATCCAAATTAACTAAAGTGACGCAAACCAGGTCCACTTTTGGGTTTAGGTTGAGCTCATTTGGGTAACCCAAGAAAGAGATCAACTAAAGGTACAAGTCTAGAATAAAAAAGTATAGAAAACACCTTTTCGAGATTCTCGACGATAGTACCGCCCAACCGTCGCCTTGTTGTCGGGGCAGCTTTCGACGGTAGTACCATTGGCGTTGGCGGTAGTACCACCTATACTAGGATTTTCTAAATACATTTGAATTTTTGGTTCCAATTTCTGAAGCCAATTGGGGTCTATAAATACCCTAAGTTTTCTTGTATTGATAGCAAAACAGTTTGGCAAGAAAACTGAGAAGAAAAGTGTGCTAAAAGTGTGCAAGAAAAATAAAGGGGGCAAGGGAGTAAGCAAGAAAGTGTTGTAATCCTTGTAAAAGTCTTTAAAATCTCCCTTATGTTGAATTTCAGATTTTGATGATGAAATCAATTGATGAGTTATTGATCTAACAAGTGTGTTAGAGACGATTGATGCATGATTAACTATGACAGAGAGAGAATTACAATTAGATGTGAGCTAGAGTCAAGTCCGGGGCATCGGGCCGGGGTTAGGACGATATAGTAGGGAACTTGCTGGGAGTACGCTGAGAGCTCGCCGAAGGAATCAGAGGCTTGTTGGGAGTTCGCTGGAAGCTGGCCAAGGGTATCAGAATCTTGTCGGGAGTTCGCCTGGAGCTTGCCAGGATGGCGTCAAGGAGTTCACGGACAGAAGATCGAGAGACTCGTCGGAAGATCATCGGGGGTAGCTAAAAAGCTTACCGGGAGTTGGAAAGGTCTAATGAGACTTTTTGGCCATATTGATTGTACTTAAGTCGTAGTTAGCATAGATTGTGGTTTGAGTCCTACTTGAGTTAAATTTAGAAGGAATAAGTGAGGCAAACCGAGTCCACTATGAAGAGTGGATTGAGCTCAGATTAAGCTCAATTAGTTGACTTGAGAAGTGGTTAACAAAAGGTACAAGTCGGGATTGGAAAAGTGGAGGGAACCACTTTTCAAGGTTCTTCGGTGATTGTACCGCTAGTGAGCGATGGTCGTACCGCCTAGGTGGTGGTTGTACTGCCCAGGTCAACGGTTGTACAACCACTGCTCGATTTTTCGGGCTGCTTTCGATTGTGACTGCTGATGCTGACGGTGGTACCGCCTATACCTAATTTTTTTTGGATACGTTTAAATTTTTGGCTCCAATTCTGAAGCCAATTAGGGTCTATAAATATCCAAAGTTTTCTTGCATTTAGCACAACACTTTGGGTTGAAAATTCTATGAGAAAATTGTGTGCTAAATAATAAGAAAAAGAAAAGGGACAAGGGACAAGGGAGTGATGTAAGAAGTGTAATTCTTGTAAATCTTCCTTGTAAGCTTGTAAGGTTCATCACCTAAGCCTATGAAAAGGAGAGAGAAAGCTGTAAGGGTTTGATTTTCACTTAAAGAAGATTGATAGTGGACACCGATGGATCTCGGGGAAGAGGACTCGGGAGTGGACGTAGGCCAGGTTGGGGCCGAACCATTATAATTATAAGTGTTCCTAATTGCTTTGCTTTATACTAATGATTGCTCTTATTTACTTTATAGTTAGACACGAGCTACTATCTCTTGACTTATCTTAAATTGGTTTTAATTGGTTCTAATGAAACATAAAGGAGCTTCTGTTTTTCTATCTTTACTATCCGTAAGCAAAGGTTTAATTCACCCCCCCACTTAGTGCCAATTGATCCTCACTCATTGTACTAACACCCAAGTGAGTAAATAGCTTCGTTTGACATGAACGAGGGATATTCCATTGCACATCCTCCCATATTCAATGGGACAAATTACACATATTGGAAAATAAGGATACGTACTTTTCTGATTTGTATGTATTTTGATTTATGGCACATCGTTGAGAATGATTTTGAAAAGTCTTCTAAACCAATGAATGAATGGAGTGATTTGGAAAAGAAGGCTTTTTATTTAAATGCAAAAGCAATGAATGCTTTATTTTATGCTCTTGATGAGAATTAGTTTAATTAGGTTTTTATTTATGAAATTGCTCACGATATTTGGCACACACCTGAAATCATACACGAAGGCACTAGTCGAGTTAAAGAGTCTAAAATTAATGTTTTAGTGTATAGTTATGCATTGTTTCGAATGAGGTCTTAATAGTCTCAAGTGAGACTATTTGAGACATGTACACCAGTTCACAGATGTCGTAAATGGTCTAAAAGCTCTTGGTAAAAGTTTTTCTAATTTTAAACTTGTTAACAAGATATTAAGACCTCTTCCAAAAAGTTGGGATCCTAAAGTAATTACAATTCAAGAAGCTAAGATCTAAATAATTTTCCTCTTGAAGAACTTATTATATCATTTATGACTTATGAACTGAGCTGTGAAGCTCATAATGAACTTGAAGAATCCCTTCCAAAGGACAAGAAGGACTTGACACTGAGAACTAAAGATGAACACCTTCTAAAGAACAAGAAGAACTTGACAATGGGAACTACAGATGACTCCTTGAGTGAAACCTCGAGTGATGAGGACAATGACATTGCACTATTGACAAAAAAAATAAAAATTATAAAAAAAACAAAAATTATAAAAATAAAAATAAATAAAAAAGGATAACATAATATGTTTTGAATGCAAGAAGCCAAGACATTTTGAAAGTGAGTATCCAAAGTTGAAGAAGAAGGCATAATACAAGAAGGATGCTCCCTTGGCAACTTGGGATGACTCAAACTCATCGGATGAAGATGACCACATCAAGAAAGAGGTTGCTAACTATACTCTCATGGCCATCCATGACGAGGTAAGTGAGTCTTCTGATTTCTCTTTTACTGAATTACTAAATAGTTTTCATGAGCTTTATGATAAATTTAAAAAAATTAGCAAGTCTTATAAACTACTTAAGAAAGAGCATAATTCACTAGTTAGTAAACTTGAAGAAATACATGAAGCATCACCATCACATAGTTCATGCACCAAATGTGAAACTTTAGAGGAACTTAGAAAATAAAATATTATATTACAAAAGCTAACTATCTTCGTTAAAGGACCTATTCTAAACCTGCCACCAAAAATTAAATGTAACTTTTGTGGTAGATTAGGACATATAGCTTACAAGTGTTCATTTAGAAAGTATAGTCCACATAAATTAATTTGGGTTCCTAAAGGAACCATAAACAACTAAAAATCTCTAGTTAAATTAAGTAGAGCTCTTCATGAGGGACCCAAAGTAAAATAGGTACCTAAATTAAAACCATTTTTTTTTGTAGGTTTGTCTCTAAACTAAGGTTAGGAGCACTAAATGGTACCTTGATAGTGGATAATCGGAGATTCAACTTACTTTTTTAAGCTCACTAGCCTAAATAAAGGAGTTGTCACATTCGAAGATAACAACAAAGGAAAAATCATTGGGAAAGGAACCATAAGTGACAAATCAAACCTTTTGATTGAATATATGCTATTAATTGATAGTTTGAAACATAATCTATTTAATATTAGTCAATTATGTGATAAAGGATATATTGTTAAATTTGAATCTAATTCTTGTATAATTGAAATACTACACAAAAATAAATATATGATTACCTTAAGAAACAATAATGTGTATACTATTGACATTGAAATTTTTTATGATGAAACATGCTTTTCGGCTTTAAATGATGATGTTTGGATTTGGTATAAGAGACTAGGTCATGCTAGCATAAAATTACTAAACCAAATCTCAACTAAAGATTTAGTAAGAGGATTACCTAGCCTTAAGTTTGTTAAAGATAAAATGTGTGATACTTGCCAAATAGGAAAGCAAATAAAAAGTAGCTTTAAGTCAAAAAATCAAATAAGCACCTCTAGGTCACTGCAATTGATACATATGGATTTATTTGGACTAATTGATACCACAAGCTTATGAAGAAGCAAATATGCGTTTGTGATAGTAGATGATTATAGTAAATTTACTTAGACTTATTTTTTGGCACATAAAAGCAATACTTTTAAATGTTTTCTAAAATTTTGTAAACTTGTTCAAAAGAAATGTTTATGATTTCATCAATACGTAGTGATCATGGTGGTGAATATCAAAACAATAAGCTTCAAAATTTTTGTGAGTCAAATGGATATATCCACAACTTCTCTACTTCTAGAAATCTATAACAAAATAGAGTAGTAGAAAGAAAAAAATAGGAGCTTATAAGAAGTGTCTAGAACCATGATAAACGAACATAGCCTACCCAAATATTTTTGGGCTGAAGCCGTTAACATGACATGTTATGTTATGAATAGGGTTCTTATAAGACCATTACTCTCTAAAACTCTTTATGAACTCTGGAATGGTAAAAAACCTAATATTTCATATTTTAAAGTATTTAGTTTTAAATTTTTTATTTTGAATGAAAAGGATGCTTTAGGAAAATTTGATGTAAAGTTTGATGAAGGCATTTTTCTTAGTTATTCTTGTACTTCAAAAGCTTATCATATTTTTAATAAAAGAACGTTAGTCATTGAAGAATCTATTCATGTCATTTTTAATGAGATTTTTATATTTAAGAAAATTTATTTTGATGATGATTTTGATTTTGACACTTTAAATTGAATGAAAATACTCTTAAAAGCAACTTGGATGAATCTACTTCCAAATCCTTGCCCAAGGAATGGAAGTATATAAATGCTAATCCTAAGGAGCTGATAATAGGAGATACATCAAGAGGTGTTCAAACTCATTCTTCTTTTAAAATTTTTTGTACTAATGCCGTATTTCTTTCTCAAGTTAAACTAAAATACATTGATGAAGCCCTAAGAGATGACTCTTGGGTTATTGTAATTTATAAAGAGTTAAATCAATTTGAGAGAAATGAAGTATGAGAGCTTGCTCCTAGACCTAGAGACCGTTTAGTGATTGGTACTAAATGAGTCTTTAGAAACAAATAAGATGAAAATGGTATTATGGTTAAAAATAAGATTAGATTAGTGGCCAAAGATTTCAATTAAGAAGAATGGATCGATTATGAAGAAACCTTCGCTTCTATAGCTAGACTTGAAGCCATAAGGATGCTCCTTGCCTTTGCGTCTTTCAAAGATTTTAAGTTCTTTCAAATGGATGTTAAAAGTGTTTTTCTTAATGGTTTATTTCCAAAGAAGTGTATGTTGAACAACTCCATAGTTTTAAAAATAGTCTTCTCCCGAATCATGTTTTAAAACATTCTAAAGCTCTTTATGGATTGAAATAAGCCCCTCGAGCTTTGTATTGAATAATTTTTTGAAAGGTAAGATTGATACCATATTATTTTTTAAGTATTTTGAAAATAATTTTATTATTATTCAAATTTATATTAATGATATAATTTTTGTTTCAACAAATGAATCTCTGTCTAAATCTTTTGTCAAGAGTATGAGCTAAGAATTTGAGATGTGTCTAATGAGTAAATTAACTTTTTCTTAGGATTACAAATAATACAATTAAGTGATGGTATCTTAATTAGTCAAACTACATATACCTTAAACTTATTAAAATATTTTGGTTTGGAAAATACTAAGGTCATAAACACGCCCATGAGCACTTCTACAAAATTAGACTTAGATAATGAGAAAAAAAAATTTGATCAAAGAACTTACAGAGGAATGATAGGTTATTTGTTGTATTTAACTGCTACAAGATCAGATATAATAGATTGTGTTAAGGTTTTAATCCAAGTCCAAAATTTCTCATTTAAATGCAGTGAAACAGATATTTAGATATTTGAAAGGAACCTTTGACTTAGGTTTATGGTATCCTAAATCTAAAAATCTTGATTTACTTGCATATGTAGATGCCGATTTTGAAGGTTGTAGAATAGATAGAAAAAGTACTATAAGAAAATATTAGTTTTTAGGGCATACTCTTGTTTCTTGGTCTTCCAAGAAATAAAATTTGATTCTTTTATCTATAGCTGAAGCTGAATATATTGTAGGTGGTGCATGTTGTACCCAAATTATTTGGATGAAAAACACCTTAGAAGATTATGAAATTCATTTAAAAAATATCCTTATAAAATGTGACAACACTAGTGTAATATATTTAACTAAAAATCATGTTTAATACTCAAAAACTAAATATATTGATATTAAGCATCACTTCATTAGAGATCATATGAATAGTCATGACATATCTTTGGAATTTATTGATACTAAGCATCAATTAGCAGATATTTTTACTAAACTATTAAATAAAGAATAATTTGATTTTATTAAAAGAGAGTTAGGAATGCTAACTTACCCAAATGCATAGTGTGCAAATTTCTTAATTTGATATTTTACAGATTTCTTGAATATCTTCTGGATTTCTTGGATTTTTGAGCTCATTTTTGAAATAATCTTACAGATTTCTTGGATTTCAAATTTTACATCTATAAGATTGAGGTTAAGAGCCCTTCTTAATGATGTGATATTTTTCACACCCCTCTCTAGTTTCTTCTTCCTTCTTATTCACAAAAGGGAGAAAATTTTTCATGAGAAAATTGTCTCTTATCTTATTTTACTAAGGGGGACCAATGATAAACTTCTTTATGCACTAAATATTTAGATATATAATCAATATTTATTTATAAATATGAAAAAATTGACACATGATGAGATTATATGCCTTGAAATTATTAGCTTAATATTTCACCTTTTTGTTGATGACAAAGGGGGAGAAATGACATATTGATGACACATGTAAGAAAAATGATAAAATGGGTATTTCTCTTTTTATTGATAAACAAAGGGGGATAAATGATTGATGGCTTAAGAGAGGTGAATTTAAAATTAATGTATGATCGATGCATGAATT
Organism: Ensete ventricosum; assembly: GCA_029747655.1. Classification (NCBI taxonomy): domain Eukaryota; kingdom Viridiplantae; phylum Streptophyta; class Magnoliopsida; order Zingiberales; family Musaceae; genus Ensete; species Ensete ventricosum. The sequence continues at coordinate 20,208,332 of JAQQAF010000005.1, forward strand.
TAAATATAATGTTGTATACTTGAAAAATCTTTGATGATTTGATATTGATGATTTAAGGTAAAAATGTTTGAAAATTGATGTTACATTATTTTTGAAATTAATAAATGAATGTAATGTTGTATCTTTTCATGAAAATTATTTGAAATGTTATATCATGATACTTGAATTCAAGAGTGTTCGGTTCTCTTGAATTTAAGCTTACTTTATTTGAATGATGGCATGGATATAGGGGGAGTAAAGGTTAACTCTCGTTATCAATTGGTTTGTCTTAATAAAAAAGGGGGAGATTATTGAATATCAGATTTTAATGATGAAATCAATTGATGGTTTGTTGATCTAATATGTGTGTTAGAGAAAGTAATGCAGGATTAACTACGATGAAGAAAATGAGTTACAACCATATGTTTGGTCATAATCAAGTTCGACCATTGGGCCAAGGTTCAGACGATGCAATGGGAGCTCACTGGGAGTTCGCCGAAGAGATCAGGAAGCTCGTTGGGAAAATGCTGGGAGATCATCGAAAGAAGACCGTAAGACTCCCCAGAAGATTGCCGAAGGTTGTCAGATTGCTAGGGGTTAGGTCGATTGTTAAACTTGATGGTCTTGGACAGTTGTAATCAGTGAGTCGTAGTTAGTTTTGAGTCCTAATTGAGTTAAGTTTAGAAGGAATCCAGATTAACTCAGTGAGATAAATCAGGTCCACTTTTGGGTTTGAGTTGAGCTTAAGTTGAGCTCATTTGGCTGACTCAGAAAGGGGTTAACTAAAGGTACAAGTTGGGAATAGAAAAGTGTAGAAAACACCTTTTCAGGATTCCCCAGTAGTAGTACCACCAGTTGACGATGGTTTGTACTGCCTAGATTGGTGGTTGTACTGCCCAGATCGATGGTTATACAATCGTCGCCCTGTTTTTAGGGTAGCTTTCGATGATAGTACCATCAACATTAATTTTTTATAGCAAGAAACTTTTGATAGTTTAAATTTTTGGCTCTAATTTTTGAAGCCAATTGGGTCTATAAATATCCTAAATTTTCTTACATTGATAGCAAGAAATTTGGCAAGAAAATTAAGAAGAAAAGTTTGCTAAAAGTGTGCAAGAAAAAGAAAGGGGGGCAAGGGAGTAAGCAAGAAAGTGTTGTAATCCTTATAAAAGTCTTGAAAATCTCCCTCGTGAGTTCTAAGTGAAATACTTGTAAGGTGTCTCTCCTGAACCGACGTAAAGGAGAGAGTGAGAAGTGTAAGGGTTTGATCTTCATTTGAAGAAGGTCATTAGTAGACACCGAGGAGGAGGACTCCGAAAAGTGGATGTAGGCCAAGTTTTGACCAAACCATTATAAACTATGAGCCTTCTAACTTTACTTTTTGAGTTTATATATTCCTACTTAAGTTTTCTTTAAGCAAGATAGTATCTTAGTATTGTTCATAGTTTAATTGCTCATGTATTCAACTTAAGCAAAATGTTTTTGATTTCCAATTTTACTTCAAATGAAATTTTCTTTAAACTAAGATTTCAGCCCTTGCACTAATTCACCCCCTCCCCCCCCTCTTAGTGCCAATTGATCCTAACACATTAAAAGTCCTATGAGTTCTTCAAGAGGAAAATTGTTCAAGTCCCTTGCTTCTTGGAAAGTTATTACCTTTGGATCTCAGCTTTTCAAAAGAGATCTTAAAATCTTATTTACCAATTCAAGATTAGTATAGCTTTTACCAAGAGCTTTTAAACTATTGATAACATCCATAAAACATGTGTACATGTTATCAATAGTTTTGCTTGGTTTTATTTTAACTATATACCAAAATATTAATTTTAAATTATTTTACTCTATTTGTGCCTTTATAAGTAACTTTAAGTATGTGTTAAATATAGTGTGGAGTATCAAAAGTAGAAATACGATTAAACTCATTTTTGTCCAATGCATAACAATAAAGCATTCATAGCTTTAGCTATTAAGAAAAAAGATTAAAATAATACGATTCATTAAAAATAGAGATATAACCAAACTCAACAACGTTCCATATATTAAAATCCATAAAATACAAGAAAATATGTATTCATATTTTTCAATAAGTGTAGTCTATCTCATTAAACATAGGTGGATGAGTGATAAAGTGTCCCTTTTGATTGCTTGAAAAACTCATTAAATCTCTCTTAGGTGTTAACTCTACTGAAAAACCAGGCTTTGACACTAATTGTTAGGATTATAATGACACTAAGAGAGAGAGAGAGAGAGAGAAAAGAGTGGGGGGGGGGGGGGGGGGGGTGTGGAGGTGTGATGAATTAGTACTATAGTAAGAAGAATATGATTTTTTAAGTTTGATCGATAAAATCTGCATCATAAGCGTGTTTAACCAAAAGTGTGAGTAAGGATAATGAAAAAGTAAATCAATATGCAATGGCAAAGTAAAGGTAAGAGAAATTAAACTGATTTATAGTAGTTTGGTTTTCTCGACTTACATCCACTACTGATTTCTCTTTCCTCGAGGCCATCGACTTTTACTATCGATATTCTTTCCAATAGGTAAAGATCTACTATCCTTGTTACAACATTTCTCTATTTAACAGGCTTAAGGGATAACTCTTTACACATCTTTTTTACAAGAGACCTTCAACCAATGCTGAAAGAGAGTTTGCAATGTTAGGATCGTAATGGCACTAAGAGGGGTGGGGGGTGGGGGGGGGGGGGGGTGGGGGGGGGGGGGGGGGGGGGGGGGGGGGGGTGTAATATGTATGAATTAGTGCTTATCGAAAAAAGATCTGATTTAAAATCGTTTGAACAAAAATATAAATAAAAAATCCATGTAACTTGAAAGTGTGAGTAGAATTAGTGAGTAAAGTAAATCAGTAAGCAAATGATAAGAAAAAATAAGAAGAAAATATAAACCGATTTATAGTGGTTCGGTCATCCTAACCTATGTCCACTCCCGATTTCTCTTCTCTCGAGACTATCGACTTTCATTGCTAGTCTTCTTTCCAACGGGCAAAAATCAACTACCCATACAACCCTTTCGCCTTTTACCAAGCTTAACATAGAACCTTTACAAACTCTTTCTCATAAGACCTCACATTTTCTTAGAATAACTGTTAATCTCGAGGAGGAAGAGACTCAAACACTAAGAGTTTACAATACTTTTACCTCATGGATTCTATAATATTCTTCACCCTTTTTTCACACATATTTATACTTTTTAATGTTTTATTAACCAAGAATGGGTGGGGTATTTATACACCCCCAATGGCTTCATAATTGAAGCCAAAATTTTAAATTCCTAATTTTTTGAGATACTAGTAGTACCACCATCGGCACCGAGCGGTACTATAGTTGAACAGAGCATGAAAATCTAGGCCCTAGTAGTACTACCATTGGTTTAGGCAGAACCACCACCGACTGGTGGTGGTACCATCGCTTGAAACCCTGAAAAAGCATAAACAGTGCTTTTTGACAGTTTGGGCGATACCACCACCTAGACCTGGTGGTACCACCGCCTAGGTTAAACTCAGGTTGCTGATTTGGCCTTTCATCAGGTCCAACTCAGCCCGAATTCAGGCCCAATAGGCCCCAAATCAAGTTGGCATAGTTATAATCCTATACTAGCTTAATTTGTCTCTAAACGATCATGCTTAAGACCTAACCACCTTAATTATAATCATGAAGCTTTCAACACATTGTTCATCATTTTGGCATATCCTTTGATCATCCGACACTTCGTCCGAACCTCCAGCACATCTTCTGACCCGATGCTTGAACTCATGGCACGAAGTTCACACGTCATCTAGTCCTCCGGCCCGATGTCCACTCTTTGACATGATGCGTTTTAGCCCAACGTCTTGTTTCAATAATTTGCCCTCTAATGGTTCAAGTACATAATTAAAATTTTTCTGCATTACTTATCTTGAAAACATATCAGTTTATAAATTTATCAATTGATTTTATCATCAAAATCCAGGATTCAACAATCTCCCCTTTTTTTGATGATGACAATAAATTGATGATGGAGTTTAATCTAAATCCCTCCTATCTATATGTCATAATTCTTTTTAAAGAAACATGATAACCTTTGATCCCTTTGAATTCAAGCTAAAGCAACTTTAATCATAAGTCATAGTGCAAAAATTATATGCATAATTTCACATCATATCCAAATATTATAAATTAATATCATCAAATATCACATGCCAATGAAGTATATCATCAAAAAGTTACTATTACTTCTCCCCCTTTGTCATTAGCAAAAAGAGAAAAAAAGACTGAGTAGGCCATTACTTTTCTTCTCCCTCTTTATTATTATCAAAAGGAAGAGAATGATATCATGAAGCTACTTCTTCGTTTATATCAATGGATATTAATACAAAGAAGTCATATGACATAAATCTCACATCATTCATGATAATAAATCAATAAGGAAGAAAAAATGAGAAGAATCATGATTCATGTATTTGAAAGATTCAACATGCCTAATTCTCTTCTAATAAAATCCAAATTTTCTCATTTAGTGGTTTAGTAAAAATATCCACCAATTGATGTTTTGTATTAATAAAAGCTAAAGATATATCATGATTGCTAACATAATTCCTAATAAAATAATGTCTAATGTCTAATATTAATGTGTTTAGTCCTAGAGTGTTGAATAGGGTTATTAGATAAACAAATGACACTTGTATTATCACATTTTATATAAATATTTTTCAAGTAAAGTCCATAATCCTCCAAAGTATTCTTCATCAAGATTACTTGTGCACAACATGCACCTGCTGCTACATATTCTTGCACAGCGGAAGCCTGGCGAGTTTCAAATACTCTAATGGTCCAAAGCAAATCAAGAGCTCTCTCTTGAACAGTCCTTGCAAAGGGACTCCGTGATAGATATTGTATAAATCATACCATTGGATCGTATCTCTAACAAGTTGAATAGAAGCTATCTCCACCTTGGATTCTTTTGGAGTCCCGTGAAAGCGAAAGAATTTTTTAACCCGTGAGATCCAGCCAATTGGGTCTTCATCTTCCCATCTGGGAAACTACACCCTCATGCATGAGTATCTTGTGTCGTGCACTTGATCATATTTTTCAAATCGATTTTCCTTAAGATTAGAACTTTCACCATGTTGAGTGTTGTTGGGGTTCTTATATCAAATTCTTTTGAATTCGTTGAAGAGTTCTTATGGTTTATTCTCTATACAGGCTTCAAAAGCTTCAAATCTTGCTTCCAATGAGTTATTGATCGCCATTGAGTAAGAGTACATATCTGTAATCTTTAGTTCCTATTTCGATGTTGGGTCAATGACATTAGTAACGTCCTATTCGGTGTGGTACAAAGGAAGTGGGCACCCACAGCAAGAGATCGTTGCTATCGAGGCTGTGGCAGACAAGGAAAAAGGGTGGCACTGGTGTAGCCAACAAAGGGGGAAGATAGCAGCGGCTGAAGGTTGGAAGTTGCCCTATTTCAGTAACTGTGATGAAGGAAGGTTGCTGCCCTATTTTTGTTATTGCGTACTACGGGTTTAGGAGCTTCCTGGGCTAGAAGGTAGTAGTGTCGGCATGGGAAGAAATCATTGCTATGATTTGCCAGAAGGCAGCATTAATCGCTGTAGCTTAGGATGTACGTTGGCTAGTGAGACTGCGGTGGACAAAGGAAAGTGGCAACATTGGTACAGTCAACGAAGTAGGAAGATGGCTATGGTGGTTGTTGTCGATGCCGAAAGTAAAGAAGAAGCGGTGGTGGTGCGGCTGGGAGGAGCAGGCGGCAGGTGAGGTGGAGCAAAGGCCACAGTTGGTAGAAGAAGAAGAGGATAGTGGTTGGGTACAGTGGCTACGGTCGCGCGACTATGGTAGGACGACATTTGTAATCCTAATGGAGGTGACAAATCATGGTCGTTGATTTGTGGGAAGTAGCAAGGAGGCCCGACTGGGAGGTAGGGAAGAGACAGCAATGACCGGCGGCTGCGTGGCTATAGGTGGTGGCGTCAACCAACGATGATGGTTGTTAATTGGCATAGGAAGAAGAGGGCAGTGGGTGTTGGAAGAGATGCTAGCAGCATCGTCTCCTGTGGAGGCATAGTGGCAACGATGGCATGCGGCTGTGGTAGAGGAGGCCACGACCGAGGGTTAGGGCTGTACAGGGATATAGATGGCAGCGAGAGGACCTTTGTGGCAGGAAGAGGAGGTCCTGCAACCGGAGATCAAAGCATGAATTATGAAGGTGCAACTAAAAAAGATGGGGTGAAGCTACTGCAGAGATGCTTCTTAAGATGGAGGGGTAGAGTCAAAGATGGAGATCTGCAGCTACATTAGTGGAGGCCGAAGGCTTTGGCAGATCTGGGAGCATCGAAGTTGGTGTGACAAAAAGGTGGAGATGATGGCACTGGCGACAGAGGAGGGAGCATCACTGATGGCAGATGCGGGCAATCTTATTTGTGGTGAGGATAGACATAGGAGGTAGTGGCGTTAGCATGGGGAGTGACCAACGGTGGCTGCAGCTGCGGCTGCTGTGACCCAAGGGAAGAGATCGTCGGGCTAGGAAGGTAGCGATTGGTGCTGTTGAGGAGTAGGGCTAGCAACGTGGCTGGGTAGTGGGAAGTAGTGATGATGCTACTGTGCGTGAGTGGAGAGGAAGGCAACAGGGGCTACGATCTAGGATGAGTGCGGTGGCAGCAGCGCTAAGAGGTGACAACGATGGCAACGGAGGGGTAGCAATGTCATGCAGGCAATGATGCTCGCTGCGGCTGAAAGGGAAAAGGGAGATGGTGGCAACGGTAGGGGCTAGGGCAGGAGCAGTGACGGTGGTTGGGCTATCCTCGCAGCTAAGGAAGAGGACGACAACGGTAGGGGAGGAGTAGCACTGGAAGAGCGATAACAACAAGAGTTCACTACGGTCAAACAACGAGAGATTCCTTCGCTATAGTCCTTATGTTGCTGACAAAGGTGGTCAGCGGCTGCAGGATGGTGGTAGTGGCAAAGGTAGGAGCAACGATAATGGATGGGCTATCCTTACAGTTGAGGAAGAGGATGACAACAGTAGGTGAGGAGCAACACTGGAACAGCAATGAGAGCGACAGATTGTTGCCGTCGAACAATGAGAGATTCCTTCACTGCAGTCCTTGTGTTGCCGACAAAGGTGGTTAGCCGCTGCGGGATGACAGCACGACCAAGGGCTGCGGTCATAATGGCTGGATTGCACGAAGATGGCAACGCTAGGGGGGAAGATCGTTAGCGATGATAGTGCTATTGGAGGCTACGATCTAAGGTTGGAAGGCAGCAACGTCGGCAGCACAAGATGAGGAGATGATAAGGTGAGGATGATGATGTTGGCGGCTATGATATGGGGTTGGAAGGCAGCAACATCGGTAGCACAAGATGAGGAGATGATAGGGTGATGTTGATGCTATTGGTGGCTGCGATCTGAGGTTGGAAGGCAGTAATGTCAGTAGCACAAGATAAGGAGATGATAGGGTGACGACGGTGCTATTGGCGGCTGCGATCTGAGGTTGGAAGGTAGTAGCGATGGCAGCACAAGATGATGGGATGATAGGGTGACAACGATGCTATTGACGGCTACGATATGAGATTGGAAGGTAGTAGCGACGGTAACACAAGGAGGAGAGGAGGCGGTTACGATCTAGGGTTAGATGGAAACAGCAGCTGAAGGCACAAAGATGAGAGGTGGGGTGGCGGTGGAGATGTTGGACATCAGTAGATGAAGATAGCAATAGCATTCCGATGAAGGTCACAACAATATGGTAGTGATACCAAATGATATGATGATGCCAAATGATATGTTTGATCTTTGAAATGAATGTCGTAATGTTTAAAATTTTTATGTGATATTAAGAAGATGAATGCTTTTAAAATTTTATCATGTGTTGTATCATGTATGGTTAAATTGTGAAAAGTTTAATATTATCAAAATGCTTGAATTCAAAAGTGATGGGTTCTTTGGAATTCAAGTTTGTTCTATTTATCCTATGACATATACATACGGGGAGTTAAGGTTAACTCACCTCATCAATTGATTATCATCATAAAAAAGGGAAACACTATTGAATCTCAAATTTTGATTATGAAATCAATTGATGAGTTTTATACTCTAACTTGTGTGTTAGAGAAAGTGATGCAAGATTAACTACGATAATGAAAAGGTAATACAATCTGATGTTGGGCTAGAGTCAAGTTTGAGCATCGGGCTGAGGTTTGAATGATGTAGTGGGAGCTCACCGGGAGTTCACTAAGAGTTTATTGAAGGTGACTGGAAGCCTATTGGGAGCACGTTGGGAGTTCATTGGAAGATGATCGAGAGACCCGCTGAGAGTTCACCGGGAGTTTGGAAGATCAATTGACATGCCGAACAAAAATGATTGTAATTGTGTAGTGTGTTGTAGTTAGCATTATAATTAAGTCCTAATTGAGTTAGATTTGGATAAATTCATATTAACTTAATATGAGAGAACCAGGTCCACTTTAGGTTAGACTTGGGCTCATGGTTCAACTCATTTCATTGACCTGGAAAGGGGTTAACATGAGGTACACATTGCTGGTTATAGGTGCCCTACAAGCCAATCACGTGAGTTATGTCACCTATGACATGTTGTGTGATGTCCTTGGCATATTCTCACATTATATTATCTATTACATATATATATTGTGATGTCCTTGGTTCTGTGCAATGAAAATTAGATTATAATGAGATCACGATAATGAGATCGATTCACCTTTAAACACATATCCCAAATAATCTCAATCATAAGTTACTCAAGAGGGATATTGAGATAACCAGATAGACCTGTGTACTATATACCTACCCTTGTGATGGAGGCAGCTGGTCTTATAGCCACTTGTATGGAGACACTAAGGATATAGTACAAGTGCTCATTAGAGAATGAGTTCACTGATTGATCTGCTTATCGAATGTTGTAGGGTTTATGATACATAATGTCAGACAGCAATTCCATAACCCCAGTTGTGTATCTAGTCCTTTGACTTAAGACATCAAGGATCCCTTGTTTGAGTATTTCTTTCTTTGATGCTAGACTTACATGTTTGGAAAGTTCTAGATTTGGTACAACTAGTTATCGGGATTGGTAGCTAATCTTATGAATGTAAATGAGTGTCAATAAGAGATCATATACTCTCGGTATCGCGAGAGGAATATCCCATGTGTGCTCGCTCAAACAAATCCCTAGCCAAACTCATTCGGATTGAGAGAGGAGTTCTCCGGGAGAATCCGATTAGAGCGAGTCTCAGATGGATTCCATATGTGAACTGACAGTACCATGTCCAATATACGATCTCTGGGATATTAGTTGGATGAGGGATTATAGATATATGACAACTATGGATAGACAAGTCCAATGGATTTGATCCCCCTTGTACCGTTTGTGGACTATGGCGTAGTGGCCTAGTACGTCCATAGTCGATGAATCAAGTGAATTATTATGGGGATAATAATTCACTATATCAGAAGGAGGTATGATGGGAGCGACTCATGACCAGCTCGGTATCGGGCCTAGAGGGTCACACACATATGGTGGATGCTTTAGCGAATAAAGGATTGGATGAAGATCTATTAGTCCCTATTCTCATTAGATGAGACCCTACACTGATGGGCTCCTTGCATTAGGTTCAATCAGAGGTCAAAGGAGATTATTGGATATAGATCAATAATGCAAGGTTAGTGGGTAATTGGATGGAGATCCAATCCACTAAGGCGGGACCCTTAGGATTTTTGGTGGCTCTCTATAAATAAGAGTGGAGGCTCCTGGTTGATAGGCTGCAACTTTGGCTACCCTCCCTCCCTTTCTCCTCCCTCCCTCTACACAAAAGTTACGAGACCTGATTGGAGGAGTTCCGTTGCAGAGATCCATTGTGTGGATACTGCTAGAGAGGAAGACGCTTGACTTCCTTCATCCTCTCTATCCGGATCTGGAATACAAAGATATACGATCTTCCTAGGTAATCAATCTATCACACGATGTAGTTTTTTTAATTTTTGTGGCTTTCTCGTAACCTAATATTTTACACGATGATTTGATCTGCATGGGAAACCTGTTTTGTTTTGATCTTTCGTTGCACATATGATGCTCCTACTGAGGTTTCCCAACAGCGGTATCAGAGCCAAGGTTGTTCGTGCGAAAGTTTGGTTTTAAACTTCATGTGATGTGATTGAATTGTATAAAACTGTTCTACGCATTCTTGTTGCGTTTTCACGGTGAACACAGTGAGGATGGGGGCACCCGACAACCTCCATGGGCGACTGGCCACAGCCAGGCCATGCCACCTACAGGGGAGGTCAGCTTCGGCTAGGGCCAGCTCGCAAGGGGCGGCGCCTGCCCGCAGCTAGGCCGCAGGGGTAGTGGCCTGCGACCACGACTGTCTACAACTAGGCGCTCACAAGGGAGACCAATGACGCATATCGCAGGGGCAACCGCCCGTGGGCAGGGCGGCCACCAGGGGCGCACAGCGCCCGCGGGCCTACGGACCAAGTCGCAGCATGAGGCGACACTGCCCACCTGTAGGGGCGGTCGCCCCCTGGCATGGACAGTTGTTGCCTGCATAGTGGCGACGATGACAACGGTCGAAGGTAAGGATCAACAAGGGCTAGGGCTTCATTTTTCTAAAAATGACTATTTTACCCCTTGAAATTTAAGAAATTTCGTGGTATGTCCTATGCCGAGAATATAAAAAATACCATTAATAATTTTGGAAATATCGAGGACTATCCTCTTATTTAGAATTTTAAAAATACCCTTAACAATTTTGAAAATTCCTAGCATATCCTAATTTTCTGAAAAATAATTAATTAAATAGTTTAATTAATTATTTTATATCTAGTAATCATAGATGTGATGTATATGTGATGTATGATGTAGATGGATGATCATGATACATGTGTTGTGATGTGTATAATTGTGATTTTTCTTCTTATTATTATTAGGGCTTGCGAGCCTCCGTTTTTCTCATTTATTATCGGGCCTGCATACCAATGATTATTTTGTAATTACATGGAGAGGCATGGTGGGAGCGTAGAGGTGATAATGAGGCCTACGATGCCGTGGTGGGAGATCATGATGTCTGATGATGCGACGAGGATCCGATAAAACCGATGATAATGAGATCAACAATCACAAGGCATGTAGATGCGCTAATGCACACATAGATCCTATTATGTGTGATTAAGCCCATTGGCTCAGGCTTAATCATATTAGGTGACGACTCATAATCATCCGATGTAGCTTACATATATGATGTGTTATACAACTAATATATATATATATATATATATATATATATATATATATATATATATATATATATATATATATATACGATGTAGATATATATTAAATGTGTATATATGTGACACGATATATTAGGAGACCGATACAAAACAAAAACCCCTCTTACGATAATATTAAGTCAGTAAGTGTGAGACAATAAGATTGACCCACGTAGCCTTCTATCATTATAGGAAGAAATTGAATTACGACATAGGTTGAGTTGGTCGAGTCCCTCGAGGCTCACCTCTCTACGTGATCAAGATCTTGCCTACGACATAGAAATGTCATTGGTGTCCTGAGGACATGACATACTTGGTCGAGTCCCTCGAGGGTATATTATCAAATCAGACTCATCTTGTAACGATGGTGATGACTTAACTGAACATCATGGAGGCCGAACATGATGGTAATCACAAGGTGTTGTGATTGGCAAGAGTTGCCTACCTTTTGGGCTTCGTGTATTGACCAAGTCACTTGAGGTTGCAATAAGATGCCAATTGGATCCCGATCCCCACTACGAGTCTGCCGGAGACTTCCGTCTCACGTGTCGAGGGTGTCATGTGATTTGCTAGGAAAATAATGGGAGTACATTAAGATAGAAATTCATATCTTAATTAATATTTTCTGTAAAATCTACATGTCATTTATTTGTGCTATATCTTGTTTGTCAGAAACATGTCACTTGCAAACCCCCTACGTGTTGTACTTGATGTCAACCGCCTAACTGGTCCAAACTACATGGATTGGCTCCGTAATTTAAGAATTGTTCTTATGACGGATAAAATCGTGTATGTCCTTGATATAATTGTGCTTACACCGGAAGAAGGGGTAAGCAAGGTTGAGATTGCTCGCTATGTGAAGTATATAAATGATTCCACATTGGCAAAATGTTATATGTTAGCTACTATGACTCATGAGCTATAAAGGCAACATCATAGCATGGATGCAACTATCCTTCTTCATCTCCGTTAGCGGTTTGAGAAACAGGGAAGAACTCAAAGATATGAGATATCCAAGAGACTATTCCAAGCTAGGATGACAGAAGGGACATCGGTTGAGAACCATATCCTAAAGATGATAGAGTGAATCGATAAACTCACAGGTCTAGGAATAGTCCTAGAGGATAACCTGTGCGTTGATCTTATACTTCAGTTCCTACCAGGTTCCTTTTCTCACTTCATCATAAATTGTAACATGAGTAAGTTTGAGGTGACTCTCCTTGAGCTCCTCAATATGTTGAGGGAAGCTGAGAGTGCCATCAAGAAAGAGAAGTCAGTTCTCTATATTGGTGAGACCAAAAAGAAAAGGAAGGCCAATAAGACCCTCAAGAAGGGCAAGAGCAAAAAAGGACCGGGTAAGACAAAGGTTGCCAAGAAAGACTCGGCAAAGGATAAAGGACAGTGCTTCCACTACGACCAAGATGGGCACTAGAAGATGAACTATAAGGACTACCTTACAGATAAGGTGAAATAGAAGCTTGAAGAAGTTTCAGGTATATTCATGATGAGTCTCCACTTGTCAAATTTTCTCGATAATACATGGGTATTGGATACCGGGAGTGTTTTTAATATCTGTAATTCATTGCAGATTCTAGCAAGACCTAGGAGATTGGGCAGAGATGAGATAGACCTCAAGATTAGCAATGGAGCAAGAGTTGCTGTAGTTGTTATTGGGGAGGTCACCCTACATCTGCCTAGTAGAGCTATTATTACATTGGATGCATGCTATTTGTTCCTTTTATTATCAAAAATATTATTTCCATCTCTTGTTTGACAATTAATGGATATAAATTAGTTTTTTAGAACAATAGTTGTTCAATAATTATGGATGATGAGATCATCACTAGAGGGACCCTGATAAATGTCTTATATGTGTTAGACATTTCTCTATACATCATGAATATAAATACATCTAAGAGGAAAAGAGATGAGGTAAACAATGCATACCTATGACATTGTAAGCTATATCATATACATGAGGGAAGAATTCAAAAGTTACTGAAAGATGAATACTTAGATCCATTTGACTATGAGTTATATTCAACTTACAAACCTTACCTTCGTGAGAAGATGACCAACTCTCCTTTTAGTAAAATTGGAGAGAGAGCCACTGAGTTATTAGAACTATGGATAGACATGTCTGATGAATTCGATCCCCCTGTACCATTTGGGGACTATGGCATAGTGGCCTAGTACATCCATAGTCGATGAGTCGAGTGAATTATTATGGGTATAATAATTCACTATATCAGAAGGAGTTCTAATGGGAGCAACTCACGACCAGCTCAGTATCAAGCATAGAGGGTTACACACATATGATGGATGCTTCAACGAATAGAGGATTGGATGGAGATCCAATTAGCTCCTATTCTCATTAGATGAGACTCTACACTGATGAGCTCCTTTCATGAGGTCCAATTAGAGGCCAAAGGAAATTATTGATAGAGATCTAATAATGCAAGGTTAGTGGGTAATTGGATGGAGATCCAATACTCGCTAAGGCAAGACCCCTAGGGTTTCTTATGGCTCTATATAAATAGGAGGGCAGACTCATGGTTGATAGGCTACAACATTGGCCACCCCCTCTTATTCTCCTCATTCTCTCTATGCAATAGTTGTGAGATCTGATTAAAGGAGTTTTGTTACAGAGATCCATCATGTGGATATCGCTAGAGAGGAAGATGCTTGACTTCCTTCATCCTCTCTATCCAGATATGAAATATAGAGATATACGATCTCCCTAGATAATCAATCTATCACACGACACAGTGTTTTTAATTTTTGTGACTTTCTCACAACCTAATCTTTTGCATGACGATTTGATCTACGTGAGAAACCTGTTTTGTTTTGATATTCCACTGCACATGTGATGCTCCCACTGAGGTTTCCCAACACACCTTGGGTACAGAACAATACATGAAAGTACTATTCCCAAGCTGCCTGATGGTAGTACCATCGATGGGCGATGGTAGTACCGTCTAGGTGGCGGTGGTATCGCCCAGGCAATGGTAGATCTATATCCAATAATATCCTTAGGCCTCTAATTGGGCCTTAATCAAAGAGCCCATCAGCATAGGGTCTCATCTAATGAGAATATGGGCTAATTGGATCTTCATCCAATCCTTTATTCGCTGAAGCATCCACCATATATGTGTGACCCTCTAGGCCCGATACCCAGTTGTCCATGAGTCACTCCCATCAGAACTCCTTCTGATATAGTGAATTATTATCTCCATAATAATTCACTTGACTCATCGACTATGGACGTACTAGACCACTACGCCATAGTCCTTAGACAGTACAGGGGGATCGAATCCGTCGGACCTGTCTATCCACAATTAACATGTATCTATAATCCCTCATCCAACTAATATCCTAGAGACCGTATATTGGACATGGTACTGTTAGGTCACATACAGAATCCGTCATAATCTCGCTCTAATCGGATTCTCCCAGAGAACTCTTTCTCTCTCAATCCGAATGACCCTGGCCAGGGATTTATCTGAGTAAGCACATATGGGATATTCCTCTCGTGATACGGAGAGTGGATGATCCTCTATTGACACTCAATTGCCTTTGTAAGGTTGACTACCAATCCCGATAACCAACTGTACCAGATCTAGAACTTTTGAAACCTCTAAGTATGGCGTCAAAGAAAGGAGTACTCATACAAGGCATCCTTGGTGTCTCAAGTCTAAGGACCAGATACACAACTGGGACTATGGAATCATTGTCTGACATTATGTATCATTAACCATATGGCATTCCATAAGCGGATCAATCAATGAACTCATTCTCCAATGAGCACCTGTACTATATCCTTAGTGTCTCCACACAAATGACTATGAGACTAGCCGCCTCTATCATATGGACGGGTATATAGTACACCGGTCTATCAGTTATCTCGTTGTCCCTCTCGAGTAACATAAAATTAGGATTATTTAGGATCTGTGTTTAAAGGTAAATCGATCTCATTATCGTGATCTCATCACGATCCCGATTCCCATTGCATAGAACCAAGGACATCATATATATATATATATAATGTGAGAATATGCCAATATTAATCATAAGCAAAAAAAGATCACATAGTGTGTCACACGTGTCATCACTCACGTGATTGGCTTGTAGGGCACTTGTAACCAACAATCTCCCACTTGACCTAAAGTCAATCACCTATGTGTCTGATCCCTATTCAACCCCTGTGACGCTCAAATACAATCTAAGCCAACGGCTTCGTTAGTGGATCTGCAATGTTATCTTCGGATGAAACTCTTTCCATTGTTATATCTTTACGGGCTATGATCTCTCTTATCAGATGGAACCTCCTCAGAACATGTTTAGACTTCTGATGAGACCTTGGTTCCTTTGCTTGAGCGATCGCCTCATTGTTGTCGTAGTGTATAGGAATTGGTTCCACGTTGCTTGGTACGACTCCCAAATCTTTGATAAATATTTTCATCCACACCCCTTCCTTTGCTACTTCTGTTGCAACAATGTATTTCGCCTCTGTGGTCGAGTCAGCAGTAGTATCTTGCTTGAAACTCTTCCAGCTTACTGCTCCTCCATTCAGGGTGAAAACATACCCTGAATTTGACTTGCTATCATCAATGTCGAATTAAAAACTCGAGTTCGCGTAGCCCTCAACCTGGAGGCTACCTCCTCCATATACCAGTAAAAGATTCTTAGTCCTTCTCAAGTACTTAAGGATACACTTTACTGCCTTCTAGTATTCTAGACCTGGATCTGCTTAATATCTACTCGTAACACTCATAGCATGTACTATATAGGTGCATCCACAAGGTTTCAAACCTTATTAGAGTACATGGAATCCATCTTAGAATTCATGACTTCTTGTCACTTCCCAGAGTCTATACTCATAATAGCCTCCTCGTAGGTCTGAGGATCAATATCCTGAGAGTCATCTCCACTAATATGTCCTACATATATTTCAGGAGGCTAAGATACTCTACTAGTCCGACGCAAAGTTGGAACTTGTGTGTTAGCTACATGAACAGACTCGGGCTCTAGAATGGTGCTAGGTTTCTGACCTCGCTCAATTCTATCTTGCTCTCACTATTTCCACCAAGAATGTGTTCCTTCTCAAGGAACACAGCTCTCTTGGCAACAAAGACCTTTCGGTCCTCGGGATGATAGAAATAATACCTCAAAGTTTCCTTAGGGTATCCCACGAATGTGCACCATTCCGTCCTTGATTCCAACTTGTCAGGGTTGTATCTTCTAACGTAGGTAGAATAACCTCAAATCTTAACCACCTTAAGATCGAGCTTCTTTCCTTTCCGTATCTCATATGGTGTAGGCACTACCGACTTTGATGGAACTCTGTTCAGAAGGTAAGCTGCGATCTCTAGGGCGTACCCCCAGAACGAGACGGGTAGATCAGCAAAACTCATCATGGACCTTACCATGTCTAACAGCATGCGATTTCTCCTTTCTGATACACCATTGAGTTGAGGTGTATAAGGAGGTGTCCACTGGGATAGAATCTCATTGTCCCTGAGGAAATGGGTGAACTCTGTACTCAAGTACTCTCCTCCTCGATCTGATCAAAGAGTTTTAATACTCCTTCTAATTTGGTTCTCTACCTCATTCTTATATTCCATGAATTTCTCAAAGGTCTCAGATTTATACTTCATTAAGTACAGCGTATCCATACCTAGAGAAAGCATCAGTAAATGTAATGAAGTATGAGTAACCACCTATAGCTTGAGTCGACATGGGACCACATACATCACTATGTATGAGTTCCAATAACTCAGTGGCTCTCTCTCCAGTTCCACTAAAAGGAGAGTTGGTCATTTTTCCACGAAGGCAAGGTTCACAAGTTGCATATGACTCATAGTCAAATGGATCTAGGTATTCATATTTCAGTAACTTTTGAATCCTTCTCTCATATATATGACCTAGCCTACAATGTCATAGGTATGCATTTTTCACCTTATCTCTTTTCCTCTTAGACATATTTATATTCATGATATGTGGAGAAGTGTCTAACACATATAAGCTATTTATAAGGGCCCCTCTAGTGATGATCTCATCATCCATAATTATTGAATAACTATTATTCTCAAAAACTAATTTATATCCATTAATTATCAAATAAAAAATAGAAATAATATTTTTAATAATAGAAGGGACAAAATAGCATGCATCTAATATAATAATACCTCCACTAGGCAGATGTAGGATGCCAATAGCAACTATAGCAACTCTTGCTCCATTGCCCATTTTGAGGTCCATCTCGCCTCTAGCCAGTCTCCTAGGTCTTGTCAGAACTTGTAACGAATTATAGATATGATAAGCATTCCCGGTATCCAATACCCATGTGTTATCATGAAAATCTGACAAGTGAAGACTGATCATGAATATACCTGAAGCTTCTCCATGCTTCTGTTTCGCCTTATCTGCAAGGTAGTCCTTACAGTTCCTCTTTCAATTCTCATCTTGCCGTAGTGGAAGCACTGTCCTTTGTCCTTTGCAGGTCTTTCTTGGCAACCTTTGCCTTACCCGGTCATTCTTTGCCATTGCCCTTCGTAAGGGTCTTAGTAGCATTTCTTTTCCTATTATTCTCACCAATATAGAGAACTGACTTCTCTTTCTTGATGGTACTCTCAGCTTCCCTCAACATATTGAGGAGCTCAGGTAGAGTCACCTCAAACTTATTCATATTAAAGTTAATTATGAACTGTGAAAAGGAATCTGGTAGGGACTGAAGTATAAGATCAACATACAGGTTATCCATTAGGACTATCTTTATACTTCACAAAGCGAGCAATCTCATCCTCACTTGTCCTTTCCTCCAGCATGGGCACAATCGTATTAAGGATATATACAATTTTCTCTTTCGTGGGAATAATTCTCAAATTACGGAGCCTTTGGACCAATGAGGTTGTTCGCATTAAATATGCCACATAGGGGTTTTGCAAGCGACAAAAAAGATATAGCGAAAATAAATAACATGCAGATTTTACAGAAAATACTAATTAAGATATGGACTTCTATCTTAATATACTCCCACTATTTTCCTAGCGAATCACGCGACACCCTCTACACGTGAGGCGAAAGTCTCCGGCAGACTCCTAGTGGGGATCGAGATCCAATTGGCATCTTAGTGCAATCTCGAGGGACTCAACCAACTACACTAAGCCCAAAAAGTAGACAACTCTTGTCAATTACAACTTGTGATTCACATCATGTTCGACCTCTGAATCATCATGGTCTCGATTGCTCAACCAACCATGAAGTTCAGTTAAGTCATCACCATCATTACAAGTCTGATTCGATGGATATGCTCTCGACTGCTTGACCAAGTCATATCATGTTCTCAAGTCACTGGTGACATATATATGTTGTAGGCAAGAACTCGAACACATAGATAGGTGAGCCTCGAGTGACTCGACCAACTCAACCTATGTCGGGATTCAATTTCTTCCTATAACAATGGAAGGCCACGTGGGTCAATCTTATTGCCTCACGCTTACCAACTTAATATTATCGTATTAGGGGTTTTTGTTTTCTATCGGTCTCCTAATATGCCGTGTCACACACATACATATTTAATATATATCTACATCGCATGCAAATATATATATATATACATATATCTAGTAGGTGTATAACACATCACACATGCAAGCCACATCGGATGATCATGAGGCATCATCTAATATGATTAAGCCCGAGCCAATGGACCTAATCATTCACAATAGGATCTATGTGTGCATTGGCGCATCTCCATGCCCTGTGATTGTTGATCTTATCATCATCGGTTCTGTCGGATCATCGCATCATCATGTGTCATAATCTCCCGCCATGGCATCGTGGATCCCATTGTCACCTCCACGCTCCCGCCGTGCCTCTTCATGTAATTACAAATAATCACAGGCACGCAGGCCCAACAATAAACGAGAAAAACGGAGGCTCGCAGGCCCCAATAATAATAATAATCACAATTACACACATCACAACACATGGCTCATGATCATCCATCCACATCATACATCATATGTACATCACATCATATGTAGGATTACTAGATATATATAATAATTAATTAAACTATTTAATTAATTATTTTTCTGGAAATCAAAATATGTTAGAAATTTTTAGAATTATCAAGGGCATTTTCATAATTCTAGATGAGGGGACAGTCCTCGAAATTTTTAGAATTATTGAGGGCATTTTCAAAATTATGTACATGAGGATAGTCCTTAGAATTTTTGAAATTCAGAGGGGTAGGATTATCCTTTTCTCAAAAGAATGCCCTAACCCCTCTTGCCCCATATGCGTCGCCACCGCCGTCCCTGCTGGAGATAGGGTTGGCCGCCACTTACGGGTCTCGCCCTGCAGCCTGCACCCTTACGGGCGCCGCGCTACAGGCGGCTGCCTCCCTTACAGGCTGGCCGCAGACTACAGTGCCCGCAGGCGCCACCCCTGCGGGCTAGCCTTGGCCGCGGCCTAGCCGTGGGTGGTCGGCCCTGCATGGGGGCTGGCTATGGCCGACCGCCCCTCCTCGCTGCCTTCACTACGAAACGCAGCAAGAATGCATAGAATGACTCTACGCCATTCAATCTTATCACAAGCAGTTTAAAACCAATCTTTCATATGAAAACCTTGGCTCTGATACCACTGTTGGGAAACCTCAGCAAATCATCACATGCGCAGTGAAATAAAAATAAAAACTGGTTTCCCACGTAGATCAAATCATCATGCAAAAGATTGGGGTTGCAAGAAAAATCATAAAAATTAAAAAAACCACGATATGTAAGAGATTGATTTTACCTAGGGAGATCGTAGTATTCCAGATCCGGATGGAGAAGATGAAGAAGGTCAAGCGTCCTCCTCTTTAGCGATATCCACACAATGGATCTCTACAGCAAAACTCCTCCAATCTGATCTTGTAACTCTTGCTCAAAGGGAGGGAGGAGAATAGAAGGTGGTGGCTAAAGCTATAGCCTATCAACCATGAGTCTCCCCTCCTATTTATAAAGAGCCACCAAAAATCCTAGGGCTCCTGCCTTAGTGGGTATTGGATCTTCATCCAATTACCCACTAACATTACATTATTGGATCTTTATCCAATAATCTCCTTAGGCCTCTAATTAGGCCTTAATCAAGAAGCCCATATGTATAAGGTCTCATCTAATGAGAATATGGGCTAATTGGATCTCTATTCGATCCTCTATTCGCTGAAGCATCCACCATATGTGTGTGACCCTCTAGGCCCGATACCGAGCTGGTTGTGAGTCACTCCCATCAGAACTTCTTCTGATATAGTGAATTATTATCTCTATAATAATTCACTCGACTCATCGACTATGGACGTACTAGGCCACTACGCATAGTCCCTAAACGATACAGGGGGATCGAATCAATTGAACATGTCTGTCCATAATTACCATGTATCTATAATCCCTCATCCAACTAATATCCCATAGACCATATATTGGACATGGTATTGTCATGTCACATACAGAATCCGTCATAATCTCGCTCTAATTGGATTCTCCCGGAGAACTCTTTCTCTCTCAATCCGAATGACCCTAGCCAGGGATTTGTCTGAGCAAGCACATATGAGATATTTCTCTCGTGATACCGAGAGTGGATGATCCTCTATTGACACTCAATTGCCTTCGTAAGATTGACTACCAATCCCGATAATAAACTGTACCAAATCTAGAACTTTCCAAACCTGTAAGTCTGCCGTTAAAGAAAGGAGTACTCATACAAGGCATCATTGGTGTCTTAAGTCTAAGGACTAGATACATAATTGGAACTATGAAATCACTGTCTGACATTAGATATCATTAACCATACGGTATTTTATAAGCGGATCAATCAATGAATTCATTCTCCAATGAGCACCTATACTATATCCTTAGTATCTCCACACAAGTGACTATAAGACTAGCTGCCTCCATCATATGGACGGGTATATAGTACACCGGTCTGTCCAGTTATCTCGATGTCCCTCTCGAGTAACCTATGATTGAGATTATTTAGGATTTATGTTTAAAGGTGAATGGATCTTATTATCGTGATCTCATCACGATCCGATTCCCATTGCACAGAACCAAGGACATCACAATATATATATATATATATATATATATATATATATATATATATATATATATATATATATATATATATATATATATATATATATATATATATAACAAATAATATAATATAAGAATATGTCAATATTAATCATAAGCAAAAAAAGATCACACAACGTGTCACACGTGCCATCACTCACGTGATTGACTTGCAGGGCACCTATAACCTGCATAGCACCTACACCATCTCCCTAGCCTTAAGCCACTACCACCGAAGCCCCCTATAGCTTCTACAATAGCCCTAAATAGCAGCATCAACAACACCCCCTTTGATTAAAAATTTTGTTGCACTGCCTTCGATATTACTTGCTGTATCCACACATGATCCTTACCAAACTCATTGTTGTCATCATCAGCAACCCTAAGTCATCTCTCTAACCTTAAGCCACTGCCATCGTAGCCCCCATGCAACCTCTATAATAGCACCAAACCGTAGCCCCAATAGCACCCCAGACATTAGCTTACCAATCCAAAACTGTGACCCTCTACCTTTGATCCTTATTTCTTTTGACCATCAATCTATCCAACCGGTCCATGCCCTTAACCCGACAGCAAAAGAATGACCTCAATTTTCAGATTTGGAGACATATGTTATGGCATCGAAAGATCTAATTGATGCCAAGTTAGAGGCCCTCAAAACGTATATGGAGGACAGACTACGCGCTCTCTTTCCAGAGTTTAGATTAGGCCGATCACTGAGCCCAAAGAGATCATTGCTTGGTGAGAGTTCATATCACAAGGAGAACCTACCAGAGAAAGAAGAACAAGTGACAGACTCATCATGCCCACGCACGAGGATGGATTTCCCTCGGTTGAAAGACGGAGACCCGACCAAGTAAATTTCACGTGCTGAGTGATACTTATGCTATCACAGGACCTCAGATGCTTCCATGGTCAAGGTGATGTGATTCAATTGTACGATTGGTTCGAGCATACCCACGAAGTCCTGATATAGCGGTAATTCAAAAGTGGGCTGCTACTTTGCTTCGAACCGTTCGAGTACGAAAACATCGACGGTCAACTTGCAAATATCTGCCATATCACCACAGTTCAAGAGTACCAGACGAAGTTTGAAAGACTTTCTAATCAAGTAAGACTAGTCTGAAAGACAGTTGCTAGAGACTTTTATCGATGGCTTGAAGCCGGAGATATAAGGAGAACTCATGGCGCAGCAACCCTACACGTTGATGGCGGCTATTTCCTTCATGCGACTACAAGAAGAGTGATTGAACTACGATGCTCAGAGGACTAACGTTGTTAGAACACTAGCGGATTCTAAGCTTAAGGGTGATCACTCTAGGGGATCGACCTCCTTGGAACTCTATAGGAGTTCCCTCTTCCAAATTGTTGCTCAAAGGCTGCAAAAAATACTCTTCTATTGATGATAAAAAGTGGAGGATTACAAGGCTATTTATAGGCCTTCTAACCCTAATTCCTGAGAGAAATCTTACTTCAAGAATCATACTCTCAATCAACTCCTAAAGCAACTCCTGATGCATCTCTAAGTCTAACTTCCAACCTGCCCATCTAGGGTGGTCGGTTGCTTATTGTTTCTTATTTCTACTCTAACTTAACCCCTCCTCAACCAACCCCTCTTTAACTAGGATAAAGGGTGGTTAATTATGGTAACATGCATCCTACTCTTTCCTTAAAATATCTTCCTCTCATCTAATCCTAACCTAGCCGGCCTCCTTACTTCTTTATTAGGAGTCGGCTAGATAGGATTTACATGAATGCCCTTTAGATTTATATATTTATCCTCTTTAATGACACTAAATTAGGACTCCCCTAACTAGTCCTAACTGACCTGCCCTCTTTAAATCAGCCTTGTCCTCGAGACTGGTGCTCCATGAATTCTGAAAATTTAATTTTTAAATCATCATAGTTCTCTCAAGTGGCCTCTTCTTCTAGAAGGTTCGCCAACTATATTAGCACTTTAGTAGTGTGTCACCGTCGTTGTGTCATAATCCTTTGGTCAATAATAGCACTCGACTGAGTCTAGAGCTCTCCTTGGATAGTCATATTTGGTAAATGTCTTTAAATTATCTCGTTCTGTCCTAATTTAAGCTTCAAGCATGACATATAGAAGACTAAATAGATTCGGAAGTCGGCAAGTCAGTCTAATTTGTATGCTACTGCCCCGATACACTCCACAATCTAGTAGGGTCCATAGAACCGAGGTGAAAGCTTCACGGATGCTCTGGTCTGGATCGATGTTTGCTTGTATGGCTAGAGCCATAGAAATACCCAATCTCCTACTACAAATTCCCTTTCACCTTTGTGTTGATCATATTATTGTTTCATCCTTGCATGGGCTGCAGTGAGATTGTCTTTTAATAGCTTCAGCATTTTGTCTCTGTCCTATAGTTCCCTGTCTACTTGTTCTACTTTAGAGGTGCCCAATATAGACTTTGGGATTATAGGAGGATGTCGTGTTGGGAAACCTCAGCGGGTGCATCACATGCGCAGTGGAAATCAAAGCAAAAATTGGTTTCCCACGTAGATCAAATCATCGTGCAAAAGATTGGGATCGCAAGAAAAATGCAAAAACTGATAAAATCACAATGTGCGAGAGATTGATTTTATATAGAGATATCATATATCCCTATATTCCAGATCTGGATGGAGAAGATGAAGGAGGTCAAACGTCCTCCTCTCTAGTGGTATCCATACGATGGATCTCTGCAACGAAACTCCTCCAATCTGATCTTACAACTCTTGCTCGGAGGGAAGAAGGAGAATAGGAGGTGGTGGCTAAAGCTGCAACCTATCAACCATAAGTCTCCCCTCCTATTTATAAAGAGCCACCAAAAACCCTAGGGCTCCTTCCTTAGTGGGTATTGGATCTTCATCCAATAACCCACTAAACTTGCATTATTAAATCTCTATCCAATAATCTCATTCGACCTATAATTGGACCTTAATCAAGGAGCCCATCAACATAGGATCTCATCTAATGAGAATAGGGTCTATTTGAATCTTCATCCAATCCTCTATTCGCTAAAGCATCCACCATATGTATGTGACACTCTAGACCCGATACCGAGCTGGTCGTGAGTCACTCCCATTAGAACTCCTTCTGATAGAGTGAATTATTATCTCGACTCATCGACTATGGACGTACTAGGCCACTACGCCATAGTCCCCAGACAGTATAGGGGAGATCAAATCCATCGGACCTGTCTGTCCACAGTTACCATATATCTATAATCCCTCATCCAAATAATATCCTAGAAACCGTATATTGGACATGGTACTATCAGGTCACATATGGAATCAGTTTGTCTTGCTCTATTCGAATTCTACCAGAGAACTCCTCTCTCAATCCGAATGACTCTGACCAGGGATTTGTTTGAGCAAACACATATGAGATATTCCTCTCATGATACCGAAAGTGGATGATCCTCTATTGACACTCAATTACCTTCGTAAAGTTAGCTATCAATCTCGATAACCAATTATACCAGATCTGAAACTTTCCAAACATGTAAGTATGGTGTCAAAGAAAGGAGTACTCATACAAAGTATCCTTGGTATCTCAAGTCTAAGGACCAGATCCACAACTGGGACTATAGAATCACCGTCTGACATTAGGTATCATTAACCATACAACATTCCACAAGCGGATTAATCAGTGAACTCATTCTCTAATGAGCACCTGTACTATATCCTTAGTGTCTCCACACAAGTGGCTATGAGACCATCTGCCTCTATCATATGGACGGGTATATAGTACACTGATCTATCCAGTTATCTTAATTTTCCTCCCGAGTAACCTTTGACCGGGATTATTTAGGATCTGTGTTTCAAGGTTAATCGATCTCATTATCGGGATCTCATCATGATCTGATTCCTATTACACAGAACCAAGGACATCATAATATATATATAATAAATAATATAATATGAGAATATTCTAATTAATCATAAGTAAAAAGATAATACAGCATGTCACATGCGCCATCACTCACGTGATTGGCTTGTAGGGCACTTGTAACCAGCAATCTCCCACTTGACCAAAAGTCAATCGCATATGTGTCTGATCCCCATCAGACCCTTATGACGCTCAAATATAATCCGAGCTAGTGGCTTCGTCAATGGATCTGCAATGTTATCTTCGGATGAAACTATTTTCATTGCTATATCTTTTTGGGTCATGATCTCTCTTATCAGATGAAACCTCCTCAGAATAATTCTGTTGAGACCTGAATTCCTTTGTTAGAGTTATCGCCCTATCGCTATCACAATATATGGGAGTCAGCTCCACGCTACTTGGTATGACTCCCAAATCCTTGATAAACTTCTTAATCCACTCCCCTTCATCTTGCTGCTTCTACTACAACAATGTATTCCACCTTTGTGGTCGAGTCAGCAGTAGTAACTTGCTTGGAACTCTTCCAGCTTATACTCCTCCATTCAGGGTGAAAATATACCCTGAATTTGACTTATTATTATCAATGTTGGACCGAAAACTTGAGTCCATGTAGCCCTCAACCTGGATGATACCTCCTTCATATACTAGTAAAAGATCCTTAGTCATTCTCAAGTACTTAAGGATACACTTTACTTCCTTCCAGTGTTCTAAACATGGATTTGTCTGATACCTGCTCAGAGCAAGTGCTATATCAGGCCTAGTACATATCATCACATACATGATAGACCCTATCGTTGAGGCATAAGGTATCTTATTCATGTATGTCCTTTCTTCAGGAGTCTTTGAGACATACTCGTAGAAAGTGATATTTCATGTCTCATCGGTATGAGACCTATCTTAAAATTTTTCATGCCAAACCTTTTGACAATAGAGTCTATGTACCGAGACTGGGACAAGCCAAACATCCTTTTGGATCTATCTCTATAGATCCGGATCTCCAAAATATAGGATGTTTCCCTAAGTCTTTCATGGATAAGTTTCTAGATAGCCAAACATTTATTGTGAAAAGCATTCCTACATCATTCCCAATGATTAGGATATCATCCACATATAGCACCAAGAAGGTGATAGCGCTTCCACTTACCTTCTTGTACAAACAAGGCTCATCTTCGTTCTTAACGAAGTCATAAGATCTGATCACCTCATCAAATCTTATGTTCCAACTTCAGGAAGCTTACTTCAATCCATAAATGGATCTAAGTAACCTACACACTTTATCTAGACTCTCTTTGGATACGAATCCCTCTAGTTATATCATATACACCTCTTCCTCGATATTGTCATTGAGGAATATCGTTTTGACATCCATCTACCAGATCTCATAGTCATAGTGTGCTGCAATGGCCAAAATAATTCTAATGGACTAAAGCATGGCTACAGGTGAAAAGGTTTCATCATAGTCAACTCCTTGTCTTTAACGATATCCTTTAGCTACCAACCTTTCTTTATAGGTCTCTACCTTTTCATCCACTCTGATCTTCTTCTTGAAGATCCATTTGCAGCCGATGGGTACAATACCCTCAGGTTCATCCACAAGGTTTCAAACCTTGTTAGAGTACATGAAATCCATCTCAGAATTCATGACTTCTTACCACTTCCCGGAGTCTATACTCATAATAGCCTCCTCGTAGGTCTGACGATCAACATCCTGAGAGTCATCTCCATTGATATGTTTCACATATCTTTCAGGAGGGTGAGATACTCTATTAGACCTACGTAAAGTTAGAACTTATATGTTAGGTACCTGAACAGACTCGGGCTCTGGAATGGTCCTTGAGCTAGGTTCTCCAACCTCACTCAATTTTATCTCACTCCTATTGTTTCCACGAAGAATGTGTTCCTTCTCAAGGAACACAGCTCTCTTGGCAACAAATACTTTTTGGTCCCCGGGATGATAGAAATAATATCCACAAGTTTTCTTTAGGTATCCCACGAATATTCATTATTTTGTCCTTGATTCTAACTCATCGGGGTTGTGTCTTCTAACGTGGGCAGGACAGCCCCAAATCTTAATAATTTTAAGATCGGACTTCTTTCTTTTTCATATCTCATATGGTGTAGACACTACCGACTTTGATGGAAATCTGTTCAGAAGGTAAGCTGAAGTCTCTAGGGCATACCCCCAGAATGAAACGGGTAGGTCAACAAAACTCATCATAGACCATACCATGTCTAATAGCGTGTGATTCCTCCTTTCTGATACACCATTGAGCTGAGGTGTATAAGTAGATGTCCACTGGGATAGAATCTCATTGTCCCTGAGGAAATGGGTGAACTCCGTACTCAAGTACTCTCCTCCTCAATCTGATCGAAGAGTCTTAATACTCTTTCCAATTTGGTTTTCTACCTCATTCTTATATTCCCTGAATTTCTCAAAGGTCTCAAATTTGTACTTCATTAAGTACATGTATCCATACCTAGAGAAATCATCAGTGAATGTAATGAAGTATGAGTAACCACCTATAGCCTGAGTCGACATGGGACCACATACATCACTATGTATGAGTTCCAATAACTCGGTAGCTCTCTCTCCAGTTCCCCTAAAAGGAGAGTTGGTCATCTTCCCACGAAGGCATGGTTCGCAAGTTGCATATGTCTCATAGTCAAATAGATCTAAATATCCATCTTTCAGCAACTTTTGAATCCTTCCCTCATGTATATAACCCAGCCTACAATGTCATAGGTATGTATTATTCACCTCATCTCTTTTCCTCTTAGACATATTTATATTCATGATATATGGAGAAGTGTCTAACACATATAAGCCATTTATAAGGGTCCCTCTAGTGATAATCTCATCATCAATAATTATTGAACAACTATTGTTCTAAAAAAACTAATTTATATCCACTAATTATCAAACAAGAGATAGAAATAATATTTTTGATAATAAAGGGAATAAAATAGCATGCATCTAATGCAATAATAGCTCCACCAGGCAGATGTAGAGTGACCTCTCCAACAGCGACTACAACAACTCTTGCTCCATTGCCCATCTTAAGGTCCATCTCGTCTCTTGCCAATCTCCTAGGTCTTGCCAGAACCTGCAAAGAATTGCAAATATGATAAAGACTCTCAGTATCTAATACTCATGTGTTATCATGAAAATCGGACAAGTGGAGACTGATCATGAATATACCTGAAGCTTCTCCAAGCTTCTGTCTCGCCTTCTCTGCAAGGTAGTCCTAGCAGTTCCTCTTCCAATGTCCGTCTTGACCATAATAGAAGCATTGTCCTTTATCCTTTCCTGGGTATTTCTTAGCAACATTTGTCTTACCTGGTCTTTCTTTGCCCTTGCCCTTCTTAAGGGTCTTGCTGGCCTTCCTTTTCCAATTGGTCTCACAAATATAGAGAACTGACTTCTCTTTCTTGATGGTACTCTTAGCTTCCCTCAACATATTGAGGAGCTTAGGTAGAGTCACCTCAAACTTGTTCATATTAAAGTTAATAATGAACCGTGAAAAGGATTATGGTATGGACTGAAGTATAAGATCAACATAACGGTTATCCTTTATGACTATCTTTATACTTCACAAAGTGAGTGATCTCATCCTCGCTTGTCCTTTCCTCCGGTGTGGGCACAATCATATTAAGGACATATATGATTTTTGCTTTCACGAGAATAATTCTTAAATTGTGGAGCTTTTGGACCAATGAGGCGGTTTGCATCAAGTATGCCACGTGAGGGTTTTGCAAGCAACAAGCAAGATATAGCGTAAATTAAATAACATGCAGATTTTATAAAAAATACTAATTAAGATATGGACTTCTATCTTAATGTACTCCCATTATTTTCTTAGCGAACCATGCGACACCCTCGACACATGAGACGGAAGTCTCCGGCAGACTCTTAGTGGGGATCGGGATCCAATTGGCATCTTAGTGCAACCTCGAGGGACTCAACCAATTACACTAAGCCCAAAAGGTAGACAACTCTTGCCAATCACAACTCCTTGTGATTCCCGTCACGTTCGGCCTCCGAATCATCATAGCCTCGAGGGACTCGACTAACCATGATATTCAGTTAAGTCATCACCATCGTTACAAGATGAGTCTGATTTGATGATATGCCCTCGAGGGACTCAACTAAGCATACAATGCCCTTAGGTCACGGGTAACATCTCTATGTTGTAGATAAGAACTCGATCACGTGATAGGTGAGCCTCGAGGGACTCGACAACTCAACCTATGTCATGATTCAATTTCTTCCTATAATGATGGAAAGCCACGTGGGTCAATCTTATTGTCTCACGCTTACCGACTTAATATTATCGTAGGAGAGATTTTTGTTTCGTATCGGTCTCCTAATATGTCGTGTCACACATATACATATTTAATATATATCTACATCGCATGTAAATATATATATATATATATATATATATATATATATATATATATATATATATATATATATATATATATATATATATATATATATATATATATATATATATATATATATATATATATATATATATATATATATATATATCTAGTATGTGTATAACACTCATATATGCAAACCACACCAGATGATCATGAGCCATCATCTAATATGATTAAGCCCGAGCCAATAGGCCTAATCACTCACAATAGGATCTATGTGTGCATTGGCGCATCTGTCATCATCGGTTTCGTCGGATTGTCGCATCATCATGCGTCGTAATCTCCCGCCACGGTATCGTGGGTCCTGCTATCACCTCCACGCTCCCGTTGTGCCTCTCCATATAATTACAAAAAATCACAGACATGCAGGCCCAACAATAAACGAGAAAAACGCAAGCACACAGACCCCAATAATAATAATAATCATAATTACACACATTACAACACATGGCTCATGATCATTCATCCACATCATACATCACATGTACATCACATCATATGTAGGATTACTAGATATATATAATAATTAATTAAACTATTTAATTAATTATTTTTTAGAAATCAGGATATGCTCAAAATTTCCAAAATTATCAAGGGTAATTTTATAATTCTGGATGAGAGGATAGTCCTTGGAATTTTCAGAATTATCAAGGGTATTTTCATAATTCTGGATGAGAGGACAGTCCTCGAAATTTTTAGAATTGTTGAGGGCATTTATAGAATTCTATAAATGAGGATAGTCCTCGAAAATTATGAAATTCAGAGGGGCATGATCATCCTTTTCTCAAAAGGATGCCCTAGCCCTTTCCCTGCGCCCCTTTGCACACCATAGACGTGGGCAGCCATCCCTTCGGCAGGTGTTGTTCCCCTCGGGCGACACCTCGTGGGCGGGCGGCACCGCCTTGCTTGGGCGCTGCCCTTGCTGGTGGCCGCTCCTGCCAACGACCACACTTGTAGGCGGCAGCCCTAGCCGCGGGGCTACCCCTTGCGGCCTTGCAGCGGGCAACCGCCATCTGCGCCCTGGCCGCGGGTGCTGCTTATGCACGCAGGCACAAGCCATGCCCGCGGGCGGCCACGCCTGCTGGCGATTGCCCCTTGCAGGCTGGCTGCCCCTGCAAGGGGGTTTTGGCCGTGGCCGGTCGCCCCCTTACAGGGGGCCATGGCCCCAACCGGATGCCCCTTGCAGTCGGCCTAGCCGTGGGTGGCCGGGCCTACATGGGGGCTGGCCGTGGCTGGCCACCCCTCCTCCTCGCTGTTCTTGCTGCGAACGCGTAGAACCATTCCACGCGATTCAATCTCATCACACCAAGTTTAAAAATCAATCTTTCACATGAAAACCTTGGCTCTGATAGCACTGTTGGGAAACCTCAGCAGGTGCATCACATGCGCAGTGGAAATCAAAACAAAAATCAGTTTTACACGCAAATCAAATCGTCGTGCAAAAGATTGGGGTCGCAAGAAAAACATAAAAATCGATAAAATCACGATGTGAGAGAGATTGATTTTACCTAGGGAGATATATATCTGTGTATTCCAGATCCGGGTGGAGAAGATGAAGGAGGTCAAATGTCCTCCTCTCTAACGGTATCTACACAATGGATCTCTGTAGCGAAACTCCTCCAATCTGATCTCGTAACTCTTGCTCAGAGGGAAGGAGGAGAATAGGAGGTGGTGGCTAAAGCTGCAGTATATCAACCATGAGTCTCCCCTCCTATTTATAGAGAGCCACCAAAAATCCTAGGGCTCCTTCCTTAGTGGGTATTGGATCTTCATCCAATAACCCACTAATCTTGCATTATTGGATCTCTATCCAATAATCTCCTTAGGCCTATAATTTGGCCTTAATCAAGGAGCCCATCAATATAGGGTCTCATCTAATTAGAATAGGGGCTAATTGGATCTTCATCCAATCCTCTATTTACTTAAGCATCCACCATATGTGTGTGACCCTCTGGGCCTGATATCGAGCTGGCTTTGAGTCACTCCCATTAGAACTCTTTTTGATATAGTGAATTATTATCCCCATAATAATTCACTCGACTCATCGACTATGGACGTACTAGGCCACTACGCCATAATCCCCAAATAATATAAGGGGGATCAAATCCATCAGACCTGCCTGTCCACAGTTATCATGTATCTATAATCCCTCATCCAAATAATATCTCAGAGATCGTATATTGGACATTGTACTGTCAGGTCACATATGAAATTAGTTTATCTTGCTCTATTCGAATTCCACCAGAGAACTCATTCTCTCTCAATCTGAATGACCCTGGCTAGGGATTTATTTGAGCAAGCACATATTAGATATTCTTCTCGTGATACCGAGAGTGGATGATCCTCTGTTGACACTCAATTGAATTCGTAAGGTTGGCTACCAATCCCGATAACCAACTGTACCAGATTTAAAACTTTCCAAACCTGTAAGTCTGACGTCAAAGAAATGAGTACTCATACAAGACATCCTTGGTATCTCAAGTCTAAGGACCAGATACACAACTGAGACTATAGAATCGCTATCTGACATTAAGTATCATTAACCATACAACATTCCATAAGCGGATCAATCAGTGAACTCATTCTCTAATGAGCACATGTATTATATCCTTAGTGTCTCCACATAAATGGCTATGAGACCAACCGCTTCCATCATATGGATGAGTATATAGTACACCGATCTGTCCAGTTATCTCAATATCCCTCTCGAGTAACCTGTGACAGGGATTATTTAGGATCTGTGTTTAAAGGTGAATCGATCTCATTATCGTGATCTTAGCACAGAACCAAGGATATCACAATATATATGCAACAAATAATATAATGTGAGAATATGTCAATATTAATCATAAGCAAAAAGTTCACACTGCGTGTCACACATGCCATCACTCACGTGATTGGCTTGCCGGGCACTTGTAACCAGAACGTCGACCATACATAGCCTCATAGGGTGTAATTTTCGTGGATGAATGATAAGTTGTATTATACCACCACTCAGCCCAAGAAAGCCACTTTGTCTACTCTTTTAGCTAATCACTAACGAAGCATCTGAGGAATGTCTCTAACCACTTGTTCACCACTTTAGTATAGCCGTCGGTTTGTGGGTAATATGCTGTGCTCATCTTCAATTTAGTGCCCAGCATATGAAATAATTCTGTTCAGAATTAGCTTATGAAGACCTTATCACGATCACTTACAATAGATCTCAGCATCCCATGTAATTTTATAATTTTTTTATAAAAGTTCGGGCAATGCTGGAAGCAGTATAGGGATTGTGAACTGCACAAAAGTGAGCATACTTTAATGAAGTCCTTTTCCTTGTGATGAGGGTAGCCCTTCGATGAAGTCCATTGATATATCGGTCCATATTGAGTCTGGAATGAGTAAAGGTTGCAGCTTTCTGGGGCTTGCCACTGTTTCACCTTTATGTCATTGGCACACACCACATTGTGCCACAAATTTAGCAATAAAATTTTTCAACCCTTCCCAATAAAATTTTTACTTAATTGTCTTATAGGTTCTAAGGACCCCAGAATGCCCGGTCGTGGGTGTGGAATGCATCTCTTGAAGGATGGTCTCTATGCAACTAGAATTTGGCACAAGCATAATGCGTCTCTTACAACGTAAGTCTTTTGAGTCCCAACTGTAATAAGCCATAGAACTTGGTTCTTCCTCTAATTTCTTTATGATCTTGATGGTTCCTGGATCATCTTGTCATTCTCTCCTAATGTCCTCAAGAGAGTTGCTGGTCGAAAGTGAAACGGCCGAAAATTCAGCTTGCTCGGGTAGTCGTGAAAGCACATCTGTAATAATATTTTCTTTCTCTTTTTTATAAATTATTTCATAATCATATCCATGAAGCTTTGTTACCCTTTTTTGCTATTCGGGGGAAGATATCTTCTACTCCAAGAAATATTTCAGGCTCTTGTAGTCGGTCTTGATTTGGAACCGTCGCCAGATTAAGTACGGTCTCCATTTAGCCACTGCATGCACAATCGCTAGCATCTCCTTGTCGCAAATAGTCATCTTGAGGTAGGAAGGAGATAAAGCCTTACTTGTATATGCTAGTGGGCGACCATCTTGCATTAACACATCACCTATTCCCACTCCAGAGGCATTGGGTAGTGCTAGCACGGGCATTGTCGTCATTGTAGTCTTAAGTTCGTCGAAGGCGGTAGAGGCTCTATCCAACCATTGGAAAACATCTTTTTTCAGCAAGGAAGTGAGAGGTGCACTGATCTTCCCATAGTCTTTCACGAACTTACATTAGTAACCTGTTAAGTCGAGAATGTCGCGCAATGATTTTATGTTCCTTGGGGTCGGCTAGTTCTTTATTACTTCAATTTTGGAAGGGTCCATACCACTCCTTCCTCTGATATGATATGCCCAAGATACTCCACCTTCTATTGAACAAAGGTACACTTTGATTTTTTGACAAAAAGAACATGCTCTCAAAGAATCGTCAAAACAAGTCGTAAGTGCACAAAATGACTTTCAGTAGAAGGGCTGTAAATAAGGATGTCATCAAAGAAAACTAGCCCAAACTTACGAAGATAATTTTAGAAGATATCATTCATAAGGCTCTGGAAGGTGGAGGGAGCATTGGTGAGACCGAAGGGCATTACCAGAAATTCGTAGTGGCCGTTATGTGTCCGAAAGGCGGTCTTTGATATGTCTTCTTCGCACACTTGTATTTGATGATATCCGGATTGAAGGTCTAGCTTTGTGAAGATTCATGCTCACTTTAATTCATCAAGCAATTAATCTACTACTGGACTAGGGTACTTATCCTTGACA
Source organism: Ensete ventricosum (assembly GCA_029747655.1). NCBI lineage: Eukaryota > Viridiplantae > Streptophyta > Magnoliopsida > Zingiberales > Musaceae > Ensete > Ensete ventricosum. The sequence continues at coordinate 20,242,857 of JAQQAF010000005.1, forward strand.
GTTATACTATTGAGAGCTCTGTAGTCGATGCACATTCGCCATGTTTCATCCTTTCATACAAAGAGTATCGGTGAAGAGTAGGGGTTGTAACTCGGCTGAATGACTCTTGTTTCGAGTATCTCCTTCACAATCCTTTCTATTTTGTCCTTCTATAGATGAGGGTATCGATATGGCTGAGTGTTTACTGGAGGTTTGCCTGGAAGAATCGATATTCGATGATCATGCTGGCGGCTAGGAGGTAGGCTTTGCAGTTCATCAAATACATCTGAAAATTCAGCAAGCAAGGGAAGTAGATTTGGGTCTTCAACTTCGGTTGCCTCCCCCTTGGATTGCTACTCAAGTTGTACTAAGAATCTACTGCGTGTTTTATGCAAGACTTTCTTCGTTCATTGTGTGCAAATCATTGATATATCGCTCCCCCGTTTGCCATGCAGTACCACTTGTTTCCCTGGCTGTAAAACTTTATGATTAATTTTGAAAAATTTCAGGAAATATCACCTAATATTGTCAGCCATTCAATGCCAAGCATGATTTCATAATCATCAAGAAGGAGGAGAAAAAAATATGTGATTATTTCTTGATTTTGCAGCAAAAGCTTCACCAGCGGGCACCAGCGATCACACTTCAGAATTCGTCCGTCGGTGACTTTAACATCAAACTTGCTACAATCTTCAATAGGCAAGGCCATCCGGACAGCAACCTTATTGTTCATAAAATTATTAGTGCTTCCGGTGTCAATGAGAATGGTAATTGGTTGTTGCTTCAGAAATCCTCCCACTTTCATTATTTGCGGGTTTGCGTAGCCGGCAAGAGCATGCATTGTAATATCAACCGGCTGCTCTTCTTCATCCGTGACCTCTTCCTCATGCTCTTAGACCTCCTCCTCCACATCTTCAAGAGGTTCAATCAATAGGAGGTGGCCCTTTTTGTAGCGATGATCGCATCTCCACAGTTCGTCACAATGCCAACAAAGCCCCTTTGTTGATCAGTCACGTAGTTCTTCTCTTGACAATTTTTTGGCAGCAAAGGACAACTGGGAATAGAAGGAGGCTTATATGTCGTGGGCCTAGGAGTGGTTCTCGTCCTCCGGGCATCTTGGTTGAGCCGCTCTTCTTGTATTTGGGCGAAGAAAATTGCAACAACTATGGTACGGGGCTGCCGCGCCTTAACCTCCCCTTTTATCTCCAACTTGAGTCCCTCGATGAAGGTATCTAGCAATTGTTGGTCAGTCTAATCATGAACAAGGTAGGATAGCTTCTCAAACCTGGTTTGGTACTCTTGAATTGTAGAGGTTTGCCGAATTTTTGCGAGTTGGCCGTCGATATTTTTGTACTCTGTAGGTCCAAAGCGGTTCAGTAGTGCATTTTTAAATTAATTCTATGTCGGAGCCCCATGATTATATTCCAGCCAATTGTACTATTGGATTGCATCACCTTCAAGGTGGATGACAGTGATTTCCACCATAGCATCGTTTGACATTCGGTAGTAGTAGAAGTAACGTTCGGCGCACGGAATCCACCCCGTCGGATCTCCTTCTTCCCAACGTGGGAAGTCCACCTTCATGCATGGTTGAAGCATGTACGAAGGTTGTCCCTCCTTCTCTGGAGGCCTCTCTGAATTCTCTCCTCACTGAGATTTGGTTGGACTTGGTGGTTGTCCAATTTTCAACTCCACGAACAAAGCGCGTAGTTTGTCCTCCAAGCGCGATTTGAGCCGCGATTCAAGCCGAGATTCCAATGCTTCAAACTTTGCATCACTTGGATCTTGGGAAGCCATGGTGTATTCTTGTAGATCAGATATTTCCTTGTCTTTTTTCTATTGACGGGTCAATGGCATGGGTGGTGGAAGATTCAGACAATCGGTTGGTGATAGAAGGGTTCGGCTGCAATGGGTTTCTATTTTGGGCAACGACTTTTGGGAGTTTTAGGGTTATGAAAATAGGTTATGATGGCTGTGTCTTAAGGCTAGAGGGATGCCCTAAAGACATCTTGGGTGGTGGCAGCAAGATGGTTGGGTTTCGGTGGGTTAAGAAGAAGAAGAAAGACAAAAATACAACAGCAGATTTTTCATCAAAAAAATTCCAATAGTGAAGACAAATTTTTCTAGAAATTCTCAATGAAAATTCAAGTTAAACTCAAAGGGGATCTACTGGTAATGAAGAGGTAATACCGATAAAAATTTCGTGGAAAGAAATAACAGCAATTGGTTCGGCAAAATCAAAGATCACAAAGAAGTATGGTAGCAGATTTTTACATCAAAAGTGTAACAGTTTGGACGCAAAAGATCAGCAGGTTATCTTAATAATTTTTTGACAAAATTAAAGGGAGATCCGAGGATAGGAAGTTCTAAAGCCGTGATAAAAATTTTGTAGAGATTTGATTAGTAAAAACACAATAGCAAATCAAATAGTTAAGGGTGTGTGGTTGGAATTCTGCGATGTAACTTTCATCATAAAGATAGAAACTTTGCGACAAAAAGTTTATGCAGTAAATAGGAATGAATTTATATATATATTTTTTTAATAGGGATAACTAAATTGCAGCAGCAGTAAGGTAGAGAATCAGAACCTGTTGTAATTCACGGGGAGATCACATGATGATCTACGATAGTGGAGATGACGACGAAATTTGATGACGATCTTCAAGCAATTGTGGGAATTGCTTTGGAAGGGTAGCTATACGCCAAGAACACAGCTCTAATATTAAGTATTAGAACCCTAGTGGATTCTAAGCTTAGGGGTGATCACTCTAGGGGATCGGCCTCCTTGGAACTCTATAGGGGTTCCCTCCTCCAAATTGCTGCTCAAAGGCTGCAGAAAATACTCTTCTATTGATGATAAAAAGTGAAGGATTACAAGACTATTTATAGGCCTTCTAACCCTAATTCCTAAGAGGACTCATACTTCAAAACTCCTACTCTTAATTAACTCCTAAAGCATCTCTAAGTATAACTTCTAACCGGGCCATCTTAAGGGTGGCTGGTTGTTAATTGTTTCTTATTTGTACTCTAACTTAACCTCTCTTCAACCAACCCTGTTGGGAAACCTCAGCGGGTGCATCACATGCGCAGTGCAAATCAAAACAAAAATTGATTTTCCACGCAGATCAAATCGTCATGCAAAAGATTGGGGTCGCGAGAAAAATCACAAAAATCGAAAAAACCACAATATGTGAGAGATTAATTTTTCCTAGGGAGGTCGTATATCCCTATATTCCAGATCCGAATGGAGAATAGGAGGTGGTGGCTAAACTCCTCTTTAGTGGCTAAAACCGAAAAAACCACAATCAAGCATCCTCCTTTCTAGCGGTATCCACACGATGGATCTCTACAGCAAAACTCCTCCAATCTGATCTTGCAACTCTTGCTCAGAGGGAGGGAGGAGAATAGGAGGTGGTGGCTAAAGCTACAGTCTATCAACCATGAGTCTCCCCTCCTATTTATAGAGAGCCACCAAAACCCTAGGGCTCCTTCCTTAGTAGGTATTGGATCTTCATCTAATAACCCACTAACCTTGCATTATTGGATCTCTATCCAATAATCTCCTAAGGCCTATAATTGGGTCTTAATCAAGGAGCCCATCAACATAGGGTCTCATCTAATTAGAATAGGGGCTAATTGGATCTTCATCCAATCCTCTATTCGCTGAAGCATCCGTCATATGTGTGTGACCCTCTAGGCCTGATACCGAGCTGGCCGTGAGTCACTCCCATCAAAACTCCTTCTGATATAGTGAATTATTATCCTTATAATAATTCACTCGACTCATCGACTATGGAAGTACTAGGCCACTACGCCATAGTTCTCAAACGGTACAGGGGGATCAAATTCTTCGGACCTGTCTGTCCACAATTACCATATATCTATAATCTCTCATCCAAATAATATCCCAGAGACCGTATATTGGACATGGTACTATCAGGTCACATATGGAATCAGTTTATCTTGCTCTATTCGAATTCTACCAGAGAACTCCTTCTCTCTCAATCCGAATGACCCTGACTAGAGATTTGTTTGAGCAAGCACATATGGGATATTCCTCTCATGATACCGAGAGTGGATGATCCTCTATTGACACTTAATTACCTTCGTAAGATTGGCTACCAATCTCGATAATCAATTGTACCAGATTTGGAACTTTCCAAACTTGTAAATCTGGCGTCAAAGAAAGGAGTACTCATATAAGACATCCTTGGTGTCTCAAGTATAAGGACCAGATACACAACTAGGACTATGAAATTACTATCTGACATTAGGTATCATTAACCATACAGTATTCTATAAGCGGATCAATCAATAAACTCATTCTCTAATAAGCACATGTATTATATCCTTAGTGTCTCCACACAAGTGGCTATGAGATCAGCCGCCTCCATCATATGGATGAGTATATAGTACACCGATCTATCCGGTTATCTCAATGTCCCTCTTGAGTAACATATGACCGAGATTATTTAGGATCTATGTTTAAAGGTGAATCGATCTTGTTATCGTGATCTCATCACGATCCGATTCTCATTGCACAGAACAAAGGACAATATATATATAACAAATAATATAATATGAGAATATACCAATATTAATCATAAACAAAAAGATCACACAACGTATCACATGTGCCATCACTCACGTGATTGGCTTGCAGGGCACCTGTAATTAGCAATCTCCCACTTGACCAAAAGCCAATCACCTATGTGTCTGATCCCCATTAAACCCTTGTGACACTCAAATATAATATGAGCTAGTGGCTTCGTCAATGGATCTGCAATGTTATCTTCGGATGGAACTATTTCCATTGCTATATCTTTTTGAGTCATGATCGCTCTAATAAGATGGAACCTCCTCAGAATAATTCTGTTGAAACCTGAGTTCCTTTGTTAGAGTTATCGCCTATCATTGTCATAATATATGAGAGTCAGCTCCACGCTGCTTGGTATGACTCTCAAATCCTCAATGAACTTCCTCATCCACACCCCTTCGTCTTACTGCTTCTACTACAGCAATGTATCTTGCTTGGAACTCTTCAAGCTTACTACTCCTCCATTCAGGATGAAAACATACCCTGAATTTGACTTGCTATCATCAATGTTGGACTGAAAACTTGAGTCTGTGTAGCTCTCAACCTGGAGGCTACCTCCTCCATATACCAGTAAAAGATCCTTAATCATTCTCAAGTACTTAAGGATACACTTTACTGCCTTCCAGTGTTCTAAACCTAGATCTGCCTGATACCTACTCATGACACTCAGAGTTTGTGCTATATCAGGCCTAGTATATAGCATCGCATACATGATAGACCCTATCGCTGAGGCATAAGGTATCTTATTCATGTATGCCCTTTCTTCAGGAGTCTTTGGGGACATACTCCTAGAAAGTGATATTCCATGTCTCATCGGTATGACTCTTGGAATTTTTCATGCCAAACCTTTTGATAATGGAGTCTATGTACCTAGACTAGAATAAACCAAACATCCTTTTGGATCTATCTCTATAGATCCGGATCCCCAAAATATAGGATGCTTCTCCTAAGTATTTCATGGAAAAATTTTTAGATAGCCAAGCCTTTATTGTAGAGAGCATTCCTACATCATTCCCAATGATTATGATGTCATCCACATATAGCACTAAGAATGTGATAGCGCTTCCACTTACCTTCCTATACACACAAGGATTATCTTCATTCTTAACGAAGTTATAAGATCTTATTACCTCATCAAATCTTATATTCCAACTTCGGGAAGCTTGCTTCAATCCATAAATGGATCTAAGCAACCTGCATACTTTATCTGGACTCTCTTTAGATACGAATCCCTCTAGTTGTATCATATATACCTCTTCCTCGAGGTTGCCATTGAGGAATATCATTTTAACATCCATCTGTCAGATCTCATAGTCATAGTGTGCTACAATGGCCAAAATAGTTCTAATGGACTAAAGCATGGCTACAGGTGAAAAGGTTTCGTCATAGTCAACTCCTTGTCTTTGACGATATCCTTTAGCTACCAGTCTTGCATTATAGGTCTCTACCTTTCCATCCACTCCAATCTTCTTCTTGAAGATCCATTTGCAGTCGATGGGTACAATACCCTCAGGTGCATCCACAAGGTTCTAAACCTTGTTATAGTACTTGAAATCCATCTCAGAATTCATGGCTTCTTGCCACTTCCCGGAGTCTATACTCATAATAGAGTCATCTCCACTGGTATGTCCCACATATCTTTTAGGAGGGTGATACTCTATTAGACGTACGTAAAGTTGGAAATTGTGTTAGGTACCTAAACAAACTCGAGCTCTGGAATGGTGCTTGAGCTAGGTTCTCTAACCTCGCTCAATTCTATCTCACTCCCACTATTTCCACCAAGAATGTGTTCCTTCTCAAGGAACACAGCTCTCTTGGCAACAAAGACATTTCGGTCCTTGGGATGATAGAAATAATACCTACAAGTTTTCTTTGGGTATCCCACGAATATGCACCATTCTGTTCTTGATTCTAACTTATCGGGGTTGTGTCTTCTAACGTGGGCAGGATAGTCCTAAATCTTAACAATCTTAAGATCAGGCTTCTTTCCTTTCCATATTTCATATGGTGTAGACACTACCGACTTTGATGGAACTCTGTTCAGAAGGTAAGCTACAGTTTCTAGGGCGTACCCCCAAAATAAAACAAGTAGGTCACCGAAACTCATCATGGACCACACCATATCTAAGAGCATGTGATTCCTCCTTTCTGATACACCATTGAGTTGAGGTGTATGAGGAGGTGTCCATTGGGATATAATCCCATTGTCCTTGAGGAAATGAGTGAACTTCATACTCAAGTACTCTCCTCCTCGATCTAATCGAAGAGTCTTAATACTTTTTCCAATTTGGTTCTCTACCTCATTCTTATATTCCCTAAATTTCTCAAAGGCCTCAGATTTGTACTTCATTAAGTACACATGTCCATACCTAGAAAAATCATCTATGAATGTAATGAAGTATGAGTAACCACCTATAGTTTGAGTCGACATGGGACCACATAAATTACTATATATGAGTTTCAATAACTCAGTGGCTCTCTCTTCAGTTCCCCTAAAAGGAGAGTTGGTCATTTTCCTAGGAAGGCAAGGTTCACAAGTTGCATATGACTCATAGTCAAATGGATCTAAGTATCCATCTTTCAGCAACTTTTGAATCATTCCCTCATGTATATGACCTAGCCTAAATGTCATAGGTATGCATTATTCATCTCATCTCTTTTCCTCTTAGACATATTTATATTCATGATATGTGGAGAAGTGTCTAATACATATAAGCCATTTATAAGGGTCCCTCTAGTGACGTTCTCATCATCCATAATTATTGAACAACTATTGTTCTCAAAAACTAGTTTATAGCCACTAATTGTCAAACAAGAGATAGAAATAATATTTTTGATAATAGAGGGAACAAAATAGCATGCATCTAATGCAATAATAGCTCCACAAGGCAGATGTAGGGTGACCTCTCTAACAGTAACTGCAGCAACTCTTGCTCCATTGTGCATCTTATGGTCCATATCGCCTCTAGCCAATCTCCTAGGTCTTGCCAGAGCCTGCAACGAATTACAGATATGATAAACACTCCTGGTATCCAATACCTATGTGTTATCATGAAAATCTAATAAGTGGAGATTGATCATGAATATACCTTAAGCTTCTCCAAGCTTCTGTCTCACGTTCTCTACAAGGTAGTCCTTGCAGTTCCTCTTCCAATGTTCGTCTTGGCCACAGTGGAAGCATTATCCTTTATCCTTTCTCGGGTATTTCTTGGTAACGTTTGTCTTACCTGGTCTTTCTTTGCCCTTGCCCTTCTTAAAGGTCTTGCTGGTCTTCCTTTTCCTTTTTTGTCTCACCAATATAGTGAACTGGCTTCTCCTTCTTGATAGCACTCTCAGCTTCTCTCAACATATTGAGGAGCTCAGGGAGAGTCACCTCAAAATTATTCATGTTAAAATTCATGATGAAGTGAGAAAAGGAATCTGGTAGGGACTGAAGTATAAGATCAACGCATAGGTTATCCTCTAGGACTATTCCTAGACCTGTGAGTTTCTCGATCCACTCTATTATCTTTAGGACATGGTTCTCAACCGATGTCCCTTCTGTCATCCTGGCTTGGAAGAGTTTCTTAGATATCTCATATCTTTGAGTTCTTCCATGTTTCTCAAACAGTTGATGGAGATGAAGAAGGATAGAATATGCATCCATGCTCTCATGCTGCCTTTGTAACTCATGAGTCAGGGAGGCCAACATGTAATATTTTACCAACATGGAATCATCTATATACTTCACATAGCGAGTGATCTCATCCTCGTTAGCCCCTTCTTCCGACGTGGGCAGAATTGTATCAAGGACATAAAATGTCATTTTCTCCGTCGTGAGAATAATTCTCAAATTATAGAGCCATTATGTATAGTTTGGACTAGTGAGGCGGTTGGTATCAAGTGTGCCACGTAGGGGGTTTATGAGCGACATGTTTCTGACAAAACAAGATATAGCAAAAATAAATAACATGCAGATTTTAGAGAAAATATTAAGATATGGACTTCTATCTTAATGTACTCCCATTATTTTCTTAGCGAATCACGCGACACCCTCGACACGTGAGACGGAAGTCTCCGACAGACTCCTAGTGGGGATCGGGATCCAATTGGCATCTTAGTGCAACCTCGAGGGACTCGACTAATTACACTAAGCCAAAAAGGTAGGCAACTCTTGCCAATCACAACTCCTTGTGATTTTCATCATGTTCGGCCTTCGAATTATCATGGTCTCGAGGGACTCGACCAACCATGATATTAAGTTAAGTTATCACCATCCTTACAAGATGAGTCTTATTTGATGATATGCCCTCGAGGGACTCGACCAAGTATACCATGTCCTCAGGTCACCAGTGACATCTCTATGTCGTAGGCAAGAACTCGATCACGTAGATATGTGAGCCTCAAGGGACTCAACCAACTCAACCTATGTCGTGATTCAATTTCTTCTTATAACGATGGAAGGCCACGTGGGTCAATCTTATTGCCTCACGCTTACTGACTTAATATTATCATAGGAGGAGTTTTTTGTATCGTATCGGTCTCCTAATATGTCGTGTCACACATATATATATTTAATATATATCTACATCGCATGTAAATATATATATACATATATCTAGTAGGTGTATAACACATCACATATGCAAGCCACACCAAATGATCATGAACCGTCACCTAATATGATTAAGCCCGAGCCAATGGGCCTAATCACTCACAATAGGATCTATGTGTGCATTGGCGCATCTCCATGCCCTGTGATTGTTGATCTCGTCATCATCGGTTCCGTCGGATCGTTGCATCATCATGCATCGTGATCTCCCGCCACGACACTCACGCTCCCGCTGTAACCTCCACGCTCCCGCTGCGCCTCTCCATGTAATTACAAATAATCATAGGCACGCAGGCCCAACAATAAACGAGAAAAACATAGACTCGTAGGCCCCAATAATAATAATAATCACAATTACACATAACACATGGCCCATGATCATCCATCCACATTATACACCACATGTACATTACATCATATGTAGGATTACTATATATATATATAATAATTAATTAAACTATTTAATTAATTAATTTTCTAAAAATCAGGACATACTCAGAATTTCTAGAATTACCAAGGGTATTTTTATAATTTTGGATGAGAGGACAGTCTTTGAAGTTTCCAAAATTATCAAGGGTATTTTTGTAATTCTAAAAGAGAGGATAGTTCTCAATATTTTTAGAATTATTGAGGGCATTTTTGGAATTTTGTACACGAGAACAGTTCTTGGAATTTTCTGAATTTATAGGGGTAGGATCATCCTTTTTCTAAAAGGATGCCCTAGCCCTCTTGCCCCCATCTGCGCCGTCGTCGTCGTCAGTGTGCGTAGCTGCCCTAGCGGCAGACGCTACTGCCCTTGGGCGGCACCTCGCGGGCTGGCGACCGCTCCTGCCAGCGGCCATCCTTGCAAGCTATCAACCTTGGCCGCGGACGACTGCCTACGCCCGCAAGCGCCACCCCTGCAGGTGCCAACCATGCCCGCGGGTGACCACACATACTGGCAGTTGCCCCTGCAAGGGGCTTTGGCCATGGCCGGTTGCCCCCTTGCAGGGGGCCTTGGTCGCAGCCGGCTGCCCCTTGTAACCTGCTTGGTCGTGGATGGCCGGCCCTGCATGGGGGCTGGCCGTGAGTCACTCCCATCAGAACTCCTTCTGATATAGTGAATTATTATCCCCATAATAATTCACTCGACTCATCGACTATGGACATAGTAGGCCACTACGCCATAGTCCCGAAACGGTATAGGGGGATCAAATCCATCAGACCTGTCTGTCCACAGTTACCATGTCATCCCAATAATATCCCGGAGACCGTATATTAGACATGGTACTATCAGGTCACATACGGAATCAGTTTGTCTTGCTCTATTCGGATTCTACCGGACAACTCCTCTCTCAATCCGAATGACCCTAGCCAGGGATTTGTCTGAGCAAGCACATATGAGATATTCCTCTCGTGATACCGAGAGTGAATGATCCTCTATTGACACTCAATTGCCTTCGTAAGGTTGGCTACCAATCCCGATAACCAACTGTAACAGATCTGGAACTTTCCAAACCTGTAAGTCTGGCGTCAAAGAAAGGAGTACTCATACAAGGCATCCTTGGTGTCTCAAGTCTAAGGACCAGATGCACAACTGGGACTATAGAATCACTGTCTGACATTAGGTATCATTAACTATACAACATTCCATAAGCGGATCAATCAGTGAACTCATTCTCTAATGAGCACATGTACTATATCCTTAGTGTCTCCACACAAGTGGCTATGAGACCAGACGCCTTCATCATATAGACGGGTATATAGTACACCAATCTATCTGGTTATCTTAATGTCCCTCTTGAGTAACTTATGACCGGAATTATTTAGGATCTGTGTTTAAAGGTGAATCGATCTCATTATCGTGATCTCATCACAATCCAATTCCTATTGCACAGAACTAAAGACATCATAATATATATGTAATAAATAATATAATATGAGAATATATCAATATTAATCATAAGTAAAAAGATCACACAGCGTGTCACACGTGTCATCACTCACGTGATTGGCTTGCAGGGCACCTGTAACCAGCATGATCAAATCCATCGGACCTGTTTGTCCATAGTTACCATGTATCTATAATCCCTTATCCAAATAATATCTCATAGACCGTATATTGGACATGGTACTATCAGGTCGCATACAGAATCAATTTATCTTGCTCTATTCGGATTCTACCGATGAACTTCTTCTCTCTCAATCCGAATGACCCTGGCCAGGGATTTGTCTGAGCAAGCACATATGAGATATTCCTCTCGTGATACCAAGAGTGGATGATACTTTATTGACACTCAATTGTCTTCGTAAGGTTGGCTACCAATTCTGATAACTAGTTGCATCAGATCTAGAACTTTTCAAACCTGTAAGTCTGGCGTCAAAGAAAGGAATACTCATACAAAGCATCCTTGGTGTCTCAAGTCTAAGGACTAGATAAACAACTGGGACTATGGAATCGCTGTCTAACATTATGTATTATTAACCATATAGCATTTCATAAGCGGATCAATCAGTGAACTCATTTTTCAATGAGCACATGTACTATATCCTTAGTGTCTCTACACAAGTGGCTATGAGACCAGCCACCTCCATCATATGGACGGGTATATAGTACACCGATCTATCCGGTTATCTCAATGTCTCTCTTGAGTAACCTATGACCGGGATTATTTAGGATATATATTTAAAGGTGAATCAATCTCATTATCGTGATCTCATCACGATCCGATTTTCATTGCACAAAACCAAGGATATCACAATATATATGTAACAAATAATATAATATGAGAATATACCAATATTAATCATAAGCAAAAAAATCACACAGCATGTCACATGTGCCATCACTCACGTGATTGGCTTGTAGAGCACCTGTAACCAGTAAACCCCTCTTTAACTAGGATAAGGGGTGGTTATTTAGGGTAACATGTATCCTACTCTTTCCTTAAAATATCTTCCTCCCATCTAATCCTAACCTAGCTGGCTTTCTTACTTCTTTATTAGGGGGTCGACTATATAGGATTTACATGAATGCTCTTACGTTTACATATTTGCCCTCTTTAATGAAACTAAATTAGAATTCCCTTAGCTAGAGTCCTAACAAAAGTCACCACCCAACCAGCAGCACCCGAGCCTTCAGCCTCTTCTTCTACCAACCGACCTTCTTAGCCGAAGAAGTTGACACAAGAAGGAATTTGTGACAGAACCGCGAAGGGATTGTGTTGGCATTGTGATGATCCTTGAAGCTGCAATCACCTTTGTAGAAAGGGGAGGCTTCTAATGATGGAGCCTATTGAAGAAACTAAACCCGAGGACGTAGATCGCAAGTCCAAGGAGGAGAACACGGAGGAGGACCCAAAACTAGCCATTGACATAATTCATGCTTTAGCCAGCTACGTAAACCCGCAAATGATGAAAATTGAAGGGTTCCTCAAGCACCAGCTCGTCACCATCCTTATCGACATTGGAAGCACCAACAACTTTGTGGACAGCAAGGTTGCTGCTCGGTTAACACTTCAAATCAAAGATTGTAGCAGGTTCGACGTCAAAGTTGCTAATGGTCGAATCCTGAATTGCAACCGGAAGTGCCCACGAGTGAGACTAGTTCTACAGGGCCAAGAGATCGTTGCTGATTGTTTCCTTCTACCACTTGAAAATTATGAAGCTGTGCTCAGCATCGAATGGTTGTCCACATTATATGATGTTTCATGAAAATTTTTGAAGTTATTTATGAAAATTTTCAGCATAGGAAAATAGGTGATCCTATAAGAAAAAAGCGTGAGTGAAGCAACGATAGTTTCCACGCAACGTATGGAGAAGGTTCTACATAAAGTGCACAATGGCTTCCTAATCCAAATTCAAGGACTACATATGATGGAGCCGAAGGAGATTGAAGACTTATACCTTCCTCCACTAGTTGAATTTTTAGATGTCTTTGCCAAATCGAAAGGTCAATCCCTTACCGGACTGCATGATCACCATAAGTTTATGAAGGACGATAACAAGATCAACACTCCCATCATGATGATGTTGAAGAAAGATGCCCTCCTTTAGCCGAGTGAAACTACAGCAATCTTTGATGCACTCATAATCGTGATGATATCTACATCAGTAATAGTGCTACATGATTTTGTCAAGGTGTTCGTAATCGAAGCAGACATATCAGGAGCTGGAATTGGCATTGTCTTCATATAGAATTGCCGACTCCTAGCCTAGATCAACAAGGCCCTCTCCCCACCTCACCCGAAGCTTTCAATCTATAACAAGGAGATGTTGACCAAAATTACTGAATTTGTGACTTAGTATGATACCAGCCAACAACACAAAGGAAAGATAAAAATAAGCCCGAGGAAAATTTTAATACCATTAAAGGACAACCACACGGCAGCCCACACAAGAACAAAACAACCACTTGACAAACACCGGGGCAGAAGGAAGTTTACTATTAGAAATCAAGTCTTTCTTCGTTTCCAGCCACACGGCAGCCCACACAAGAACAAAACAACCACTTGACAAACACCGGGGCAGAAGGAAGTTTACTATTAGAAATCAAGTCTTTCTTCGTTTTCAGCCCTACCAGCAGAAATCCATGAAGGCTCAAGCCTAAAGGAAGTGGTCTCCCTGTTTCTTTGGGCCCTCCAAAATTAAAGAACGCATCAGAGCTGTGCCCTACAGATTGGATCTACGCACCAACTCAAAAGTACACTTGATCCTCCATATCCCCTGCCACAAATGGAAGCTTAGAGAGATGACTTAGCCTAGACCCATCCACCTGACAACTCGGCTGATGAGGAGGCCTAGGTTCAGTCGATAATCACATGAGATCGTAGGATCATGATGTGCCATCAACACACCTCTACTAATTTACCTACCACAGATGCCACGAGGAAGCTCTATGAAGATTTAGATACTAGGTCCTAGAGTTCATGGAGCCTTAGTCTTAAGGACAAGATTGATTTAAAGATGACGGGTCTGATAGGACCCCAGCCCAATCAGGTCCTAGTTGATTGAGTCGAGTCCTTAGATTATGCCTTATTGATCGACCTAGACCGAACGTTAAGTCGGTTAGGAGATTATTTGAATCAATTATAATAAATTAACTTAAATTCTAGTAGGATTAGGATTCAACTAAATCAGAGTTGGATTAGGGTCAACCGTGTTGCGATTGTAATAAAACCCTAAAGCATGTATCCAAACCCAACCTAGTCGTCGCCCACCTTGCTTATTGGAGTCAACTAGGGTTAGGAGATGAGGCAGCTAGGGTTGAGAGAGTAGGAGTTTGATTATGAGTTGGAGTCTCTCACAAGAAGTATTTTATTTGGAGTAGGAGTCCTACTCGGGTTAGGGTTTGGGAACCCTATATAAAGCATAGAGCCACCACTTCTTCATCAAGTAATAGATCTATTTTCTTCAACCCTGTGACCAAATACCAGGAGGGAGGAACCCCTATAGAGTTCCAAGAAGGGCCAATCCCCTATGGATATCATCTTACAATGTTATAATCCTTTGGGGTTCTATCATGCTCATACATAACTTCAAAATTGAGACCTATCACTTATATAATAATGAATTAATCAATGGAGATGTATTAACATAGATAGAGTTTATTATCATTGAAGATGACGACTAATGTCTCAATAATGAAATCTAATTACTATATGATGTTGACGTTATATGTAAAAAAGTTAAATATGGCCATCTAATTAAATCAAAATAAATTAGAACCAAGCATTTCTTTTTCATTATCAAATCTTGATTCGTGGAACTAATTTGTATAAGTGCGGTAAAATCTACAAATTTATATACTTGAATGGTCTACCTAAGTTAAGTTGGCGTTGGGATCGACAATGGGTCCGCTTTTACAAGCCTAGTAGATTAATACGTTGAGTTAAGAAAATTATCAAGGTGACTCTTCAATGTTCGAAGACAAAACGACGGTCTGCTTACAAATATTATCATAGGAGTTTACTTACTATTTACTATTTACATCCCTTTTAAATTTTTCTATCTTTTTTTTTTTCTTTCTTATAACCCTGCTTATGCACCCTATTATCGCCAATTCTTCCCATCGATCATTGTTACCGATCACCACCCTCAATCAGTCACCACCACTCCTTGTCATAAATCGTTGACCCTAATCTATCCCCCATCGCTCCTTACCACCTATGCATATTGTTGTTGTCAACTCTTCTCACTTATCATTGTTGATCATCACTCCAATTTGTCCCTTATCACTTTCTGTTATTGCACATATTGCTAATATAGACTTTCCCCATAACTTGTTATCGTCGATCTCCGCCCATGGCTTGCCCTCCATCACTTTCTATCGCCTATGCACACTATTATTGTTGACTCTTCTCATCAATCGTTATCATCGATCACCGCCCTATGCTTGCTCCCCATCGTTTGCTATCGTCGCTGCTTTTCCCTCCATCGCTATCGACTTTGCTGACTACAAATGTCATCACCAGCCACCCCATTAGATATGGAAGAGAAGAAATAGAAGGAAAAATGAGGTTTTAATCGGGAGTGAAATATTTTATTAGAATAGACAAAGAAATAATCTAGAAATATTCACGGTTCTACAAATAATAATCTCTTTATTATATGTTATTTACCCGTACTATCTTTAATAAATACCATAAATCAATTTCTAGTCTAAACTACTCTTTTGGTGAACACTTTTAACTAATAAGGAGAAAACACTATTGTGTCATTTAAACAACATGTCAGGCTATTTTAGTAATTAGGTCGGCTTTAACAACCCACCACCTAACAGCGTCCCGATAGAGGATAGAAATAATCTGGTAATTAAATAAAAGGACGAACGTGTTCGATAATTACTGCCTTTTTGCCCCTTCGGTCTTTTCG
Source organism: Ensete ventricosum (assembly GCA_029747655.1). Lineage (NCBI taxonomy): Eukaryota > Viridiplantae > Streptophyta > Magnoliopsida > Zingiberales > Musaceae > Ensete > Ensete ventricosum. Next base: position 20,258,876 of record JAQQAF010000005.1, read on the forward strand.
CAGCCAAATTCACCGATTTTGATCCAGATTTCCCTCCGATTATTCCTCGAAATCCCCAAACCGACGACGTCTTCGATCCGACCTCGTCGTCCTGTTTCGATCAATACCGATTTCGTCGCCACTCGAAGGGTGCGAACGCTTCTAGGGTTAGATTTTTTTCGGACCTCGACGTCGCCGCTCTATCTCCGGATCTGTTGCATCAATAGATTCTTAAATTAACCTTCAGTGTTTGCCCTATTATGGATTTGATCTGATTGGTTATCTGGTCGGTGATATCGATCCGAGGGTTAGGGTTTTGTTTCCTGTTCTCGATCCTGTGGGTTCCCGAATCCCTGTTCCTAGATCTCCTCTTCCATCATCTTGTTTTAGATTTTGCAGCCTTTCCCCTCTCGCGATTTAGTGTTATCGTTACACCTGTGGCATCGAGATCGGGTCGCTTCAATTCTGGTACATAAGCTCTCTGATGCTACCAATTTCTTGGGGTAAATCTTGTTTACCTGTCGAATTGAAGGTGTCTTGATTGAATTTGCTTGTTAGGACTTATTTTCTTTGCAGCCTTTCCCCTCTCGCGATTAAGTGTTATCGTTACACCTGCGGCATCGAGATCGGGTCGCTTCAATTCTGGCAAATAAGCTCTCTGATGCTACCAATTTCTTGGGGTAAATCTTGTTTACCTGTCGAATTGAAGGTGTCTTGATTGAATTTGCTTGTTTCGACTTATTTTAGGGAGTAATTAGGTCATAGGGTTGATATATATATTTTTTATTATCTGAAATAGGCAAGTGTCAGCTTGTTGGTTGGCTTAAGACATCTTTTCTTCAATATTCTTTTGCCATTTCCTTGTAACCTTTGATCGAATTTTATTACTTGACTGCTGTTGCATGGAGCGCTAGGTCTTTGTTGGATTACTCCTTAAAGGTAAATGCAGCACAAAGCGCCATTGCCTGTCTTTATGCTTTCAGTTATTTGGCAAGAAAATATTCTCCTTCAACACTGCAGAAATTTATTTGTTGCTCCTAGTTTAATTTTATAGTCTGGAAATACATTCTTGTTCTAGACAACTATCTTGATTAAAGAGGAAATGTGTTGGGGTTTGCATCTTTTTCTATGCACAATTTTATGCTTTTTCATACCTTTCATGTTTTACACTACATTACAAAAATGTGGGTGCTTGCACAAAATGTCTTTCCATAAAAACACTTGATGAAAGATTACTTGTTTTGTGTGCTATTTTAGATAGGAAAAGTTATATTATCAATATGAAGGAGTAAAAAGACAATTATTCATCACCCGAAAGCATCTTAATGATGCAAAATTCAAAATTTTTGTGCCTTTAACATGCTTATTATCCCAGTTTCTCTTAGCCAGTATTGCCTTGCAATGTATTATGACTCGTGCTGCCAGGTTACAGCATGGAGTATGATGTTGTCATGGACACATCATGAGCACTAGCTTTCTAAAAAGTAGTCTTAATCTGCAGAAAGTCAGGGTCTCTTATTCACATATAGTATGTGCAATAACAAATGTGGTTCTTTTTAAATATCCAAGATCTAGATATTTAAGTATAAAAAATGATGTGGTCAAATCCAAATACATAGTAGGTGGATTTACACCGTTCATATCAAAAATTTATTGGTTGACATTTTGTCATTTACGAAATAAGTAAAAGTCTATGCAATTAATGCTATATTTTCATTGTTCAGCATTGAAAATGACAATGTATATAGTACTAAGACCATATATTCACACGTGATCACATTTTAGTGTTTATGTTCTTGATGCATGTGCTTGCGTATACTACATGTAATTAAGACTATTGTGAGGTTGCATAGAAATTATGCAATATGGTAATATAATCTCATGGATGTACCATGCTTTGTAACGCTAAAGGCCATTCATGCAACACAGCTTGGATTGCTATATGTCATGTACCATGTCAGTGTTCATACTAACAAGGCAATTTGATTTGTTTCAATTGTAATTTTTCTTATTTCTATAATTTTCTTATTCTTGGGCCTATAAAAAGGCTAGAACATTGTAATGAAGATCATCATAAATAAATCATTAAATTGAGTTCTTCTGTGTTAGTGGTGTTATGTCATTTTATTTTTTAATGATTTATTGTCCACGTGGGAGACACGTGGAGGTGCTAGGCCTTAATTCTAGGGGCTCTCCCTTGAGCTAGAGTGAGTATGATAATTATCCATTTATTTTTCTATTATCTTTCTATTACTATTATTCTTTCACCAATTTTCTTGTCCTTTATCTTTAAAAGAATCTATTATTACTTGATTGGTATCAGAAATTTTGATATTGCCAAGATGTACGTCAATCTAAATCTTAATTATATGAACTCGGGGTGAGTTCCTACACAGTGGCTAATTGAAGATTACAAATCGTGGCTAAAGATCTTAAGGATTCATCTATATAAAGATAAAAATCTATCAACGAAGGATATATTAAAAGGGAAAGATTATTCTTCGGATCAAGTCAAGAATGTTATCTTCATAAGAGGAAAATTTGATTTTATGTAATTATAGTTTTCTTTACCTTTTTTATGTGTATTAGAGACTATATTAAAATGGCTAGAACATTATAATGAAGATCATTAGAAATGGATCAATTTATAAATTGAGTTTCTTACCACTTTATGTGTGAGCAATATGAGGCCACATTTCTTTTTTTAATGTTATGATTCCTTTTACCAGTACGAGACATACAGAGGAGGTGCGAGGCCGTCACTTTGGGAGTTTTGCTCCTTTCTGAGCCAGAGCAAGTCTAATATTTATCTTTCATGTATTATTATTTTCTACCTATTGTTTTAGTTAGCATTTTAAATAGGCGCTCGGGCGCTCGCCTAAGCACCCGGGCGAGGCGAGGCAATGCCCGAGCGCCTTCAGTCAACCCCCAGGCGGCGCGCTTCAAAGAGGCGCCGCATGGGTGATCGCTCGAGCCCAGGCAACGGGCGATTCGGGCGAGCACTCGGTTTAATCCACGTGATCGAACCAGGCTTTTAGCTCTAGTTCGGTCGGTCGAGTTAGTTGGTTCAATCAAACCAACTAACGTAGCTATATATCTCCTGTTACTCAACCCTAATCCTCATCTCGAATCGGGATTAGCATCTCGCCGCTGCCTTATTTGCTGTCGCTGCTGCTGTCTTCGCCGCCTCGTTGTTGTTGTCTTCATCGTCGTCACTGCTCTCGCCCAAGTGCCCGAGAGCCTGCTTCAGTCACTTGGATTACGTCGCTAACCCCATCGCTGTTGTTGTTTCTCTTCGCCGTCATACGCTGTTGCTCGCCGCCGTCACTGCTGTCGCTTGCCGTCGTCGTTGCCGCTCCTCTCGCCTTTGGTCAGGTCAGCTCGTCACCTCGATTCTACTGTTAACAGTATACTGTTAATAGTATATTAACACTTAACAGGATACTGTGAAGTTGACTAATGATTAACAGTATACTATACTGTTAATATACTATTAACACTTAACAATATATTAACAATATATTGTATACAGTATACTATATAATGTATATTAAATATTAACAGTATATTGTTAATATACTGTTAATAGTGTAATGTATATTAAATATTAACAGTATACTGTTAATGAACTGTTAACAGTATACTGTTAATATATAGTTAACAGTATACTGTTACAGTATAATGTATATTAAATATTAACAGTATATTTATTAATTATATTATATATTTTTTAATATTTTGGCGCCTCACTTTGCTCGGGCGAGCGCTTGGCGCCTCGGGCGTTTTGGGACCCTGGCCCCTTTTGGCATCTAGCGCTTTTTTAATCACTGGTTTTAGTCCTCTGCCATAGAAAATGCCCTTTATTACTTGTCCTATATCACTTACAAAAGGCTTTGGTACTCAATTTGAAATTGGTACAATATTTCATCTCATTCTCAAGAAGATGGTTAATTTGAAAAGGACAATACAAACCTTAGATGATCTTGTAAGAGCTTGTACATTTCATTTAGGAGGTAGTTTGAATAAGAATGTGCACCTAATTGACTTCGCCTATATATATGACCCCTTTTGAAGGTTACGAAAGAAATTGTAGATCATGGAATGGGCATGTGCACCTAATTGACTTCACCTGTGCATGCGGCCTCTTTTGAAATTTACAGAAGAAATTGTATATCACCTGTGTATTGGGATGATGTTGGAGAACAAAAGCTTCTTTGACCTCAGTCAACAAAGAGAGAGTCAATTGAAAAGCTATGCAGATTGAACAAGAAGGTACTTAGAATTTAAGGTTAAGGATTCCTTCTTTTTGAAAGTAATACCTGATATAAGGAGTTATTGGATTTGGATAGAGGGGTAAACTAACTTCTAGATTTATTGATCCTTTTGAAATTTTGTAGAATATCAGGTGTGTGGCTTATTGATTGACCTTGCCCTAGCACTTATAGGCATTCATATTGTATTTCATGTCTCGATGCTCTGAAAATATATTAGGGATTCATTTCATGTTATTACATATCAACTTATGCAGTAGAATAAGTTGATTAATATCAAAATAAATAAGGAAATTTTGAAAAGGAAGGTATGTCATTCAAGAACCACTTGGGAAAGGAAGAGGATATCATAGAGCAATACCCACATTTATTTCCTTAAGGTAAAGTAATTTTGGGCTCCAAATTTTCTTAAGGGAAGGAATGTAACTCCCAAATATTTTTAATTTGCTTTTCTAAAATTGGAATGTTATAAATTATAATTTTATCCAAATTGTGTCAGTTGTCTCATTGTTTGGATAAGCCTAACTAGGAAGTTTGAAATATTTTCCTAGTGGAGATATAATTCTTGATTAATGCTGGTAAGTTAGGATAGGATAGATTTAATTAATTAATTATTATTTCTAAAAAATGCTCCCTTTTATTTAATGATGGGTCGATCCCTCATACGTCAATAGAAGCTCTAGTTTCTTAATCAGTGAAGGAGATCATGAGGGAATAAGATCTTTGGGAGAGGTAGGTTCTCTGACTCTCCTCTAGAGCTAGAGGTAGATTGATTTTCCTCTAGTTATTATTATTATTTATGAAAATTTTAATTTATAAAAATTGTCTGATCATGTTTGTAATTATTTTGTATTTTTGGAAATTTAACATTGGTTGTTTATGATTTTTAGAATTCAAAAGAAGATATTTATGCATGATCTTATTATTGAAATGTAGATAGTAGATTAAATAATAACTTTTATTGAATATTTGAATTTATGTAGTATATTAGATCTATGATTGTTTTTTTCTATGATCTACAATAATTCTTTGATGTTCTTGTTAATTTGAATTTATTGGAATTTTTAATTTATGAAAATAGATTAAAGATTTAATTAGTATTAATATGATTTTGACATTTACTCTTTTTTTCATGCTATACATGTTTAAGTTATTAAACCAATCAATTTTTAAATTTTTGAAAAAAGAATGCAGTTGAGAATTTAATTGAATTTAGGATTAGAATTGAATCTGACCTGAGCCAGGTGGATGGGTTGAACCACGTCAACCCAGCGGCTTATGGGCTAATGCAGATTCAATGTATTCGACAACTCTGCGGGCCAATGCACGATGGTCCATGGCTTGGCTCGATATGACTTGGCTTAGATTCTGCTTAGTGTGGCTTGGTGCTACTCAGCTTGTGGCCCAATGCTGTGGCTTGATTGATGTCCAGCTTGTGACCATCTTACCGCTCATGGGCCACAATGGCTCAACATTTGTGGTCCTCTCATAGCCCATCCAGTAGCCCTTTGTGCCTCGGTCTATGTCCTCTATGGTGGCTGAACCAGATCAGTTTGGCTGGTTCCAGGTGATTCCAGATCAATTATGATCGGTTCTGTTTAGGTTAAATTGGACCATCCGAAATCCAATTAGACCAGTTTTGGTTGATTCTAAGCTGATTTTATGTTAATTTGATGCCATTCAGTTGGGTTTTACCTGAAATCAATTTGGTTCAAGTCAATTGAACAGCTTCTGCTAGAGTTTAAGCCAATTAGGTGTTGTAGATGGATCGACATTTGATGATATGGATGTTTGATGGATTTCACAGATTTGTTGATGCATTTGTTATTGATTTCAATGAAATTGATGAAATTTTAATGTGAAATTGGATTACGTGACAAAAATGGCTGATATAAGCTGTGATATGAGGACTATGTATTTTGTAGGCCAATATTGTTAGGACAATTCCCTTAGGCAATTAGTGGGCTTTCAGAGATAGTTCCTTCGTTGTAGGAAGGAATGTCTGCCAAAGGGAATGTGAAATAGGTCCTCTTTATTCATTGTTGGGAACATAAGGAGTCCATCCAGTGAGGTAAGACCTATCCATCGGTTGAGTGCATGATCAATTGCCCAACCTACTAAATCTTATGAACATGAGACTCGATATGTAGCATGAATTGGCTGACATTTGTTTATGATTTACTCAGTTTGAGGCTTTGTTATATGTTATGAGATGGTATTTTGAGAGGATACTACTCAGCATCTTTGCTGATAACTTCTGTTTTTGTTATTATTTTTTCAATTCAACCTTCTGATATTAATTGCGACTCTGGCACAGAGAAGACCGTCATCTACTCATCTACTGCCAGGTGTCGTTTCGAGGAGACCTAATATTTTATGATTTCTAATGCAAGTTGATCGAGCTTCTTTTGCTTTTTGTCATACAGTACAATTGTTATTTTATGAAATCAATTGAAATCTTTGTTTGAATAAAATTAGTTTACTTTAATACTGCTCTGGATTTGATGATTCTGGAAAGATTGTCACATTTCTATACCTTTGGAATAAAAATTTTGTGTAGGATGTGATGACAACTGGTACTGACTCTATGTATTGGTATGTTGATCCATATTGGTATTCTACCAGTTTGTTCACCAACTGGTATTGGCACTGGACCTGTTTTACTTTTGTGACATTTCTGCCAATTAATGGATCAGTAGGATCAACTAATATTGAGGCTTACATTTTCCTTTTAGCATGATCAAACTGTGGATGTGCACGTAACTGCAATCCTCCTTTTACCCTTCAGTCTAGCATGAAGTATTTAATGGTCACTGGTCAAAATCTCTATTCACCTATTTTAATATATCTGTAAAATTTTCTTGCCTAAGAGATGCAGTAAATTGCTTCTTGATGGAGGAGAACAAAACAGGTCATGTTAATATTTCCAGTCACACAAGTTTTTGTCCTGAGAATTCATTATGAAGCCCATCTTTTCTCCCTTGATTGTGGACACTTCCTTCTGACAGAATGTGAGGCAAGTTTCAGTGGCTGGCTACTCATCTTCTAGTGAGCTATGTTATCCTTCCTAGCATTTGAGGCTGTCCATCTTGCTTGTGTGATTTTGATTACTGTTGGTTTATACTTTCTCATTTGTGAACTCTTCCTTCTTGGTTGGTTGCTTTCATAGCAAGTTTGTGAATAATTGGGTTGATATACATCAATGCTTGGTCAAATCAAATTCTTCATTTTTGCTAGTTGTTGTTGTGGTCTAGGGAAGCATTGTATGGTTGCTCCTTTGTTGCACAAGCTTAAAATTTAACTAATTGGATAGGGATTTTGCCATGTTGGCTATTCCTTCTATTTTTTTTAAATTTCCCTGATTAGGAATGCAGCATAGAATTTAAGTTGATGTTGACTTGATGGCTTGTTGTATAATTGTCAGAACTTTTATTGTCATACAATATGTTAATCACTTATTCTCCTAAATTGTTTTACTTATTAACATGTCCATTTGAACTTATCTTCTCTGTTATGTAATGCAGGTTAAAGATGGTGTTCAACCATACCAAACAATCTTCTGCTGATCACACATCTGACCAATTTGCTTGTGAGCATGCAAGACGTCTGGCTTCTGATGATCAACTTGCACAATATGCTGAAGATTCTCCATCTGTGGCTATCCCTGCTAAATCACCAGCTTCAGGTAACTAAAGGAAACTTTTAATATGCAAGTTGTAGAGTTATTAGCCCGTATATCCTTATCATTTTCTTCTGTTTTAAAGGTGAAGGGAAGAAGGATTTTTTGAGCTGTCACAAAGATTTTGAGAATGAGACTGCTGATCATTCGTATGACAACTCTGATAATGGTCTCAGTGGCAATCCTAACCTGTCGTGGGTAACAGGCAACACTAGCATGGATATTTGGTTAGATAATGCCAAACGACCTCTTTGTGATGGTGAGGCTTGTGAACATGCTAGCAAGCGTTCGAAGCAAGCGGACCAAAATTTACAATTGTGTTCGTCCAAAATTTGCATCAGCGCTTTTGAGAAGTCACCTTCAGGTGGTTTGAGTACTTAGCTATTTTCATGCTCTAATCAGGTAATATATTTTTTTAGGAGAGTAAATTTTTTGTCTGATCATGCAATTATGTTTCTAGCTGCTTCTGAGGACATGAAGGATAGAAGGACTGCTGCTATTGCTGGCGATCTTGTTAATCAGGCAACTAGCAGCAATTGGTTCTGCCAAGAAGCTGCTTTGGACTCGCCTATTCGGATACCTTCCTATCCTAGTTATTATGGAGATACCTGTCAGGCAGCTGAATCTGATCAAGTCGAGGATAGATATTCACCTGTTTTTTATTACCATGGTCGGAAACATGTTCCTATTGGTGCTAATCATCAGGCTGATATTCCAGAGTGGGGGTCCCATGAATTTAAGAACCATACAAGGGATAATGATGTTTGTGCATCTCCAATGACCCCAGTGACAACTTCAATGTCGTGTGATAATGTTGCAATTGATGGGGATGACGGTGATAAATGGGTTGGGACATGTGTAATGCCTATGCCTGATTCTGCGGTATTGGCTTCAGATGTTTTATCCTACCATAAGACGGAGTGTAGCTGCCTAAATGCGGGTTCAATTAGATGGGTGAGACAGCATGTAATGCAAGCTAGACAAAAGCTCAAGCAAAACTTGGGGCACAACACATTTTTAGAGCTGGGTTTTGGCAATATGGGTGAGGTTGTAACTGAAAAATGGACTGAAGAGGAGGAACAACTATTTTATGAAGTTGTGTTATTAAATCCTGCATCACTGGGCAAGAACTTCTGGAAGAAATTGCCTCAGGTGTTTCGGACTCGAAGTAGTAAAGAACTAATAAGTTACTACTTCAATGTATTCATGCTTCGAAAGCGAGCTGAACAGAATAGATTGGATCCACTGCATGTAGACAGTGATGATGATGAATGGCAAGAAAGTGATTATGGTGAATCTTCAACGGAAGAAGATTCTGTTGTCGAATCTCCTCCAGCAGATCAAGATATTGCTGATGAAGAAGATGATCTTGAGGAAGCAGAAATAGCCGAGGAAGCTGATGATGTAGAGGATTGTGTTTATTACCACCTTGCTGGGTACAATGAGAAACAGCCCTCTGGTGATATAAACAGACACATTGTTGGTGAGTCAACCCTTCATTCTAGCATGACTGCGAGCAATTTGCACCATTTTATGGAGGAGCATGACATTCAGGATGATTCATGCACATCTTATGAGGGCCAGCCCAATGGGGCTGTTTCTTGTGATGCTGTTGATATATCTGACTTGCATCATGGGTTGATTCAGGAACATGAGAACTTGCACAACGTGCATGGTCTGAGTGGGTTAGCAGATTATGGGTTCTTTGATGGCCATTATGATCTAAAATCATGGGATATGAGGTATAGCTGCGGAACAGAGAAAGATGACTTCTTTTCAACATGTAACGTGATAGAGGAGGTGTTTGGAAAAGAACCTTGGGATAAGTGAAAACCTAGCTGTCCTGATCTCAGCGGTTCTTGATTAGAGGTGTTTGCTTCCTTGCTTTATCTTGTGTTGCCCTTCATGAGGCATTTTTCTGAGTTAAAGCTTGGTGTCTACGATTAGGTTTCCTAATCAAATCTAATCGGTGTAGCCTTTGTGTCTTCCCTTTGTAGATTACGTGAATTAGGGGCTGTCCTGCCTTGTGAAGAAACTTGTGTTATCCAGAACCTTATATATCTGGGGAACTTATCAGGGAGCATAAAGCTATTTAATCTGGCAAAATGCATGCTCAAGTTCACCTAAATATTTGTTTGTCATAGAACTATTGGTTCTTGTAAATGTATATGAATATTTTCTCTAGCGGCCTCTGCGTGCGTGATTCTGATGGTACAAAATTTTCTTCAGTTTAATTATTTCGGTAGGTGTGTACTTAAGATATAATTGATTTACTATCATTTGCTTGTTTCCTTTGTGAACGCTGGATATTGCACATCAAATACTTGGATGGCATTTTCTTTTATCGAGGGCTACTGATTTATTTTTGTTTTAGAGAGCTTCAGCTTGCATCTCTACCTGCATTATTTTTAAGTGGAATGTAGATTTGTGTTTCTAAAAAATTTAGCCATTCATTCAATTGGATGATCTTTCGGTTTTCTTTGATATATTTCTTCATCCATCAGCCGATCACCAAATCTCATGTTCATGTATTCATGATGTGGAAAGACTTGTCAGATTATTCTTCTCTATTTTCCTATAAGGTATGGAAAAATAAAATAGTGAATTTGATGGGTGTCATGTGATCCTTGCTGCTTGTGTTCGACTGTTCTTTTTTTCAGATAAGAATTATTAGATTCTTCTCTCTCTCTCTTACCATATAAGATTTATATGATAATATTTAAATCCTGTGCATAACGAGAATTCCGAGAGTGAGAATGTACATCAATTATGCACAGAAGGGAATGGCATATCTTTTTCACAAATAGCATCTTGTGATTGCAAACGCCCTCAATATATATTATAAAATAAGAAACACTGATAAGAATATTCTTCTTTTAAGGAATGGAATCGTGTTCGTTGGGGTGGGGAGGGGGTCGATTCATCTTATAAATTTTAGGCCATCTAATAAGTCAACTATATCAACGTTAAATAAGTATTAAAGATGAGAATTTATATATGTTAAGCCTTATCTGATAAATATATATGTTAAAGTATTGGTATGGTCCACTTGCCAAAGGCCGACTAATTCCATCTTCATTCACCACTTGCACATAATAAATAAATAAAAACCAAAATATGTAAGTGAAAAAACATAAAAAGGAAAAACTTTTAAAGTCATATCAGCATCAATATTTTGTTACGCTATCTTAGACCATCGCTACTTATCTCATCTTTTAGAATTTAACAGAGAAGGGACTCCTAACAGATTCATCCTGTCATCTCTATCTAAAACTAAGAGCACAACTCCATTTCGTCGTTCCTTCTTATAGCCTCCCTCGCCCTTCCTCCGCTTCTGAGCTCACATCTCATCTTTGTGTCTTCCTCATGCATAAAAGAATGCCGCTTTCTTTATCTTTCCCCGTCCCCCTTCTCTTACTTCTTCTCTTTTCTGGTTTATGTCCCACCCTAAGCGCGATAGTAGTCTCAATCAAGTCAGTGACCACCATTGCGAAAACGGATGATAATTTCGTGTGTGCAACCATGGATTGGTGGCCACCTGACAAGTGCAACTACGGCATATGTCCCTGGGGAAACTCATCCATTCTCAACCTGGTATATGTCTCTCACTCTCCTACTCTTTGATCGGCATCCATGCATGTGAGGTATCATGCAACAATGTATTGCTTGATGCAAGTTCTTCATATGCTCCCCAAGATACATAGCAATGTGGAGCTCAGGTTCTATCCTGTGATTCATGTTTCATGTCAGATATGGAGAACTGTCCACAGAGGAATATATATATGTATGTATGTATGTCTTTTCACTTAGTTGATCATTGATTTCTGTCCAATCTTTTCTTTTTTATGTGTAACAAAGGTGATCTTCAAACTGTGGTCTCAGTTATCAGACCACAGTGTTAGTGTGTATATATTGATGAGAATTAATATGCATAAGCAAATATGTCCAAATAGATGATAACATTTATCGTTTTTTATTTTGATATCCTGAGTTGTCAATACGGAAGAAAAAAAAGTCCAATATACATGTCAAAGGTTTCTTCTGGATGATATATATGAGGCAGGTTAATAAACCATTGCTCCAATAAATTTACGTGCATATTAATGTTTTTTCTTTATGATTTTATTGTTATATCACTTTTAGTGTAGGCACCCCTGTGCACTCACTTTTGTTAGCCTGACAGCAACTGATGATTCGAAATGCATATTTTGCAGGATTTGAACAATCCCATTCTTGTCAATGCCCTTAAAGGTCGGTGAAGCTAGCTAGCATTCTTCTCCCCTTTAATCCAATTGGTTAACTTGGTTTGCAAAAACATGAGATAAAGCTTCTGTTTGTGGTGACAGCTTTTGGGTCTTTGAGGATTAGAATTGGAGGGTCACTGCAGGACCAAGTGTCGTACAAAGTGGGTGACAGTGTCCATGCATGCCCAGACTTCAAGATTAACAAGCGTGGGTTGTTTGGCTTCACCAAAGGCTGTCTTCCCATGCAAAGATGGGATGAACTCAACAAGCTTTTCAAAAGTACAGGGTAACCTACATCTAAAAGTTCTCTTATTTCATATTTGATTGCATCATAGCTTCGTTATTCCAATGTTTTTGTTATAATGTGGTTATTGTGATCTTCGTTTGCAGGTCCATAATTACTTTTGGACTAAATGCATTAGCTGGGAGGTCAAAGTCAAACTCCAGTGGAAATTTATATGAAGGTCAATGGGACCCTACAAATGCTCGTGACTTCATCAAGTATACCTTGTCTAAGAACTACACCATTGAATCCTGGGAGCTAGGTGATTTCCACGGCAATGTAATCAGATTTCTTTCTGAATCCGGAGCCACTCTTTCTCATCCAAGCGCTTTTTTTTTTTTTTTTTGTTTCCTTGTGTATCCTCTAGGAAATGAGCTCTCTGGATCTGGAGTTTCAGCAAGTGTTGAAGCTGTGCAGTATGGCAAGGACATGATCGTCCTGAAGAATGTCATCAATGATCTGTATGGACAATCCAAACAACACCCAAAACTTTTAGCACCAGGAGGATTCTTCGACGAGAAATGGTTCGCAGACATGCTTCAGACATCAGGACCCGGTGTCATTGATGCAGCAACACACCATATCTACAACCTCGGTCCAGGTGAATCATCTCATCCTTCCCATTGTTCTAAGCTTATGATCTGAGAATCGCTCCTGTCTTTACTCGAATTCTGTGGTCAGGTAATGATAAGGATCTTATCCGCAAGATTCAGGATCCATATTACCTGGATCAAGTAGCTCAGACCTTCAATGATGCCCTGATCACTGTCGGGGAGTTCGGCCCATGGAGTTCTCCTTGGATCGGCGAGTCCGGAGGTGCCTACAACAGCGGTGGCAAAAGTGTCTCCAATGCGTTTGTGGATGGTTTCTGGTGAGTTCAATCGATGCCCACATCATCATGTTCGGATCTTTTCTTACACTACTACAAATATTTTCTGCACTGAGTAGGTATTTAGATCAGCTTGGCATGGCATCCGCATACAACCACAAGGTCTACTGTCGACAAGCTTTGATTGGAGGAAACTACTGTCTTCTGGACACCACAACCTTCGTCCCCAACCCAGATTTCTATAGGTTTGTTCCACAGAACTTGTTTGATGTTTTCTGTCAAGTGCTGCAGTTCTAGAGTGAGATCTCTTCTATGTTCCTTTTTATCTACAACCAGTGCTTTGCTTTGGCACCAACTGATGGGACCGGGAGTTCTTCACACAACAAACGACGGCTCGCCTTACCTTCGTGCATACGCTCACTGCTCCAACAAGAAGGCAAGATAAGAAGAATCACTGTCTTCTTCTCTCGCACAATCTTACATGCTGCTATTGATTTGTTCTTGCAGTCCGGTGTTACTCTCTTGCTGATAAACCTGTCTAACTCCACCGCCTTCGACGTCGTGGTCACCAGCGACTTGAACTTGTATCCGCCTCGCTCCGCCGGATTCAGCTTCACTTCAGCGAATGAACAAGGACAACATGGGGAGAGGGAGGAATACCATCTCACAGCTCAAGGTGGAGACCTCAGGAGCAGTGAAATGCTTTTGAACGGGAAGCTGCTGAAGCTTACACCGAGCTTTGAGATCCCGCCTATGGAGCCTTCCATTGCAAGTGCTGGTGCTCCTCTTAGGATTGCTCCTCTCTCGATTGCTTTTGTCAGATTCAAGGACTTCAAAGCTCCTGCTTGTGCAGGCAACTGAGTGCTCCTCTTTAGGGTTTCTATGAATCGTAGCGTCTGGCGTGTGTTTGATGCGATGCTCCTCTTTTTGTCATTTAACATACTGCCGAAGTTAGAGGTAGCTTTTTTTTTAAAAATTCCAATTCCATTATTGTCGTCAACGGGTTCTCTTATAGTTTTTCTTTCTTTTTTATAAAGGGAATAATAAAAACAAAATTACTATTACTTAAAAAAAATATATATCATAAATGCGCCTGCCAACGTACTCTATAAGATTATATGATTCATCATACTATATCTGTTTTCAGTGGTATATTTGAAGCTTTGTTACTGTCTCTATATACACGATAAATATTAAAAATGTAAAAATATTATAATTAAATATGGTTGAATTCATAGAAAATGCCTCGCCTTTTGAGCTTTTCCTTCCATGACCCTCCATTTTTTTAATTCTCTACGTTTTTGTTTAATACCTTAAATATTTCTTTTCCCTTCATTTCTATTTTTTTTATATGGATCAGATTATAGTCTGATCGGACACAGTTATAACGTTTTTATATCATGTTATTCAGTATTACTAGCAAAACACTTAATGCAGTCTAGAACATTGTAACATAATATTTTTTAATAAATTTTAGAAAATATATGTATTTTTTTTTCATCATGTTAGAGTACTTCCAGTAATACCCAGAATATTATTATGTAATAAAAAATATAACATAGTATTTTTCTTATATTGTTGAAAAAACTATAATAATGATTGGTTCGCCCTATGAAATATTTGTCACATATGAAAAAAAAGGTGATTGGGGTATTTTAGGTATTATGTAAAAAAGGGTTCGTTGATAGGAAATTTTGAAAATGAAAGAACTTCTCTAGAGGATTTTTTGACATTTTGCTCATCAAATATCATAAATGTAATATTTGTCGCAAATTTTAAAAGCATTAAAATAGTATGATTAACATAGAGATGTCATTAAGATTGAGTATGAAGTCTGCACATGAATACATTGAGCTCCATTCTTCAGGTTTTTGAGGGCTACAAAAAGAAAATTCATTTTGAACATAATTGAGTCGAATTTCAAATGTTGTAATCGAAAAAGTTAATATATTACTCGGTTGGAATCAAATATATTTAAACATAATTTTCAATAATTTTACTCTATTTTGAAAAAAATTATATTGAAAAAAATGTAAACAGTAGGACATGAGTCTGAAAAATTTTGATTTTTAAATATTCATTAGACCATAAATATAAATTATACATGCATGTTATGCTATATTATCTCCTTTTCTATTTAAACATGGAAAAATATATTATAATGTTTTAATTGATTTAGTAATACGTCAGTTACCATAATCTTTGACTGAAACCATTTATAGAACAGTGATATATCATTGATATGTTAATATTATTAAATGTTAGTTTTACAGTATCTGTTTCTCATTCAGCATATTTTATAATAAAATATCCAAAAAATCCAAATATTCACAAGAACCTTCATATAGGTTAAAATAAGCATCTATAATAGATTAATAAAGAAGACATGTCATTTATTTTTATAATAAAAAATCGTGAGAGACTGTGTAATTACTCTCAAAATATGCCAATTACTATAAGATCAGCTCTAGATCGTTTTTAAATAATTTTGTAGGTAACTATTTTCATACATTAATAAAGTTAAACAGTAACTTTGAAGGATTTTATTCTTGTTAATTAAGCTTACTTATATAGTTTAATATGATAATTATGGAAATTATTAATAAGAACCATTTTATAAGTTATATATTGTGCGAAAATAACACTATTTTAATGAAAAGTCTAACGCTATGTAAAAAATATATATATTCACCTAGATTCCTATGCTTTCTACTCTAAACTCTACAATAGTTAAATATTATATTGAGAGAAATTAATTGACAAAAGAAATTTGCAAAATTTTATAAGGTTTACTTTCAATTTTTATAAAATTTTTTATAAGAACCTCAGTATCATTCCTATTACATAAAAGTGTGCTAGCTATACTATTTTCACAACAAAAAAAAAAAAGACATTGTATGGAATTCCACATTGAAACTATCTTCAAAATAAATCAATTCACAATTTTTTAGTTAAACTTTTTATAAGCGACTCGTATGTGATGTTTTTTATGCTTAGTAAGACTGAATACTATCTTTGAAGGATTTAACTCTCTTTTGGTATATTCTTTCATAAAAAAATCGTATAACAATAAAAAAACAAAATTTATAACTCAAAATTTGCTAAATATTCGTAAGAACCACAATATGAGCCATATAATTGGCTAAGTATTTATTGTAAATTGGTGAAGAAGATAAGCTGTTTACACTATTTTTCTAAAATATCTTATTATTTTCTTAAACAATAAAATTGCTGCATGTCGCTCTATAGCGAAACCATTAATATCAATTTTTGGTTTTCAATTATGTTATTGTACAAAATAGTATTTTTTTTAGTTATTTGTAATGAATGATTTATTGACACATAGTTGGTTGTTCTCTTAAAACCAAATAATATTATGAGAAAAGATAAAAACAAAAAACATTTTTACGATTCTAAAAAGTAGAATTTTCGCGTTCAGCGCATCTCACATGGAACACGAATCTCCAGGCATTCGCGGCTCGAGTCAAACGGTTCCGCTACCCTCCCGCCGGGCCAAGCGGCCCGGCAACAGGCAATGAAACTGAGAGCTCTCTTCCCCCCGCCCCCTTTCTCCGCTTTTGTTCTGTCGCCTCCTCCCGATTCGGAATTCCCGATGGCATCGAAGCTCGATCATTCGCCGTTTTAGCTGATCACGCTCGGTTATCTTCAGAATTCGACGAAACGTCGGTCAGCTGCTGATCCCTCCCCCCTCTTTTACCCCCCTCTTTTCTTTGGACAATTTTGTCGATCTATCCGTTTATTTGCAAATCTGACGAGACTTGATTTGTTCCTCTTCACTTTCTGATTGTTCTAGTTGACTTGCAAATCTAAGGAGACTTGATCTGTTCTTCTTCGGTTTCCAATTCTTCCAATCGTGTGGTTGTATCAGTTTGTATCGAGCGGATTCTTGGGTTCCAACTGTGGATTTGGGAAGAATCCATTTAAGGACTCTGCTTAGTGATCGGAATCGATCGGCCAAGGATAAAAAGGAACAGCTTTTTTGTTCTGAGATGATGACATGATATGTGACTTGCGTTGATACAGTATTAGAGATCGAACTTGGATAAAAGGAAGAATATTTGTTTTGCGAAATCAGGGAGAGGAGAGCCCAAAAAAAGGACTATATGTGAAGATGTTATTCTGCTATGATATCTTTCAATAAAACATAAAATACCACATGTGCATAGGTCCAATTGTTTATAATGTTTAGAATGATATTTGTGACATAAAATTTTGAAGAATGTAGGTCCAATTGAATTAAATTTCTAGTTTGATTCAATTAAATTGAACCGGTTCATTAATATATATATATATATATATATATATATATATCTTGGTTAATCATTTAATTGAATCACATTAACTGGTTTTGTACCGGTTTGATTAGGTAGATACGAAATGGTCCTTTTTTCACAATTTGGTTAGATTCTATCATAATGGTTCAATTTGAATCTCTTTGAACACCCATAGGCTATAGAATCGAATTACTGTCTGAACTAGTTTGCTGGATCCTCTGTAACAGGATGTGCAATGAAGTCTGTGATTTGAGCAATTTGGACAACCATTACTAGCTTTAGATATTGTTGCTTCTGACTGTACTCATACTAATATTGAATCTTTAAATGTTGTCTGTTCCGTCCTGTTTGTTACATAATATTAGCTCCTCTTCTAGGAGATTTATCTATTAGATACACTAAACAAAAAGTCTGTGACTATCCCTTTGGAGCACAGGAGGTAGTTTCATGTACTCTAATTCATTTCAGATAATTGTTTGGATCTTTGCTTTGACGTATGAGGTTTTAATGGTTCATCACTTGCAGGTTCCAATGGAGCAGTGCAATATGAGGGCTGGGGCAGATCCCCAGTCAATGAACGCACCAAACTGGACAATTGATGTTTCAGATGTGAGGATTATAGCTTTGTTTTTCTATACATTGATTGGTGTAACTGATAACATTGTTTGATTCTTGGCTTGCTCCATCTGCTGCTCGGAAAGTCCATTCCAGTTTAACTGAATTCGTTTTTTTTAGTTCATCATGAGTTAGATTGTATTGTGGGATATATTTGATTGCATCTTTGGATATATTTCTTCTAGTTGCTCTTGTAGTTATGCATCAGGTTTGGTATCATTTCTTGGTCCTCATGTAGATTTTTTTTTTAATTTTATGCCGGTGTCAGAATTAAGGAGAAGTTGTTTTCTTTTTCTCCTTATGCAGGTAACAACTGTCAAACTTAACAATGTAGAATTTATTTTATTTTATTTTATGCCTGTGTCAGAATTAAGGAGAAGTTATTTTCTTTTTCTCCTTATGCAGGTAACAACTGTCAAACTTAACAATGTAAATTTTTTTTTTTTTTTCAATTTTATGCCTGTGTCAGAATTAAGGAGAAGTTGTTTTCTTTTTCTCCTTATGCAGGTAACAACTGTCAAACTTAACAATGTAGAATTTAATTTTTTTAATTTTAAGCCTACGTGTCAGAATTAAGGAGAAGTTATTTTCTTTTTCTCCTTATGCAGGTAACAACTGTCAAAATTAACAATGTTGATTTTTTTTTTAATTTTAAGCCTATGTGTCAGAATTAAGGAGAAGTTATTTTCCTTTTCTCCTTATGCAGATAAGGCTGTCAAAATTAATAATTAGATTTTTTTAATGTTAATCCTATGTGTCAGAATTAAGGACAAGTTATTTTAGTTTTCTCCTTATGCAGATAACGCTGTCGAAATTAATAATTAGATTTTTTTTTTATGTTATTCCTATGTGTCAGAATTAAGGAGAAGTTGTTTTCTTTTTCTCCTTATGCAGGAACTAACTGTCAAAATTAACAATATAGAATTTTTTTTTTAAAATTTTAAGCCTATGTGTCAAAATTTAGGAGAAGTTATTTTCTTTTTCTTCTTATGCGGATAACAACTGTCAAAATTAATAATATAGATTTTTTTATTTTTATTTTAAGCCTATGTGTCAGAATTAAAGAGAAGTTATTTTCTGTTTCTCCTTATGCAGGTAACAACTGTCAAAATTAACAATATTTCTTCGGCTGTGTCTGTGAAGGATATGGAAGAATTCTTTTCTTTCTCTGGGCATATAGAATACATTGAAATGCAAAGGTCATTCTATTATCCTCTTGTGTGTTTGATAACTTTTGACCAAAAAAAAAGAAAAAGAGTTTTGTTTCTTTTGGCAGAGAATCAGAAATGTCTCAGCTTGCTTTCAAAGATTCACAGGGAGCAGATACTGCACTTCTTCTTTCGGTGAGTTCAAAATTATAAAATTCAAAGGCATCTTGCTTTAGTGTATGTATTATGTATGTACAAGAAAAAAAAAAAAAAAAGAAAAAAAAAAAAAAAGGGGCAGAATTTTTTTTTAAAAAGCCATAAGACAAGTAAGTTGCAATCTTGAAAATATGGAAGAATTTGGGTTCTAATTTATGTTATGTTTGATTTCAGGGATCAACTATAGTTGATAGTTCTGTCACTATTTCAGGAGTTGAGAATTACCAGTTGCCTCCTGAAGCTTGCAGGCGCACACTGGTGACTCTTAGTTATTACCCTAATTTTGTTTGTTTTAGGTTGGTGTTTGCATGAGAATCGAATGCTTGTCCATAAAAGCAAAACCTATTTGTGTGTAGATCTTTTTGGTTCCGGTGGACTTCTCCATCACACCATCAAAAAGGAAATTACTTTTTTTTTTTTTGGTCTTATGTCATTCAAATTCTTCTGGGGGCATAAAACTTAAATTAAATTGATAGGAGCCTCGCGCACTGGTTCGTTAGCATCATTCACATGGATCAAGTTACTCAAACAATTAGATAAGATTAGGATTAGGCGTATAGTTGAACTTTTCATCAAAATTTTGGTCAAGTGAACAAGTGAAAGACCTTTTTTTTTTTTAAAGTGGGAGACTCAAACGTGCCCGACAGACTATTATTATTGCATAATTCTCATTTGTGCAACAACAATTAGCAACCAAGGAAAGGCAAGGCAACATAATTCTCATTTGTGCGACATCCCAAGGCTTCTATCTAATATGGAAATATAATTGTGATATGCTGCAATTTGGTTTAGGTCCATCGCTCTTTATTTCTTGTGTGTGTCTGCTGTGGTTGAAAGGAAGACAAGTCATCGCCGACCAGTGCAGCAGTCAGGAAGACAGAAGATGTGGTAAGTACCATGTTGGCCAAAGGTTTTGTTGTTGGCAAGGATGCACTCAAAAGAGCCCGATCCTTGGACGAGCGACACCACTTCCTGTCAGCTGCATCTGCCACCATCGCCTCTCTGGACCGCAAGATGGGCCTAAGCGAGAAGATCACCACCGGCACAGCCATGGTCAGCGGCAAGGTGAGGGAGGTGGACGAGCAGTTCCAGGTGTCTGGGATCACCAGGTCCGCCGTTGCGGCAACCGAGCAAATGGCCAGCAATGCTGGATCAGCCATCATGAGCAACCACTATGTCTCCACCGGAGCATCGTGGGTCTCGAGTGCACTTAGCAAAGTGGCGAAGGCAGCCGAGGATGTCAGCACGATGACCAAGGAGAAGGTGGAGAAGGCTGAGGAGCAAAGGAAGGAGATCATTTGCAGGGACATGAGGGAGATGGTGAGTGAGTTTGCACAGGTCTATCTTGATGAGCCCTCAGTCGGTGAGCCTGCAATTGTTCCTGTGTTTTCGGTGGACGTAAAGAAGCTACAGATCATATGACTTTGTGAAAGATTTCTTCTGTTGGTTGTTCTCAGGATGAGTCATTCTTTGCCAATGTTGGATGCTGAATTTAGCATGTTTGGTGATTCAAACATCGTGTCCCGTTCTTTACCTCTTGCCGATCCAAATTACTCTACGAGTTTGGAACACGAGGAGTTAGATGATAGCAACGCAAGTGGTTTATTTTTAGTTTTTCATTTTTTTTTATAAAAAATATCTTTCGATATTGACAAAAATATTTGAGATGAAATATTGAATTCCAAACCTTTGATTTGATAATTGGGTTTCTTGCCAAATCACTATTTTAGTTGTAAGAAAAGTTTGTCAGATGGTTGGTTGTCTTAGATCCTCCCATCTTGGATACGTAGTTTGATGATTCCATTTTCTCCCAAAATTTTTGCTACGTTACTTCAGTTATTACTATTTGCAATCTTATTTTAAATGTTTTTAATATCTTTAAATTACTCTATTAAATGGACATAAATACGTTTTTATCCTCCTCCTTCCTCTTCTTCTAAGTAGGGTTAGACGACAATGAATGGTGTGGTATCGGTAGTAAGGATGAAGTTAGGGTTTATGGGATAAAAAATAAAAAATAAAAATAAACTTGATAATACTGGAGCTATATATAATAAAATATATTTTATTTTTTATAATTTATCAATAATAAGAGGATTGTCAATGATTAAAAAAGAGATTATGAACAATAAATTTATAATAAAAATAGTCATTACAATGGGGTGAAAAACAAGACAACTGTAGCAAAAGATTCTTGATTAATCCACCACATAAATTTGGTCTTATTAGATAATAGTCATAAATCAAACAAAAGGTAAAACGTGACTAATAATATAAATATATAATATAATTTTTTTTATAAATAATAAATGATGAAGATGAGATTTGAGTCCAGAATTTTTTTGCGACCTATTAAAATTTTTACCGACTAAATTAGTTGGTACCCTCAAAATATACCACTACCAAATCCTATATTTTAGGTATACCAACGATAGTTTATCTATCATATTTACCCATCAATAATCTCAACTATGCAAAATATATTAAAAAAAAAAAACTTAAAGAATTGAGCCACAACAAGTTCACGGCATAAACCTTGATCTTTAACCAATTTAAATTGTGTGCAACAGTAACAAAATCACAATATGAGATTAGTTGAGAAATCGGAATTCCGAGACATCAATACTGTGGTATGATCTGTAGCCAACAACAGAAGTGGAAGCCAAATAGCACTAATACAATAAAGAGCACACTCAAAAAGTGATTTGATTAGATTTGAAACCAATCGTAATTTGCCATATAGAATTCGGTTAAAACAGAAGCTAACTAAGGTCCACCACGACGAACCCAATTAGCCATGAGAACCTATCTAAACGAACTGGGTGATGGCATGTCACCACGTAAGAATACCCATTCAATATTGACATCCGACATCCAAAAGTGAATATTTTATTTCTCTTTGACACCATGATGACAAGGCTAGGGTGGAGACACTCCCATGTATCATGATGTTCTTATCCGGCATGTCCTGACAAAATTTTGGTCGATTCTTCAAACATGAAGGAACCTATTTGCCGTTTCACATTTTAATATTACATACAAACACCCCAAAAGCATATATATATATATATATATATATATATATATATATATATATATATATATATATATATATATATATATATATATATATATATATATATATATATATATATAATTTTAATAATTTTCAATCGATATAGAACAATAATGGTCAACATACCATCCAAAATACTGGTATCATTATGGAATGAAGGGCTTGATCAAATAAGCGGTAAAACCCTTAACAATCATGACATTCTAAGGATGGTCATACACAGCATTGCCACTCACCTCTACATGCAGAAAGACTGCCTCTAAGCATCAACTTCACTAGTTTTGTAGGTTAGTCTTCGCTAGTCATCTAGCAAAATAATAAACACACTAATGCTTCGTTAAATGACCTCTTTAAGAACTCATAAGCCGAGGAAAGGACAACATTGATTTCTCAAAGATTTTTCTCCATCCCGCACTTTGAAACGTAGTCCGGTATGATGTGCTACAAGAACTGTGTATCTCACCTTCAGGCACACTATGTGAGTGGGACTCTTGGAGCATTGCAGTGAGTGGGTTACCTGCTCTCTTACATGCCAGTCTTAGAATAACATACAACAAGGATAAAGAGCTTTTAGCATGAAAGATATGAAGGAACTGACGCTTGGATTGCATAGATAGTCTTTATTACGTTATAGCATCGAATATACGGAGAATGTTAGTAGAATGGATCATCAATAGGATTACATTGAATATATTGAAGGATATGCTTGAATTGGCTCCAGTATAGCTAGTTTGCTCCGTTCAGATATTTTAGTTGCCGACCGTGACCAGAGTTGGAATTTGCCCATGATCAACAAGATCAATCTTGTTCAGCCTCATGCAGCAGAGGACCTGCTCCGGAAGTTCCTCCTGCTTCTGGGCCTGCATCAATTCTTGCTGAAGTCAGCTCAACATCAGATGGATGAGCATTAGTGGATGTTCAAGATGACTGGTGAACATGATGCTTTAATCTTTTGTTTGACCATGAACGGATAAGAAAGGAGGTTCTGATCAATGCCCCCCTTGAAGCTTCCATGGTGTTGTAAAGAGGGACATAAGATCCTCTTGATAGTTAATGTGCAAGTCAGTCAAGTGATCAAGTACATTCAAGCAATACTGATCCATCTTATCTTTTGGCAAAGAAAATGACAACTGATCTATGAAAGACAAACACAAAATATTACTCCATTCGGAACCTTAAAAAGATCTCCCCCCACTAGGGTCTGCAATACCATACCATACCGCTCGGTATGAGCGATATGTACCGGTCCGATAGAGGACCGCTATACTCGATACAACTCGGTAGCTGTGTACCATGTGTTGGTATGCTCGGTACAATTCGGTACGTATCATACTGACAATTGATTGATACACTAATATGGTACAGTATTCAGAACCTTGCTCTACACATCTCAATCCTGAAGTCCAATTTAAAGATTAAGGACTACAAATGAATAAACTTATATTAGAACAAATGTACTCTATATAAAGCCTCAAGAAAGACATTTCCACACATTTAATATGCTGTAATACAAATCGAAGATTGAGGACTACAAATGCATAAACCTGATTGTTTTTCTTTATTGGATTCTTATATGATTGTAAATTATATGGGTAGGAAAAATGGACAGAACAGCAAGACTCGAGATGTGATCCAATAAGAAGAGTATCATAAAAGCACAGCCAGTGTGTACAAGAACCACATGAAGGTGCAATTGCAATATAGTAATATCACTTTCTAGCAATGAGCTATATATGTTATAGTGGAACTTGTAAATGGGCAAAGATCCAATGGGACATGGAGTTACAAGTGCGATAAAACCAAATATATTGTGTGCATTTATCATGATAAATTAACCAAGAATACATTTTGATATGTGGGTAACAGTGATCTCATGGGGTCAGAGGAAAACTCTTCTATAGTTTGATCTCTTTAATTAGATTTACATTTATTGTCAGTATCAGATGTATCATGCTTCTTCCACTTGTGTAGGATAATTAGAGTATGATGCACTAAAAGTACAGAATATATATTTCTTCCGTTTCTGTTTAAGTTATAAAAAAAATCAATATTTGAATTACAAAGTAATGTTATATCAAATTCACCTTTTATATCTGATAAGAATGAGTTCATCTTACATCAGCAAATTGGGAACTTCTTCGCCTAAATATTACAATACATGAGAGATTATACAAGAACAGATGGATGTTCTGGAAAGCAAGGTATGCCAAACAAATAGCAAAGAGTAATCCTTGATAAAGTGTGTCTTGACTTAACGATCATGTCATATATGTGAAACAAAAATGAAGAGGATTTGAGGTGCTAAATATGTCTTTTTGTGTCACCCTCTGCTCTAGCTTCAAATTTTCTTCAATCTCAATCTCTAATTCTCCACTGTTTCACCAAATTCTCTTCACTTAACTTTTACTTGTCTTCTCTTTTAGATTGTTTCAAAATGCAGCAATTTTTGATCTGATTACTCTTGTGTGTTGACTATATGATTTGTTGGGAATATTAATTGAAATTATATTTATTGGGAATATTCATTAACTTGAAGGATGCATGATAACTTTTTGGCACAATAATTAAAGCACACAACTTTGCTGTACAATAACAAAGCTGAGTAATTTCTGAGGCTGCTTCAGTTCTTGTACTACGTGGTATACATTTACATCTCTAGTTAATTGATAGGTGAAGGATCATATGTTTTCATTGATCTATATGTTATGATGGCCTTTCTTAGGTGGTATTATATAGCATAGCTTTTTCTATAAACAAAGAAAATTTGAAATTCAGGTTTAGTTGCTTCTAGCCTTCTCGCTTCTTTCCCAACTCTCCATCTCTCTACCTCAATCTCTGTCTTGCATATGTGGTTTTATAATCATTTACATAGTCTTCTCTGCTTTGACTTCTATCTGATCTATATTTACTCTTGTTTCCAGTTGTGGATTTATATAGGACCTACTTCTTCATGTAAGCTACTTAATACAGCTTATTTGGGAAAGTCTTGTATTCAAAGCTTTAGATGCATTTTTCTGTATTATATCTACAATCTATAAAATTTTATCCATAGTTAAAGTTAGTCTCTAGTCTCTCACTCCTCTCTCATATATATTCCAAATTTTGACCCAAGCCTGTTATGGAGCTTAAATATTACTGAGAGTTCTCAGCGCAACTGGAGTTTATGCATCACGCACATTCAAGATGCTAATTATGGAGGAGATGGATGCTTTGCCACAGTCTGGAGATATTTCCTAATGATTTTCTTTCTTAGTGAAGTTGTGGTTGATAGTTCGATACCTATCTAAGCAAACACAAATCAAAGGTGGTTCGGCTTAATGAAGCTCCACAATATGTGCAGATCTGTTTCTTTGATGTTGCTACTTGACCATTTGTTGTAGCTCACATTACTTAGCATTAAATTGAGATTGTGTAACAATTAAAGGATCTGTACACTAAGATCCTAACAGGCATACATATTTATCATTAAAATTGGAGATCAATTTGGATTGAATATTTTAAGCAGCTTTGCTCATTGAAGATTCAGGTGAAAACTCCACACTTATGAGAATTAGTAATTTGTCATCAAACAATCTATTTTTATCATGATAATCTAAGCCAAAACAGAAAACTGGGCCATACATGCATTAAAAGTTACCTGGATTGTTAAACCCAAATCAAGGATCCCATGCTTCAGACGATCTCGAAAAGCTTCTAGGCCTTTTCTTGATATGTAACTGAAGCGATGTATGTCAAGGTCAATCTCAAAGTAATTTTCACCCTGCAATAACAGCATGTAAAGAGTAAGGACTATCCTAGTTCTCTAAAACAAAGAACAAAAGTTGTTCATGGTACCACAGAAAAACTACTGGATAAAAAGGTTGTTATAAAACTTGGAAGATACAGGATTTAAATTTTTAACATGATTCATTAACAATTTCTTCCATGGCCCATAACACAAAATTGACAGATGATACAACTAATTATCCAATTTTAAGATTAAACTGAATTTTCAAGTATATAGGTTAAGCAACTTCTGCACAGAAATGCATCTCAAAGTAACAACATTTTAGAATAGTTTAACCAGAAACAGAATACATCTTTTATCCATACCTGATAAAAATTGTGTTGAGGGCGTGAAAGCACTGGCTTCCTATTATATCCTTGTATTAGCTTTCTTTCTGCAGCGCTCAAATTAAGATCCTCTGGGTTGACCACTCCACCAATAATTTTTAACCTCTCTCTAAAGGGTACGCTGGATTCACTTGCAAATCCTTTAACCCTTTCCGTTTCATCATCGATAAATTTCTGCAGAAGGCTAAATACTATCAGCTGAAGGAAACATAGAAGTTGAAAATGTGTACAAGCCACTTGTTTTTCTCTTCCCTTTCTGTTTGTTCTAAGAGTGCAACTAACACATTTATTGCACCGGTCAACTGTCAATGATTCCTAAAAAGAAACTTACCCTTACTAAATCCTGGAAACTAGAAGAAACTTCTTTGTCATATGATTCAGAAATTTTAAAATACAACACAAGGCTCATTCCTTCACCATCACCTTCACCAAGAAACATTGCAGCAGGATAAGTAGGCATCTGTTAGGAAGACATGAAACATAAGCTTTGCTTCTGACCTTTCTAGTCAAGAAAAAGGCAGTCCTTGTAATAAGAAGCTTGACTAATACCTGAATATTAACAATCAGAAGTGAGGGAAGTTTCCCATGTGGCTTGACATATGGAAGCTCAATGTGTTGAGCAATATGATGTATTTTGCGTGGGCATACAAACAGGTCAACGCCAATAGGATAATATGGTGCATAGTTTGGAGCCGGAGATTTTTTCTTATCCCTGCATAAGAATTTTTACATAAAATATAAATCAAATGACAGAAGCAAAAGACGAAAAGATTATCAGCTTCAAGCCACAGAAAGAATGAGTTTGACAAGAATACTGAAGAACTCATGCATGAAAAGTTTTTGGCTACATAGAGCAAAAAGAACGTTCATTTAACATGTACAGGGAAAACTCATGCCTGAAGTAGCTTTCTCCACGAAGATCAAAAGTAGAAGGATCAAGATAGGACCAGCATCCTGGAGTTGGTTTCTCCCCTCGAGCATGTGGAATAACTAGACCTCCTCGTGGACGAAATAAAAGTCTTGTTGAGGCACCTATTGCAATAAAAGAAAAAAGTAAATCTTGTTGATAATTTTTGGACACAAATGCAAGTTTAGATGAAAAACTTTCAAGAATGAAATATATAAAGATAAGTTCCACAACGATCTTGAAAGCAGTAGCGACTTGCAGAAAGCCAACTTGTCAAGTTTGATATTTAAAAGACAAATGACAAGCACAGAGTACCCAAAATGCACTGACAAGGTTACCAAATATATTGCTTACCAAATATCTTGTCACCACAAACTCTTGAATAATTCATCACAGGTATGGATTTTACAAAAAAATAGTACATAAAGTAATGGTTCGTCTTACCGGTCCATATCGTTGACCGACCAGCTATCAATATGATGCATATTTTGCTGACCGAGCCGTACTGAGCATATCGACATATGATATATGGGGGCATACCAATGGACTGCCCATTCCGATCCCCTATCGGATCAGTACGTACCGCCCATACTGAGTGGTACATGGCGATATGACGAACCTTGCATGAAGTATGGTACTAGAATGAAAGCAAAGACACAACCAACATGTAGAACAAAAAAAAGCTATGTATCAACTAGTTCTAAAAAAAATATTATAAGAAACCTTTAATCCTGATTGTCTCCTACAATTTCTTAAGATAGAAGGTTCCAGAACTTACAGACTATGTAAAACGCTCCTTTTGGATCCTCGAAGAAACCATTAATAAGAGAAAGCATCCAATAATATTTTGTATATGATAAAAAGTGAAACATTATGATAACTTTGATAACATTCAAGTGTGACATTTAAATATCCATAACAACTAGGTTGATGAGGGCCATCAGTATATATATATATATATAGAAAATAAAAATTAAACAGAGTGGATGTTAATTGTTTATACTCACGGAACTCAGTGGTTTCTTCTCCATCATACGACTTCCTCGTGTAAGAAAGCCTGATAACTGCAGACTTTTTCTTTTGACGAGATGGGCTAAGTTTTGTCATGTGATAGATCTTATCATTGAAGCTCACAGAAGAAACTAATTTGCGCAAGTATGATTGCTTCTTGTTCCCAAGAGACTTCTCTTCAGTATCATGTCTTTCTCTCAAACCTTTAAAGCTACCATATGAATCTGCCAAAAACTTTCTCTTCTTCAAACAAGCTTCGGAGCCTACGTTCTTATTGACCTTTCCAATAGGAAGTTCACGACGGTGAGGCTTTATAATTTCTGAGCCATCAGCATCCTTTGCTTCATCCTTGCATGAAATCTTATCCATCTTACCTTCTCTTTTTAAGTAGTGTTCAACTGCCAATGTCACCGGAGTAGTACCACAAAATCCCTCCAACTTATACATTGCATCAACTAGTCGTGAAGCATTTTCATATTGCAACATTTGAGCCCCTATTTCATCCACTGATGGACTAGAATCTGCAAATGATAAAAAGTAATAAGTACTTGTTGGAAGGTCAGTTATGAAATTAAATCTCATAGGATTCATGTACTTTACCTCCATGGACACTGCTGAAATCATCATCAGAATCAGACTCTAAAATGCTGACCGAGTCAAACCATGTGTCTTCCTGGCATATTCCTACAAACATTTGCATGTGGGTTACACTTTGAGGAAGAAAATAGCCATATACATAGTATCAAGAGAGCAAATGACCATCTGATGTTGTAGTGGGTAATTCTTCTTGTTTTCTTCAACATGGTGCCTTCTACCACTATCTTCTATTTTCACAGGATGTATGAAGAAATTGCTCATGTCAAAAGAAGTGAACTCCCATTCGAGCGTAAATTATTATGATGATTATTATTGTGGCTATGTTGGTTGATTCATTGGAATTAACTACAGTACACACTTCTTTTAGATTTAACTCTTCATCAGGATAAATACAGAAAAGAAAATGTCTGGCTAGTCCTAGTAAAGGAGTAGATCTAGAAGGTGCAAGATTATTATGATGCAAACCAATTAGGCAAAAGCAAATCCCAGGGTGTATATATTTGAATAAGAAATAGAAAGTAAAACAATCAACTTACAAAATACAATTCTAAGAAAAGTCTAGGAAAACTGTTATACAATGTACAGCATACATATCCAGAGGGAAAATAGTTTTGAGTTTGAAGAACAGTACCATAAGAGTCAATCTGACTATGGTGCCACTGTAACTGCGTTAGATGGAATTTTCCGCTTGTTCTTGCAGCAGTCTCAACATGAACAAACTCACTTAAAGCATAATCAGTTAAGCAATTTCCAGCAGTGCCAATCTGAGTTTTAGATGCCTTAGGACGGGAACCGGAAATTTTTCCATGGTATTTTCTGGATCTGTGGGTGTACTTCCGAGTCCTAGATCTACCACTTGGTTTTGATATGCACACACCCATGATGATCACTCAGCGTTATGAAGCTGGGAAACAAGGACAAATCCTTTGATCAATATTCAGAACTCTATAGAAAATCCAGGATAAAATATACACAAACTTCAAGAGAAAAAGATCTAAGTTGTATGTGCTTCAATAGAAAATGTCAGAAATTACAGAAAACAGGTGAGACTCAGACATCATTAAATGTTTTATCCATCTTTTTTTCTGTTAGACAGGACTAATAAATGTCGAGTTCACCTGTTTAGCAAATGACATTATTTGTAGGCTCCATTTTCCAAAAACTTTTTCAGCTGCTTTAGTACAGTTTTTTACAAGTTTCAGATGTTCTTGATAATATCATGTTGACCTGACACTTGAAAATGATGACTACAAAACACATGTTTTCAGCATTTTATTTAGAATCAATCAATTCCAGCAATTGCAATGGATCTCTGTTGCAATGAATTCAGTTGAGCCAATCCAAAGAATGAACTAAATAATACTGGGGAGTATTCTAAAAAAGAAAGTGAGATATCATAATCATCATTGTATCGTAAATTTGACATGCTGGACCAAAAAAAACCCAACATGAACAATAACATAAAACTTTACCAACAAAGACTTAGAAACAATGTAAGCCACTCATCTACCTAACAATCAAATTAAAAAAGAATGAACTAAATAATACTGGGGAGTATACTACTTAGAAAAAGAGAAGTGGGATATCATAATCATCATTGTATCAAACATTTGATATGCTGGAGCAAAACTTACTCAACAAGAACAATAGCATAAAACATTACCAACAAAGACTTGGAAACAATGTAAGCCACTCATCTCCCTAACAATCAAATTTAAAAAGAATAGCTCACCACAATTGCAAAAACCTCAGACATGCCTTCACCTATTTGACACCTTTCACAATGCACAGCCTCAGGAGCCACAAGTTACACCCTAGAGATGCACAGACAATCCAGTAAAACAGAACATCTTGTGCACATCCAATATTCAATCACAAGAAACACCAACTGCTTTTACTTCACACATAGACTTCTACCTCTTCCACAGCACACTCACAAGATCTATCACTTCCTATAGCATGCCCTAAAGAGAGACCAAAGTCATGTTTTATAACTGTGATTCACGCAAGCAACTTTAGCAAAGAAAAGACAACTTTAGAATGATGAGGAGAGTTTTCATCAGGATCATTTGAGAGATAATGAACATAAATATAGATAGAAGAACAAAGATGAAAAAGAAAAGAATCAAGAGAGAATAGAGCTACACGATAAAGGAAAGAGGAGGGAATAGTATTCAAAACTAAAAGAAGAAGATGAAGCTCCAAGTTATGTCAAGTTTGAATTTCAGGTATATGTCTTAAGCATTAGCCACCCATGAGATGTTAATACTTTGCATGATGTACCAGTGATGTGTCCATCATAATTCATGATATCGGTCAATTTTAATATCGTTCAAGGCTGATCCAGTCTTAGCTGATTTCTTGGTCTTATAGCCAGAAATATATCATAATAAACTACACTTAGTGAAAATGAACTAGAGTTGGCAAGTTTTAACCAAATCTAGCTTACTCAATAGCCTGAAAAGAAGAAAAAGAAGAGAGGACAGTAGAAGGAAAAGGAGAAGAGGAAAACCAAGGCGGAGAACAGTAAAACGAAATAGACTTGAGATTGAGTAACAGAGGAAATGTTTCTACTATTATATTTACTAGTCATAACAACTCTGATATTTGCCATCTGCACCACTATTACAATATTCTCCATACACTATCACATAAAAAGGAAAGCAAATCAAAAGAAGGGAAGCAAAGGTTAGAGAGAAGCTTCTAAATGTAAGAAGATAAAGATCCCAACACAAAAGAAGTGAGATGTCATAAGATTATGAAGTAGCATTAAATTCAGTGGCCACTTGTTTCAAGTAAAGTTTTTGCTTATTTGTCTGTGTATTATCCAATACTTGATTCTCACAAACGTTCAAGAAGCATTGGGCCACTGTGATGCCTACTGTAATCTTAGCTACAAGTGAAAAGTTTTGGTCATCATCATTTAGTATGATAGTTTATAATACATATACATAGTTACTTTTATTGAATTATTCTCCCTTATTTTTCGTTGTTATCTTTTATATTTTGGATTTTATGCTTTTCAAAAGTGATCCATCTTTTGAAATGTGAATGTAAAAGAATATTTAGAACAAAATATTTTTGGCTTCTCAAATTATTTGATTTTATATCTTTATGTGACCAATCCTAATCATACTGATATGCTCCAATCATTCCTGTTAATCTCAATCATTGCAAAAACTATTACCAATTTTGCAAACTATGTTATCTATATAAGACATCAAAACTTGCTAGTTTTGCCAGATATTACATACTCTGAAACATATTAGAAATCTTCTACAATTTATACATATTTATATTAAAATATTGAGTATATGTGGGACACTTGAGGCTTCAATGCAAGTTGGACAATCATTAAAAGTTGCATCTAATAGGTACTTTTGACATAGTATTTAATGATTTTGTGAATATGCATGTAATAACTTTGTGCATTGTTTCCAAGCATATGAATGATTATTATAATTAGTAAATATTTGACAAATGAAGATCTCAACATCTACAACAATACATTAAAAAGGTATATGCATTAATTATCATGTCCATGTCATGGCATGTCATACTTTTATAAGATTTGTCTTATGTATCATCAAAATTTACCTCATGGTTGATCGCCTGAATTATGTTATAACATATTTATATTCAGCTGTTTCTTATTTTTTTATTTCTATTATCCCATAAATACTAGTTTTAGCAAATCCATCCACTTGTTGTAGGTTTCTTCACTTTTTTCCCGTGGGCCAAAAGTTTGATCCAATTTTATTGCATATCTACATAAATTTAAATTTCTGTAACACCACAGAGAAAAAATAGCAGTTGATATATGTCGTCATTGGTTTGTTGATATAGATACACTCCCTCGATCTATTCACCCTTTGTTGATATAGACACACTCCCAGAAAAATGACCTCATTGTTTCTAATCATAATTTTGTGTTAAGTTTATTAGTCATTTGACGATATTAACCTTCATGATAGGAACCAATTTTTATAATTCTGAGGCCTGGCTGTATTTGATTTAACACTACAAAATACTGGAAATTCTGTAGATGAGAACACAGTACTACAAACAATTCCATATTGATGAAGATCAATTTGAGCTTAGATCCAAATTAAGTATAATTAGATAGAGGTCAGGTGTAGAAGTTATAGGCTTAAGTTTACTTTTTTATATTGAATTTATTTTCTAGACATTTTCTAGGTTTAATTTGTCGCAAAAACCTTTTTATTTTCAATGTGTTATGTGATTATTTTTATTAAAATTTGGTCTAAATTGAGCTTATGTTAGTTTAAATTAACATGGCCTTAGTTAGCCAATTTATTTTTTTATTCAGTAGTAATTTGGTTTAGACTTATAGCTTTGTTATTAATGCCAAATTTTGGATAGTTTAAAATTGTTGCTCGTTGGGGAACTTCAAATGGATGTATTCTGATCTGTTTTGTGGTCAGAGAAGGTATATAAGTTTATTCCTATAAAAGTCTATCACTTGAACAAATATTTTTTTTCTTTATAATAAACCAGTTGATGTATTAGAGAAAACAAACATTAGCCAATAAAAGAAGAGCAAATAACCATTGAGAAGTCCACATTTGATAGAGATAGTTGATCAGATTTGAAGCTACAACAACAAAAATCCACAAACTGCTGGAAGTAAAATAAATCTAATTTTTTCCAATTCTTTCCTTAGTTGGAATATTTTTCCACAATTTGTTTTCAATTGGATATGATTTCATCAATGAGAAGTTGAATTTTTTTTAAGATCAATCACCTGAATCCTTTGATATTGGGTTTTTTAGTTCTTGTTATTCACCAACCCATGACTTTGGATGCAACCTTATCATCTCACTCTCTTTTACAAATGGAAGTTCTTCATGTATGTTTCAGGAATGCAATGCTCACTACCCCATCCAACAACATCAGCAGTCATGATGCTCACTCTCTTTAAGACCAAGTTTTCACTCATGTACGAAACGCCTAATACTTACTATTGAAATTATATTTTTATTATTAATGATAAAATTTAATACAATGAGAGACTAATTCTAACAAATTACAACTGACGAAAACTGCACTTCAACAATGTACAGTTTTCTGTTTTCAAATCATAAAATAAATCTCAATTAGAAGACAATTACAAAACACAAAGTTTGACTAGGATTATCAAGCAATATAAAACACAATCAGCTTGTGATCAAGATCATGAGATCAACCCCAATGAGCAACAACAAGAGGTTATATAGAGGATTATCATTTGTCCCTCACTATGGACTTAACAATATAACTAGATGGTTAAAGTTAGTCATGCTGCAGAGAAGCATTTCACCTTAAAAAATTACAGAAATCTTAAGAGAAATATACTTTGATTTGCAACAGTCAGATTGAATCGAACAACATTGAGACTTTCACTGTTACTTACAAGCAAAGGAGGCAGGTATGCAGCAGTTTTACCTAGTTGAAAAAATAATAAACAAAACATTATCCCTTAGATTTTTTTGAATTTTAAAATGGGATACACAAGAAATGAGGTGACTGTAAATTCCACATTGCAGACCACATACCACTGTCAAAACATATATCAAACTGGGTACAAAAAAATCTAAATATAGGAAAATGAATCGCGACTTAAATGCATGCGAGCATCTTATAACTCCAAAATTACACGAAAGAACATAGACAAACAAAGAACATCATCTAAAATCTAGATAACAAACTCGTGAGCAAAACATTAAAGTAACCAAAGATAGGCAGGTACCACCAACAGAGCACCCTCATCCCAAAGAAAGGATTTTGAAGGTTACACCATATCAGATAAAGTAAGACGAGCATTGGAACAAAAAAATCCACTATACAACAGCCGATGATGAAACTAAAGAAACAAATGGGAGGGCGACAAATACCTGAGAGTAATTTATTAGATCAGAACAGGACGAGAGGTATAACTCACGTAAAAGATTAGCACCGCATGGAACGAAAAAGAGAAGTGAACATTCTAACCGGCAACAATTAACAATAGGAGAGGGAGCGGCATCTCAAAGATGTCGTGCCCTCTTCTCTTCTTCGAGTCCCTACGAGGAGGAGGAAGACGAGAAGAGGATAAAAGGAGAGATCCCCACCCTCGCATCCTGGCTATTCTTAGACTGCTTTCTGTTTAGCGATTTGGAAGCCCTCTCCGGATCGAGCGAGACTCGGAAGCTCGAAGCTGCCTCCTCGCCCCATGTGGAAGCCAAGCCCGACGAGAACGGGCAACTACAACGATTCGACGATCTCTCTCTCTCTCTTTGAAGACTTCTATATTTGAAAATTTATTGCAGGACGCTCTATTTTCGTAAATTGTCATTTTGGCTCTGTCGGAGCGCCTTTGCCTTCCGACGCGCACTGCCCCTGTCGAACCTGTTATCGCCTTAGCCCTCGGCTCTCGCCAGACTCGACGCTTCCACCAGTGTGGTGAGCAATGACAGTGACCTGGCTATATCCTCCTCTACGTGCGACGGCTATCGCCCTCTGTGAACCCAGTCGAACCCTCCCCTGCGCGCAAGGGCCACGAGTGAGGATACTGAGGGCCATCATTACCGTGCCCCCTCCTTCCTTAGGTGAGGGTAACCAGAGTCGCCATCGCCGCACCCCTCCTTCCTCGCACGAGAGCGAGGCGGGTTCATGAAGGCAATTATAGGTTTGGTAGGGCAGAGAGGAGGGGAGGTAGTGGCGGAGGCGGTGCAAGGGCACTATAGGGTGGCGGTGGCGATGGGCCTGACGGAGATAGGGTAAATTGGTCTTTTCATATAATAAGGGGGGTGCTTTGCAAGAATTTCCTAATGATAGGAGTTTTTCTCAAAATTCACCTAAATATATATTAAGAGTAAAAAAATTGAGGTACTTTTACATATGTATTCTTAAAACATTTGAAAATACTGTATCTACCCTTATAAGTTTGACATGCTTATTGATATATACTCAACATATACTCGGTTACAGTTCAGGTTAGTCACGTCTAACTATATCTACTAGCTAGATAAAGTTAAAACAGAACGTAGAAATATAATATACCTTAAATAGGCATAATGTTCTTATCATCAGAAGAAGAAAAATTAAAGGTGTTTTACATAAATATATTTGCAAAATTTTGAAAATATTGTATTTATCCTTACAAATGTTGATATGCAAATATATCCCTGTGTGTATTAATAGCCTTCATACTTATACATATGTCCCTCTTCTACTGCATTAATATTGATAGATATTAGTACATATGTATTAATATATCCCTTTTGATATCAATACATATGTATTAATATCCTTCATATTAGTACAGATATATCTCTCTTCTACTAAAATTTTAGGTTAATCACTTTTAACTATCGATAACGTTGACTAATAGTTGAAAAAAATATAACATAAAAGTATCTTAATTATTAAGTCATCTCACTATTTTTGGGTAATTTATTAAAAAAATCCACTAATAGGATCGGATTATGCCCCATGTTTGTTTTATTAGGGACGGACATTTTATTTCTAAGTAGGATCAAAACACCCTTACTAACTTAAAAAAAAACGGTTCAATATCCATTTACCTTGGTTAACTTTGGTCTTTTTTAGTTGAACTGATGTGATAGACTTGTTAGAAAAAACTATTGAATCAAAATTA